>CM024764.1:68291678-68823907 GCA_014218235.1 Colocasia esculenta | reverse complement strand
GAAGAAGAAGATGAGCAACGGCTAGAAGAGTTCCAACGGATCTCTTCAAGGATCTGTTCAAGCTGCTCTATAAAAGGGTGAAAGCAAGGCTGAAGAACAAGAAATGAGCCTTCCTGAAAATTCCTGAAAGAGTGTACATCTAGTGAGAAGCCTCAACGCCATACACACTCAAAGCAAGAGAGAAAGAGCTCGAGCCCAAGAAGAAGTGTGCACACAACCATCTGAAGTCTTCAAGCTTCAAGCATTCAAGCTTCTTTCCTCTCTTCACGCTCTCTGCACATCATTGTAAATCTGGGGGAGAGTCTGTGAGCTGAGAGCTAGAGTTCATTTGTTCATCTTGTATAGCTCTCAGTTTGTTCTTTCTTTTCTAAGAAAGACTTGGTCCAGCTATAGGACTGTTATACAGTGTTCCTCTTCCTGTGTGAAGAGAAGGCCAGCGGGGGGTGCTGGTGGTTTCTGTCCAGCTGTGGGACTGTACACAGTATTCCCATTGTGTTAAGGGAAGAACCTAGCTAGGGTTGGTGTCAGCAGAACCGCACTGGGGTTTGTTCCAGGAGGGTGGCTTCTTGACCTGTAACAGAAGTGAGTTTCCTTACTACTCGGAAAGGAAGAGGACCAGCAGGGAGCTGGGGTTTGTATATCCTTGGGGGGATTGTACCCTAGTTAGTGAAATCCCAAGATTTGCGTGGGGACTGGACATAGATCTTCCATCTGAGAAGTACCGAACTAGGATAAAATTTTGTGTTTTTGTGATTGCTTAAATTTGCTTCCACACTGCTACTCTATCTCTGCACACAACTACAGTCACTAACCGAAATTTTCAAGTGGTTGATTTTTATTTTAGTTGAGTATTCTGCAACTATTCTATTCACCCCCCCCCCCCCCTTCTAGAAAGCTTACGCCATATCATACTGTAAGCGGGACAACATATCCTTATTTATTAATGTTTAGCCATGTAATATTGCAGAGTTGTTTATTTAATTACAATTGTGGCATTATGTTTAGCTAGTTTATTTAATTGTTTAAATAAATGTTTTTACTCCTGCTTCTCTAATACTTGTGTTGTTTCAGTTTTTGATGGAGTTTCCCTACTGAGCCAATGACTTGTGAGGCTCACCCCTACTCCTTTCAGGTGAGGGAGAGCAGGAGGGTTCCCGTCCTTCTTCCAGTTCGGAGCCGCATAGCAGCGGAGTTGGGTCTACTCCTCCAGCAGTGTAATTTTCTTTCTGTTGTACCTCGGGGTGCGCCCTAGGTTGTTGTACACTATACTTGACTTTTGTTGAGAACTGGCTATGTAATAATCATGTAAATATATGTGAGATGTGCAATCTTATATGTGTTTAATGTATTCTTTTATATTTCCATGGACAAGTGTGTTGATTTCCCTTACGAGGCTTTGGCCTGTTTGCGGGAAGCGGAGTCGGATCAAGCTCGTTATTGGGTTAACGAGTTTGAATGACGAGGACCGTCACAGTTGGTATCAGAGCAAGGTCCGTGTAAATATGAAGGAATAGTGAGATTTACATTGCCTAATCTCTACACTAGTCCACTGCTGGTAGTTGACCCTGGTTTTGTATTGATTTGTTAGTATGTTGTGTGGTTTGGAATGCTGTATGTGCAGAATTTGAAATGGTTGACAAGAGAGATTAGGGAGGTGGGGGAGACGATTCCGAAAAGACTACACATCAGCTGATTGAAAGATTATGGGAAAGTAGTACATAAATTCGGACATGGCTGGATCAGTAGGGTCTGGTTCAGCCAGCAGCAGTAGCACCTCAGACTGTTGAAGAGGTGGTACCAGTGCCAGTAGCACCACCCCCAACACCACCAGGAGTAGAGGTACGACTTGTTGCACCAATACCTCTAGCAGCATCAGTACGACCAGCTAGCACAGATGAGTCTACAATGTTAGTGGAAAGGTTCTTGAGATTGCAGCCACCCACGTATACAGGAGGTCCAAATCCAGACATAGCGGAACATTGGGTGCATGAGATAGAGCGGGTTTTTGTTGCTATGAGGTGTCCTCAGGCGAACAAGGTGATTCTAGCTACCTATCAGTTGCGAGGTTTTGCTCAAAAGTGGTGGAGGCTAAAAATGCAGACAATATTTGCAGGCAGAACAGAAGATTCTATTACATGGCCAGAATTCTTGGGAGTATTCAATGATACTTTCTTTCTGATCCAGATTCAACAGGCAAAAAGGGAACACTTTAGGACATTACAGCAAGGTAATTTGTCAGTGCTGGAATATCAGATGACATTCATGGCGTTGAGTAGATATGCACCCTATGTGGTTACTGACAATGCTATGATGGTAGAATATTTCATCCGAGGATTGCGGCCAGAGTTGTAGACAACAGTAGTTCCCCTTATGTTCAGGATGGTGGAGGAGGCGGCATAGCGGGCAGCTGTACTAGAGAGGTTGTACAGGTTCGTCAGTTAGGAGAGACGGGTAGTTTCTGACTGCCACAACGATCTCTAGGAATTAGCAAAGGAAAGGCACCAGCAGGACTATCATCTTCAGGATTTAGTAAGTGGGGCTCAAAGTTGAAGAAAATATTCCGAGGTCGAGGAGGCAGCAGGCAGTAGACTTTTAGCAAGGTCGAGGTTTCAGATCGGAGGTCGAAGAGTCTCAGCAGAGCATAGCGAGGCAGCCTGTGGTTCCTCTAGGCTATAGATGTTATAATTGTGATCAGCCAGAGCATTTGATCAGAAATTATCCTTATCCCAGGGAGTATGGCTATGGTAGGGTGGCACAGCAGCAGTAGCAGCAACAGTCACAACAGCCACCGGTAGAGCGAGGCAGAGGGCCACCTTTCTTTTCAACGAGGTCGAGGGCGGGTTATGGCTATAACTCGGGTGTAGGGAGAGACTTCAAATCTGATTGAAGGTATATTGCCTATTTATGAATTTTCTGCAAGAATTTTGATAGATCCAGGTGCATCACACTCTTTTATTTTCGAAGATTTTCTGGATGGTATGGTTTACCCGTCAGAGGAAAGGCAGTGTGAGTTGGTGGTAGAGGTTCCCTCGGGTGGATATATGCTTACTTCTTGTTATTTAGATGAGGTTCCAATAGTAATTCAAGGGAAGCAGATGCCAGTCAGATTGTATGCTTTATAGTTGAATGATTATGATGTGATTCTGGGTATGGATTGGTTGAAAGCTTATGGGGCAGTAGTAAATTGCAGAAAGAAAAGAGTCAGATTTAGCCATTCCAGTGGAACAAAGTTTGAATTTCAAGGTATGTTATTCTACACTTCAAAGCTTATTTCAGCACTTAAAGCTAGAAAGTTAATAAATGTAGGTTGTGGCATATTTGGCTTCAGTGAGTTTAGTTGAGTCTGATAAATCTATGGAGATTGTTCTAGTAGTTAAAGAATTGCCAGGATTAGCCCCACATAGAGAGGTAGATTTTACAATAGAACCACAGCCAGGATGTATGCCGATCTCTAAGGCACCGTACAGGATGGCACCAGCAGAATTAAAAGAGTTGAATAAGCAATTGCAAAAATTCTTGGAGAAAGGTTTTATCAAGCCAAGTCATTCACCATGGAGAGCTTCAATTTTCTTTGTAAGAAAGAAAGATCGCAATTTTAGAATGTGCATTGATTACCGTCAATTGAATAAAGTCACCATCAAGAACAAGTATCTGTTGCCAAGAATAGATGATTTATTTGATCAGTTGCAATCAGCAAGGGTGTTCTCCAAGATTGATTTGAGGTCAGGATATCATTAGTTGAGAATTAGAGAGGAAGATATTGATAAGACAACATTCAGAACAATGTAAGCACTATGAGTTGTAGTTATGACATTCAGGTTGACTAATGCACCGACAACATTTATGAATCTGATGAACAAAATATTCCATCCATATTTAGATAAGTTTATTGTGGTTTTTATATATGATATACTAGTATACTCAGCCACAGAGGAAGAACATGCAGCACACTTAAAGATTACTTTGCAGACTCTAAGAAAACATCAATTATATGCTAAATTCAGTAAATGTGAGTTCTGGTTGTGAGAAATTCAGTTTTTGGGGCATGTGATTTCTGATAAAGGTGTAGCAGTAGATCCCGCCAAGGTTGAGGCAGTCATGAAATGGGAGGAACCAAAAATAGTTATAGAAATCAGGAGTTTCCTTGGGTTGGCAGGTTACTACAAGCGTTTTATTCAAGACTTTTTCAAGATTGCAGCACCCATGACAAGATTAACCAGGAAGGGAGCACCGTTTATATGGTCAGTCAATTATCGTAAAAGCTTTATGGAATTAAAGAAAAGACTCACTACAACACTGATACTGGCATTACTATCGGGCAGTGGAGGGTTTGTACTGTATACAGATGCTTCTAGGAAGGGACTTGGCGCAGTATTAATGCAACATGGGAAGGTTGTATCTTATGCATCCAGACAATTGAAGTGACATGAAGAGAACTACCCTACTCATGATTTGGAATTAGAAGTAGTGGTTTTTGCTCTAAAGTTGTGGAGGCACTATCTGTTGTAGACACCCGGTTTTGACTAATGGGTCGAACCACATTTCTTGTTATCTTAGTGGGCCCCTATTTGGTCACTCACCTTGAGCCCATCATTTGCCTTGCTTTGAGCCCTTTAAGCCATTAAAATGCCTTGAAATCCCAAAATTTATCACTTGAGAGAGTCCTTGGGCATAATAACTCTTGTCTTATCATGTAGTTGACTGATAATTCTCAAATAATCCGGATTCATTGTCGCGATGCCTCGTAGCGCCGCGTCTCTAGTCGCGACAGCCCATGCATTATCCAAGCACGTGGGCAATGCTGTCGCGTCCTCCCGTGCCATCGCGTCTTAGTCGTGACCCTACGATACGTCGCGACAATGACCGAATCCTATGGCCTCCATAACTACCCCTTATTTATCCTCCTTTGAACTCAACTTAATCCTAAGGATTATCCCTACCCCTTGGGGAGGGATCCTAGCCTTAGGGACTCTCCCAAGGGTTGCTAAGGACTCTCAATCCGATTTTTATAAGGCTTTATCTCCCATTATGATTTTTAAACCATTTTTGAAGAGATAATGTGAGTAATTCTCATCCCAAGCTCTTTATAAGCAAGGCCCCTCCTCAAGGACGAGGGGAGCCTCATTACCACCCCGAAGGGCTGCCGAAATTTCCTCTCACCCATACTTAGCACCACAACCACCCATTTTGCCATTTTCCCTTCACATTCCACTCCCTAAAGCCATTCTTTCACTATTAACGGAGCACGGAACGTGAAGAGGGCGACTCCGACGATCTCCTGGAGCTCTTGCACATCCTTGGAGTCATACCTACGCCAGGGAGTCGCCCAATGGGGCTCAGTTTCTTCTTCCTCCCATTCTCCTATTTCTACATGCATTTTTTGTGTTATTTTAGAATAGAGCACATTCCCTATTGATCCACATTTTTTCCCACACCCATAGGGGTTTAAAACCACCCCAGGTGCATTCCCACCATGATTCTCCACTGTCTTTCATCTTTAGAATAGATACTATGCTTCACGTATTCTAATAGGGCGTTTTTTGTGATTTTCTTTGGTTGGCAGGCAAGCAGGTGAAATCTACGAGAAGCTCTGGTTCTCCGGCCGACTGGAGGATGAGAAGAAGGTCCTTACCTTATTTCTCCCGCATTCAGAGAATGCGACGGCCGAGGGTGACGCGACCATAGACACGTCGATGAAAGTTGACGCGACATCAGTCTATCGCGGCGCCCATGGCGACCGCGACACCAGGTCTGTTTTTGTTCTCTCTCCTTTTCCTAGTTTAAGTCAGCCATTATCTCATTTTCATTCTTAGGCTACTTGCTAGGTGGCGATCACATCCTATTTTCTATGCTTATAGTTTTAGTATCCATGTTTGTGTCGAGGGGGGGTACAATCCCTGTGATTACACCTTTTGGCGATCACGGTGGGACCTTCACTGCCACCCTCGTAGATTTTTTTGACTGTTTGCTTGCCATGCTTTCTTGTTGTTTGTCACTATAGTGCCCTGTTGGTGTTTTGTTCTTTGTTTCCTGCGCATTTCCCTGCTCTGTCATTGTCGCGACCGATCGCATTGACGCGACCTTGTCGCGACGCAACGGGGGGACGCGTTATGAGTTTGTGTCTGTTATCCACCATGATCTTTCTATCCAATGCCCATGAGAGCATGCATCCTTGTTATATTGCCTAGATCATGTTTGCTCGTGTTTCTATCTGTTAGTATCCTGTCAAGGTTCGGGTTTTCCGTTTAGTTTTATTTGTAAGTTTTCAGTTCCTATCGCGGCAGCAAGAGAGGACGCGAACATGTCGCGGCTTGCCGGAACGTCGCGTTATCAGGTTTGCTTTGTATGTTACTGTTTTATCCATGAATCGGTTTCTGTATGCTTCCTGGCTCATGTTGTACCATTATAGTGTCTCTTGGTGTTTCTTAGTTTTGTAGGATAGTCTGTTGGAGTTGGGCTGGTGACTCACTGTGTTTTCGGGCCTCTGTCATTATCGCGGCAGTCCGCGCTGTCGCGATAGGGTCGCGGTGTACCCGGCCGTCGCGACTCTGCCCGAGGACTTGTTCTGTCGCCCTGTTTGCTCCTTATCTTCATTCTTGCATACATTTGGGGCATTTAGTCCCTTGCATACGCTGCTCATCCCATTTGATCAGGTTCCCCTCTTGGTTGAGTGAGTCCTCTCACCTACGAGCACTCATAGGCTGACTCGGGCCCACCTTCCGAGGACCTCCGTAAGTCCCCGTGGCCGTACGCACATTGCGGTTCGCCGGGCTGGTTGTACCCGTTGTACCCTTAGTTTGAGCCATCCTCGTGTGTGAGTGTGCACCACCCTTAGCCATACCGGAGCACTTGAGTCCATTCCTATCAGGGACCGCATGACCGAGTGACATCTCTTTAATCAATTCATTTAAAAGGTCAAGTTCAAACCTTAAGAAATTTGCATTTTAAGCATGATAACTTGAGTTCTTTGATCCCCCTCCTCATCTTCGTCTTTCTTGTCGTGATAGAGTTTAGGTGTGTCGGTATCACCTTCCCCAAATTGGTTGGAGGGTGTATGCGTCATTGTTTAGGGAGATCGAGTCAGTCCCCTCCGATCCTTGTGCTTTATCATAATCCCCTCTTCGACATGGACCAATTCCGGGTCCTTGCCGACGATGCCCTTCCCCTCGGGTTGCTCGAGGAGGTAGCCCAACCTTCCATAGCCACTCTCCCGGGGCATATCTAGCCTCCCTCTATCACCGGGATCCGATCACGTCCCACTTCCCCTCCTGGGGGTGATGACCCCCATTCTCAATTCAGTCAGCTCCTTCTTTACCTCACTCCGGACCAAGTCCGAGAGTTCATAGCTGCTGCCAAAGGGAAACAACCTTTATCTCCCCGGGGTCAAAATTCAGCCCGACCGGCGGATTCCTCTGCCCACGTCGCTTCGGCTCCCCACCTTTCTTCGTCTGGGGTAGATCCTACACCTCTCCATCCTCGGGCCATTCATTTTTCAGAACCGGGCTACCTTCCCCCACGAGATGTTCGGCCTCGATCCCCCCCAACTACATATTATACGGCCGAACCGACTCCCCTCCCTCGCGAGAGGTCTCATTCCTTTGAGCAGCCATGCTCCCTTGTCTCTACGCATCAAGTCCAATCTCCCTCCGATTTCTTTGCGGAGTGGACAAGCATGAAGAAGGAGCTTCATGACCTCCGGAGACAAATCGATCCTCGGAAGGTAGCTGACATCACCCTACCATCTTTCCAATACCTCCGGGTACCTCCCCAGTCCGAACTACCTGTATATCGTCGATATTCTGGGGTAGGGGACCTCTATGTTCATCTGAAGGATTTTGTCTATGAATCAGCACCACACAAATATGACCGCCATCTCATGGCATACCTTTTCAGAAAATCCTTAGATGGTCCAGCTTTAGAGTGGTTCTATTCATTGCCTCCCGAGGAAGCCGAGGACTTCCAAATCGTCCAAGAAAGGTTTCTGCAGCAATTCCAGGATCGGGTGGGACCCGAATACTCCTTTGTGGATTTAGTAGCTGAAAAGATGAAGCCAGAAGAGGATTTCTCCACCTATGCTGACCGGTGGCGTTCCTTGGCCGCCAAGGTCCGCTGCCCAATGCCTGAGGAGGAAAAGGTAAAGCTGTTGATCTCCAATGCCACACCAACCTACCGAGCTATTTTGTCCATGAACGACATTTCTACCATACACCAACTACATAGTCGAGCCCGTTTTATTCAAACCCAACTTAGGGACTCGCCTATACATTCCATGTTTGAGACCCCCAAGGCCCGTTATGCCAAGAAGCCGCAAGGCCCAGTCACCGAGGGGATCCAGACCAATGAACAAGTAGGTGCCGTTAGCAATCCCCAAGGCCCAGTAGGTAGGTCTCCCTATACCCAGCAAACCCAACAGTCTTGGAACAACAACAACAATAGGCAGCCACCTCCCCAAGGACAAAATCCTCCTCAAGATCAGCGCCAATACTCCTAGGTCCCTCCACCTCAAAATGGCTATGCTCCCAGGAAGCCCAATGGACCCAAGAGAGCCCAATACCCTCCATTGCCCGAGTCTCTAGCTGATGTCTTTGCAGCCCTCATGTCACTAAATGCCCTAAGACTCCCTCCTGAGAAGGCAAATTGGAATATGGCGGCCGATCAAACAAAGTACTGCGTCTATCATCGTCATCCGCGCCACAATGTATCCGATTGCTTCCAATTCCGGGACATGATATATGATCTCCATGAGCAGAACCAGATTGATTGGGCAGAGATGAAGAGATTAATCCAAACTTTGAGGGACCAGCAGGGCCAGAGGCAACAGCAGCAGCAACAGAGGTGACAGCAGCCGCAACAACAGCAACAACAGCAACAACAACAACAGCAGTACCAACCCTTCCAGCAGCAATACCAACAACAGCAGCAACAGCAGCAGCCGCAGCAGCCGGCAAACGATCTTGGCATAATCCGTAATCCCATGCCGCAACATCAGCCTGCTCCGAACCCTCAACCAGCTCCGCCACCTCCTCCACCTACGCATGTTCACCCCGTCATCCACCATCCACCACCAGAAGCCCAGTGGGCCTTCGATGACGACCATGAGGTAGGCCAGCTTCTAGTTATTTCTCACGTCACGCCCACTGCTCCCGCACCTACATCCACCATGCCTGCCTCCCTCACACCCCACATTGCCACCATCACCTCGCCATCCTATTCCTCTGTCATGTCACCCATTATTCCTCCACCCAACAACGTCCCTTTCTCCCCTACACCAGCACTATTACTAGCCAACCCTTCTATCCTTGACACCCCTACCCCTCCACTCCACCATAATCTTGCCCTCCGGAGTGGGCGAATGTTCCATCGGATGTACCCTAACGCATCCGTGCCTATGCCAGGTCAACCAAGCCAACAAACCAACAATCAGCAGCAACAAGATACAGGATTGATCCGGCACCGGGAACCCAATATGATATCCTAAAGCACCTTGATCAGACCCCCGCCAAAATTTCCATATTAGAGCTCATTAAGAGATCACAGACTCACCAGGATGCTCTCAGGGCCTTTTTGCAAAGAGTCAAGGTCAGCGAAGACATGAATCCAGACAACCTACCCTCAGTGCTCTCAATAGTGAACAGGGGACCCACCATTACCTTTTCTGACGGTGAGTTGGCTGCCCCCGAAGCCAGAAAAATGCCCTTATGTGTGACACTCACCATAAACAAAGTGGCCGTCGATGCAGCTTTAGTGGACACAGGAGCCTCTATTAATGTATGTCCACTAAGCACTCTTAGAGCATGCAATATATCAGAACGTCAACTGCATCCCACGCCTACCACCATCGCTGCGTATGACAATTCGCGACGTGCCTGCCATGGAGTCATCACTTTGCAAGCGGAATTGGGCCCTCTCATCATGTCTATGGAATTCTATGTATTGAACATAGATCACACCTACAAGGCCATCTTAGGGCGCCCATGGATTGAGTCATTAGGGGCCGTGCCATCTACAGCACATCAGTGTCTGAAGTTCCCCTTCCAAGGGCAGATAGTCAAGGTAAAAAGTGTGACGATGACACATACAGTGGAAGCCGTTGAGAGAGTGCTGCCGTCGGTATGGCCATCCAATAAGCCCATCATCTCGGTGCTTGATGTCAACTACACTTGGGCCTATACATTCTCTTCTAACCGCCCAATTGTGTCTCCACCTGTAGTGGCAATCAGAAAGGGCGTGAACGCAAATGCAAAAGGGTGGGATATCATGTTCAGGCTGGGTTATCAGTCGGGAAAAGGTCTGGGTGCTCATCTCCAAGGGCAAACCAAGACTGTGGCCACCACCAAGAAATTCACAAAGCGTGGCCTTGGATATTCAAAATGGGCCACTTTCTCATCCCCTCCACAATCGGACCATGGCCCACTCACCTGGTCCTTATATGAGCACTTTGTCAAGGGGCCCATCCAGCCCGGATATAACACCACAACGGAAGTACTCAGATCAGCTTATCAGGCCTTGGAAGAGCAACGGCCCAACAAGAAGAAGAGAGCTGAGGAGGATACTGAGGATCCAGATCAAGATGATGTCATCTCATCAGTTAGTCTGCTATTTGAAAAATCAGAGGCTGAGGAAGAAGAGCCAGAATTAGAAGACCTTATTTCTGCGGTCAATCGGTTGTTCAACGAAGAAGATGTGCCGCAAGTGGCAGCGCTATCAACATCAGCAACCACCGCCAGGCGACAGTTGCCTGGATTTGGTGAAGAAAATCAGTTGGATCATTCACCCCTGCTTATACAGGAGCTCTGGTCAGGGTTCTCCCGGCCTCCTACTCATCTTATTTCGTCCATACTCGATTTTAATATTGGTTTCATTCCTTTGCCTCTCCCCTTCATTGTTCAAATCTCACCCGACGCCGTTGAGGCGTTCATTCGTCCCTCACCCCGCTTTATCATTCTCTTTAATGGTTCGGTCATGTCTTTTTCTCGAAGCCATTTAGTCTAATGTAATTCATTTTTATTCAAAAAAAAAAAAATAGAAAATTCAAAACTAAAAAAAAAAACAAAAAAACTTTAAATTAAAAAAAAAGTGTTTGTATTCCTATTCCCGACGGCGATCCCCGTCACCTCCCTCCTATTCGTATTCCCGACGGCGATCCCCGTCACCTCCCTCCTATTCCTATTCCCGACGGCGATCCCCGTCACCTCCCTCCTATTCCTATTCCCGACGGCGATCCCCGTCACCTCCCTCCTGCTCCTACTCCCGATGGCGATCCCCGTCACCTCCCTCCTGCTTCTACTCCCGACGGTGATCCCCGTCACCTCCCTCCTGCTCCTACTCCCGACGGCGATCCCCGTCACCTCCCTCCTGCTCCTGCTTCCGACGGCGATCCCTGTCACCCCTCTCCTGCTCCTGCTCTCGACGGCGATCCCCGTCGCATCTGCTCCCCGGCGGCCATCGTCGTCCTTCTTTCGCTCTATTCGTGCCTTCTCCTGGCGGTCAGACATGGCCACTTCGGGCGATTCGGGTGAGGGGCCTTCTGCTCCCCTACACCCCGATGCTATTGCCGGCACCCCGAGCTCGGGTGGCCCGCTTCCTCCTCCAGTCCCATCGGAGGACCTTCGCGGCCCTGCCGCACCCTTTGTTTGCCTTCCAATAAACCTCTGGACGCTTCTCCAGAGCCTCCTGTAAATATCAAATCTAGCTTAAGTTCAGGGGTAGTTTCTAGTAAGTCCCCGTCCCCGTCTAGAAAAAAGAAGGGTAGTGGCATACCCCGTAGATATCTCTTAGACTTAGTTCAAAGGTGTGGCGCTCTTCTAGCTGTCGAAGAGTTCGTCAAAGAAGCAGTGGCTTTGAACTTAGAGGAGATGCCGATAGAGGAAGGGCTAGACGATGGCTTTGGGATATATGAAATCGTAGCCGAAGAGGACCCATTAGATGAGAATGATGGTGAAATAGAGGATGCTGCTGAGGCGTATGCTAGTGGTATGAGGAGATTTGATGAACCTACCTCAGCAGTCGATGAACCTACTAAGGAGGTAAACGTGGGAACTGAAGAGGACCCCAGGCTTTTAACCATAGATTCCAGCCTCCCTCCCGAAGAAGAAGAAGCACTCATAGAGATGTTGAGGGAGTTCAAGGATTCATTTGCCTGGTCCTACGATGACATGCCCGGCATTGACCCCGATTTGGTAGAACATAGGTTGATCCTAAAGCCAGGGGCAGTTGCCGTCAAACAAAAGCTAAGGAGATTCCTCCCCCACATCGCTTTGAAGATGAAAGAGGAGATTGATAAACTACACAAAGCTAAGTTCATCCGTGTAGTCCTCTATCCTTTGTGGGTGGCAAACATTGTCCCGGTGATGAAGAAGGACGGAAGAGTGCGTATCTGCATAGACTTCCGGGACTTGAATAAGGCATGTCCTAAGGATGATTTCCCCTTACCTCATTTAGATGTCTTGATCGATAATACAGCAGGGTTCGAAACTCTATCATTCATGGATGGATATTCCGGTTACAACCAAATTCGTCTAGCCCCGGAGGATCAAGAGAAGACCTCCTTCACCACCCCATGGGGAACATATTGCTATGTGGTTATGCCGTTTGGACTAAAGAATGTCGGCGCCACTTATCAAAGAGCAATGTTAGCTATCTTTCACGACATGATACATATTGATGTTGAGGTTTACGTGGATGATATTGTGGTGAAGTCGAGAACTCGAAGAGAACATTCCTCCGTGCTTGCCAAAGTCTTCCGTCGCGCACAAGAGTATCAATTGAAGATGAATCCAAAGAAGTGCGTGTTTGGAGTTTCCTCGGGAAAATTGCTAGGCTTCATAGTTAGTAAACGGGGGATTCAGATAGACCCGCACAAGGCCAAGGCAATCAACGAGATGCCTCCTCCCAAGAACATATCCGAGCTTCGAGGTTTAATTGGTCGGCTGCAGTTCATAAGGAGATTTATATCTAAGCACTCTCAAAGATGTCGTCCTTTCTACGAACTGTTGAGAGGAGGAGTTAATTTTGAATGGAACGATAAGTGCCAAGAGGCCTTCGATGAGCTCAAAAGTTATCTTATGAATCCGCCCGTGCTTCAGGCGCCTATCCCTGGGAAACCCTTAATCCTATATCTGTCAACAATTGAGGACTCCCTAGGAGCTGTCCTTGCTCAGCATGATGAATCCGGCAAAGAAAGGGCAGTCTACTACCTATCTAGGCTCTTCAATCCTTCCGAGCTCAAACTCACCACAATGGAGAAAACCTGTGCAGCGCTAGTCTGGGTGGTGCAGAAATTGAAGCACTACTTCCTAGCTCATAAGGTGAGTTTGATTTCTAGAATGGATCCTATTAGGTATCTCTTGGAAAAGCCAGTCCTCGCCGACAGATTGGCACGCTGGCAAAGTTTCATCTCTCAGTTTGATATCTCCTTTATTGTTCAGAAAGCCATAAAAGGGTATGCCATTGCTGAGTACCTTGCTCACCTCCCTCTTCCTCATAGTGATACGGTTCAAGAGGAATTCCCCGATGAAAACCTATCACTTGTCTCTCATGATCCCTTCTAGTCGCTCCACTTTGATGGAGCTCTCAATTCTAGGGGACGGGGCATAGGTGCAGTCTTGCTCACCCCAGAAGGGATCACCATTCCTTTGTCTTATCAACTCCAGTTCTACGCCACCAACAATATCTCCGAGTATGAGGCTCTCCTAGCCGGTCTTAAGCTTGCCTACCTCCTAGGCGCGCGTCACCTCAAGATCATAGGAGATTCTCAGCTCGTTCTTCGGAAAGTCCTCTCTACCTATCGCACTCGTGACCCCAAACTCAAACCTTATCAAGATCTGGTCACGCTCCTAGCCAAGCAATTCCGTCAACTCATCTACATTCATACTCCTCGCTCTCAGAACATTCTGGCTGATGCTCTGGCATCGTTAGCTTCATCTCTCTCCTTCCCTCTCAGCCATAGTGCAGAGACTATCACTGTTCAGAGATTAGAAGCTCCCTCAACTCAGGATCCTTGGTTCTCAAACCTTAGGGGCTCCCTAGTTCTGAAGGCAGAGAAGAAAGAAGCGAAGGAGTTGTTGCTTGTTGAATTAGGAGAATTGATGGAAGAAGAGAGGCCGTGGTACCGTGAGATTGAGCAATTTTGTAGAGACGGTACCCTTCCAGAAGAAGCTGAAGCAGAAGATAGGCGAGCTATCCGTAGAGCGGCATTAAAGTATACCCTCGTGGGTGAAGTCCTTTACAGACGCGCTCTAAATGGAATGCTCCTTAGATGTGTGACCGATGAAGAGGCTTGGAAGATAGTGGAAGGATCCCACTCCGGTGAATGCGGAGGGCATGTGAATGGTCAGATGTTAGCCAAGAAGATCCTTAGGCAGGGCTACTACTAACCAACCTTAGAAGAGGACTGTGTCGTCTACGTTCGTAGGTGTGTCAGATGCCAAATCCATGCCGATAAAATCCATGCTCCGTCTTCCTCTTTGCATCCGCTATCCTCTCCTTGGCCTTTCTCCATGTGGGCCTTTGATATCATCGGGCCCCTTGGTGATCCTAATGCTCAGATAAAACAAAAATCCTTCATCCTCACTGCTACTGAGTATTTCACCAAGTGGGCCGAAGCAGAAGCATTTGCAGAAATCAAAGGTTCGACCGTGTGTAGATTCATCATGAAGAACATCATTGCGCAGTTTGGAGTACCAGGTGTAGACACCCGATTATGACTAATGGGTTGAACCGCATTTCTTGCTACCTTAGTGGGCCCCTAATTGGTCACTTGTCTTGAGCCCATCATTTGCCTTGATTTGAGCCCATTAATCCATTAAAATACCTTGAAATCCCGAAATCAATCATTTGAGAGTCTCTAGAGGAATATAACTCCTATTTTAATCATGTGGTTAGAGAGAATAATCCAAGATAATTCGGGATCCTTGTCGCGACGCATCGTGGCGCCGCAACTATAGTCGCGACTAGTTGGGCCGCCGCGACAACCCATGCATTATCCATGCACGTGGGCAATGCTGTCGCGTCCCCCCGCACCGTCGCGTCTCTAGTCGCGACCCTACGATCTGACGCGACAATGCCCGAGATCTCTGGCCTCCGTAACCACACCCTATTTATCCTCCCATGCACTTTGACTTGGTCTAGGAGGGTTATCCCAACCCCTTTGGATGGATCCTTGGCCTTAGGGACTCTCCTAAGCTCCCCTAAGGACTCTACACCCGATTTTGATAGAGCTTTATCCCCTTTTTTAATTTCCACACCTTTTTGAGGAGATAATACCTAATTTTCTCACTCCAAGCTCTATATAAGGAAGGCCCCTCCTCATGAACGAGGGGAGCCTCATGATCACCCCGAAGGGCTGCCAAAATTTCCTCTGAACTTGACTTAGCCACGCAGCCACTCATTCCCTTCATTCCCTTCACATTCCACTCCTCACAACTCACTTATTTCACAATTAATGGAGCAAGGAACGTGAAGAGGGCGACTTCAGAAATCTCCCGGACCTCTTTGCACATCATTGGAGCTGCATCCACGCCAGGAAGTCGCCCTAATGGGGCTCATTCCCTCTCCTCTTCCTCTTTTCTATTTCTACATGCATTTTTACGTTCTTTTTAAATAGAGCACATCCACCATCCACCCACGTTTTCCCACACCCACAGGGGTTTAAAACCACCCCAGGTGCGTTCCCGCCATGATCTCCCGCCTCATTTCGTCTTTTAGAATAGATATTACACTTTACATGTTCTAATAGGGTCTTTTCTTTGTATTTTCTTTTGATTGGCAGGCAAGCAAACGAAGTCTACGGGAAGCTCTGGTACTCTGGCCGGCTGGAGGACTAGAAGAAGGTCACAACAACAAATCTCCCGCATTCAGAGAACGCGACGGCCTAGGGTGACGCGACAAAGACGCGTCGGTTTCCACTGACGCGACAGATAGACGCGGCGGCCATGACGACCGCGACACCAGGTCAATTTCCTGTTCTCTTCCTTTTTCCTAGTTTAAGTTAGCCATTGTCTTTCTACATCATTAGGCAACTTATCTAGGTGGCGATCACATCCTTTTTCCTACGCTATCATATTTGATATCCATGTCCGTGTCGAGGGGAAGCCAATCCCTGTGATTACACCTTTTGGCGATCACGGTGGGACCTTCACTGCCACCCTCGTAGATTTTTTTTTTTTGATTGTCTGCTTGCCATGCTTCTCTGTTGTTTGTCATCATAGTGTCTTGTTAGTGTTCTGTTCTTTATTCCCTGCACTTTTCGCTCTGTCATTGTCGCGACCGATCGCGGTGTCGCGACAAGTTCACGTCGCACGCGGGGGACGCGTCATCAGGTTAATGCTTGCTATTCCATTTGCCTTCTTTGTTCAATGCCCATGAGAACATGCGTCGTTGTTACATGGCTTAGATGATGTTTGCTCGTGTTTCTGTCTGATAACATCCTGTTAGGGTTCGGATTTCCCGTTTAGTTTCATTTGTAAGATTCCAGTTCCTATCGCGGTCGGACGAGTGGACGCGACCTGGTCGCGGTTTGGACAGGCGACGCGTTATCAGGTTTGCCTTGTATGTTCTTGCTTTCATCCATGAATCGGCTTCTGTATGCTCCCTGATTCATGTTGTATCACTATAGTTTCTCTTGGTGTTCCTTAAGTTTTGTAGGATAGTCTGTTTGAATTGGGTTGGTGACTCAGTGTGTTTTCGGGCCTCTGTCTTTATCGCGGCAGCCTGCTCTGTCGCGATAGGGTCGCGGCGTATCTGGCCGTCGCGACTCTGCCCGAGGACTCCTTTTGTCACCCTGTTTGCTCCTTATCTTCATTCTTGCATACATTTAGTCCCTTGCATACGCTGTTCATCCCATTTGATTAGGTTCCCCCTTGGTTGAGTGAGTCCTCTCACCTACGAGCACTCGTAGGCTGGTTGTACCCATTGTACCCTTAGTTTGAACCACCCCCGCGTGAGTGTGTACCACCCTTAGTCATACCGGAGCACTTGAGTCCATTCCTATCAGGGACCGCATGACCGAGTGACATCTCCTTAATCAATTCACTTAAAAGGTCAAGTTCGAATCTTAAGAAATTTGCGTTGTAAGCATGATAACTTGAGTGCTTTGATTCCCCTTCTCCTCTCTGTCTTTCTTGTCGTGCTAGAGTCTAGGTGTGTCCCCCCAAATTGGTTGGAGGGTGTATGCGTCATTGTTTAGGGAGATCGAGTCAGTCCCCTCCGATCCTCGTGCTTTATCATAATCCCCTCTTCGACATGGACCAATTTCGAGTCCTTGCCGACGATGCCCTACCCCTTGGGTTGCTCGAGGAGGTGGCCCAACCTTCCATGGCCACGCTCCCGGGGCATATCCAGCCTTCCTCCATTACCGGGATCCAATCCCGTCCTCCTTCTCCTCCCGGGGATGATGACCCTCACTCTCAATTCAGCCAGCTCCTTCCTCACCTCACTCCGGACCAGGTCTGAGAGTTCATAGCTGCTGCCAAGGGGAAACAACCGTTATCTCCCCGGGGTCAAAATCCAGCCCGACCGGCGGAGTCCTCCGTCCGCGTCGCTTCAGCCCCTCACATTTCTTCGTCTGGGGCAGACCAGCTGCTGCCAAGGGGAAACAACCGTTATCTCCCCGGGGTCAAAATCCAGCCCGACCGGCGGAGTCCTCCGTCCGCGTCGCTTCAGCCCCTCACATTTCTTCGTCTGGGGCAGACCCCACACCTCTCCGTCCTCGGGCCATTCATTTTTCAGAACCAAGCTACCTCCCCCCACGAGATGTTCGGCCTCGGTCTCCTCCCACTACATATTATACGGCCGAACCAGCTCCGCTTCCTCACGAGAGGTCTCACTCCTTCGAGCGGCCACGCTCCCTTGTCCCTACGCATCAGGTCCAATCTCCTTCCGATTTCTTGGCGGAATGGACAAGTATGAAGAAGGAGCTTCATGACCTCCGGAGGCAAATTGATCCTCGGAAGGTAGCTGACATTGCCCTCCCATCCTTCCAATATCTCTGGGTGCCTCCCCAGTCCGAGCTCCCTGTATATCGTCGATACTCTGGGGTAGGGGACCCCTATGTTCATCTGAAGGACTTCGTCTATGAATCGGCGCCACACAAGTATGACCGCCATCTCATGGCATATTTGTTCAGGAAATCATTAGATGGTCCAGCCTTAGAGTGGTTCTATTCTTTGCCTCCCGAGGAAGCCGAGGATTTCCAAGTCGTCCAAGAAAGGTTTCTGCAGCAGTTTCAAGATCGGGTGGGACCCGAATACTCTTTTGTGGATTTGGTAGCCGAGAAAATGAAACCAGAAGAAGATTTCTCCACCTATGCTGACCGGTGGCGCTCTCTGGCCGCCAAAGTCCGTTGCCCAATGCCTGAGGAGAAGGTAAAGCTGTTGATCTCCAATGCCACGCCCACCTACCGAACTATCTTGGCCATGAACGACATCTCTACCATGCACCAATTATATAGTCGAGCCCGTTTCATTCAAATCCAACTCAAGGACTCGCCTATACATTCCATGTTCGAGACCCCCAAGGCCCGTTATGCTAAAAAGTCGCAAGGCCCAGTCACCGAAGGGATCCAGACCAATGAACAAGTAGGTGCTGTTAGCAATCCCCAAGGCCCAGTAGGTAGGTCCCCCTATACCCAACAAGCTCAACAGTCTTGGAACAACAACAACAATAGGCAGCCACCTCCCCAAGGACAAAATCCTCCTCAAGATCAGCGCCAATACTCCCAGGTCCCTCCACCTCAAAATGGTTATGCCCCCAGGAAACCCAATGGGCCAAGAGGGCCCAATACCCTCCATTACCCGAATCTCTAGCTGATGTCTTTGCAGCCCTCATGTCTCTAAATGCCTTAAGACTCCCTCCTGAGAAGGCAAATTGGAATATGGCGGCCGATCAAACAAAGTATTGCGTCTATCATCGTCATCCGGGCCACAATGTGTCCGATTGCTTCCAATTCCGAGACATGATATACGATCTCCATGAGCAGAATCAGATTGATTGGGCAGAAATGAAGAGGTTGATCCAAACTCTGAGGGACCAGCAAGGCCAGAGGCAACAGCAGCAACAACAGAGGCGACAGCAGCCGCAGCAACAACAGCAACAACAACAGCAACAGCAATACCAGCCTTTCCAACAGCAATACCAGCAACACCAGCAACAGCAACAACAGCAGCAGCCGCAGCAGCCGGCGAACGATCTAGGCATAATCCGTAACCCCATGCCACAACATCAACCTGCTCCGAACCCTCAACCAGCTCCACCACCTCCTCCGCCCGCGCATGTTAACCCCGTTATCCACCATGCACCACCAGAAGCCCAGTGGGTCTTCGATGACGATCATGAGGTAGGCCAACTCTGGTTATTTCTCACGTCACGCCCACTGCTCCCACACCTATATCCACCACACCTCCTTCCCTTACACCCCACATTGCCACCCTCACCTCACCATCATATTTCCCCGTCACCTCACCCATCATTCCTCCACCAAGCAACACCCCTTTCTCCCCTATGCCAGCACCTCTACTAGCCAACCCCTCTATCCTTGACACCACAACCCCTCCACTCCACCATAACCTCGCCCTCCGGAGCGGGCGAATGTTTCATCGGATGTATCCTAACGCATCCATGCCTATGCCAGGACAGCAAACCAACAACCAGCAGCAACAAGAAACAGAAGAGATTGATCCGGCGCCGGGAACTCAATATGACATCCTAAAACACCTTGATCAGACTCCCGCCAAGATCTCCATATTGGAGCTCATTAAGAGATCACAGACTCACCAAGATGCGCTTAGAACTTTTTTGCAAAAAGTCATGGTCAGCGAGGACATGAATCCCGACAACCTACCCTCAGTGCTCTCAATAGTGAACAGAGGACCCACCATTACCTTCTCTGATGGCGAGTTGGCCGCCCCCGAAGCCAGGAAAATGCCCCTGTGTGTGACACTTACCATAAATAAAGTGGCAGTCGATGCGGCTCTGGTGGACACAGGAGCCTCCATTAATGTATGTCCACTAAGCACTCTTAGAGCTTGCAACGTATCAGAACGTCAATTGCAGCCCACGCCTACCACTATTGCTGCATATGACAATTCGCGGCGTGCCTGTCACGGGGTCATCACTCTGCAGGCAGAATTAGGCCCTCTCGTCATGTCTGTGGAGTTCTATGTGCTGAACATTGATCATACTTACAAGGCCATCTTGGGCCGCCCATGGATTGAATCGTTAGGGGCAGTGCCATCTACAGCGCATCAGTGTCTGAAGTTCCCCTTCCAAGGGCGGATAGTCAAGGTAAAAAGTATGACGACAACACACACAGTAGAAGCTGTTGAGAAGGTGCTCCCGTCGGTATGGCCATCCAATAAGCCTATCATCTCGGTGCTCGATGTCAACTACACTTGGGCTTATACATTCTCTTCCAACCGCCCAATTGGGTCTCCACCTGTACTGGCAATCAGAAAGGGCGCGAACGCAAATACAAAAGGATGGGATATCATGTTCAGGCTGGGTTATCAATCGGGAAAAGGCCTGGGGGCTCATCTTCAAGGGCAAACCAAGACTGTGGCCACCACCAAGAAATTCACAAAGCGTGGCCTTGGATATTCAGAATGGGCCGCTTTTTCATCCCCTTCACAATCGGATCATGGTCCACTCACCTGGTCCCTATATGAGCACTTCATCAAAGGGCCCATCCAGCCCGGGTATAACACCACAACAGAGGCATCAAGATCAGCTTATCAAGTTTTAGAAGAGCAGCGGCCCAGCAAGAAGAAAAGGGCTGAAGAGGATACTGAAAACCCAGACCAAGATGATGTCATCTCGTCAGTCAATCTACTATTTGAAGAATCAGAAGCTGGGGCAGAACAGCCGGAATCAGAAGATCTCATCTCAGCAGTAAACCGTCTCTTCGCTGGAGAGGATGTGCCACAAGTAGCAGCGCTATCAACTGCAGCAACCACCGCCAGGCGACAGTTGCCCGGATTTGGTGAGGAAAACCAGTCAGATCGTTTACCCCTACTTATACAGGAGTTCTGGCCAAGGCTCTCCCGGCCTCCCACTCATTTTATTTCATCCATGCTCGATTTTAATGTTAGTTTCATTCCTTTGCCTCTCCCCTTCATTGTTCAAATCTCGCCCAACGCCGTTGAGGCATTCACTCGTCCTTCACCCCGCTTCATCATTCTCTTTAATGGGTCGGTCCTGTCCTTTTCCCGAAACCATTTAGTCTAATGTAATTCCTTATCTTTCAAAAAAAAAAAGAGAAAATTCAAAATAACAAAAAAATATGTGTTTGCCTGCTTCCGACGGCGATCCCCGTCACCCCTCTCCTGCTTCCGCTTCCGACGGCGATCCCCGTCACCCCCTCCTGCTCCTGATCTCGACGGCGATCCCCGTCACCTCCTCGTGTTCCTGCTTCCGACGGCGATCCCCGTCACCCCTCTCCTGTTCCTGCTTCCGACGGCGATCCCCGTCACACCCCTCCTGCTCCCGCTTCCGACGGCGATCCCCGTCACCCCCTCCTATTCCTGCTTCCGACGGCGATCCCCGTCACACCTCTCCTGCTCCCGCTCTCGATGGCGATCCCCATTGCACCTGCTCCCCGGCAGGCCGTCATCGTCCTTCTTTCACTCCGACTGTGTTTTCGCCTGGTGATCAGACATGGTCACTCCAGGCGATTCGGGTGAGGGGCCTTCTGCTCCCCTACACCCCGATGCTGTTGCCGGCACCCTGAGCTCGGGTGGCCCGCTCCCTCCTCCAGCTCCATCGGAGGATCTTCGCGGCCCTGCGGCACCTGTTGTTTTCCCTTCCAATAAACCTCTGGACACTTCTCCAGAGCCTCCTGTAAATATCAAACCTAGCTCAAGATCAGGGGTAGTTTCTGGTGAGTCCCCGTCCCCGTCTAGGAAGAAGAAGGGTAGTGGCGTACCCCGTAGATACCTCTTAGATTTAGTCCGTAGATGTGGCGCTCTTCTAGCTGTCGAAGAGTTCGTCAAAGAAGCGGTGGTTTTGAACTTAGAGGAGATGCCGATAGAGGAAGGGCTAGACGACGGCTTTGGGATATATGAAATTGTAGCCGAAGAAGACCCATTAGAGGAGAATGGTGTTGAGATAGAGGACGCTGCTGAGGCGTATGCTAGTGGTATGAAGAGATTCGATGAACCTACCTCAGCAGTCGACGAACCTACTAAAGAGGTGAATGTGGGAACGCAAGAGGACCCCAGGCTCTTAACTATAGCTTCTGGTCTCCCGCCTGAAGAAGAAGAAGAGCTCATAGAAATGTTAAGGGAGTTCAAGGATTCATTTGCCTGGTCCTATGATGACATGCCTGGCATTGACCCCGATTTGGTGGAGCATAGGTTAATTTTGAAGCCAGGGGCAGTTGCCGTTAAACAAAAGTTAAGAAGGTTCCTCCCCCACATCGCTTTAAAGATGAAAGAAGAGATTGATAAGCTACACAAAGCCAAGTTTATCCGTGTAGTCCTCTATCCTTTGTGGGTGGCCAACATCGTCCCGGTGATGAAGAAAGACGGAAGAGTGCGCATCTGCATAGATTTCCGGGATTTGAATAAGGCATGTCCTAAGGACGATTTCCCGCTACCTCATTTGGATGTTTTGATCGATAATACAGCAGGGTTCGAAACTCTATCGTTCATGGATGGGTACTCCGGCTATAATCAAATTCGTCTAGCCCCGGAGGATCAAGAAAAGACCTCCTTCACCACCCCATGGGGAACATATTGCTATGTGGTCATGCCGTTTGGACTAAAGAATGCCGGCGCCACTTATCAAAGAGCAATGTTAGCTATTTTCCACGACATGATACATATTGATGTTGAGGTTTACGTGGATGATATCGTGGTGAAGTCGCGGACCCGAAAAGAGCATTCCTCCGTGCTTGCCAAAGTTTTCCGTCGCGCACAAGAGTATCAATTGAAGATGAATCCAAAGAAGTGCGTATTTGGAGTTTCCTCAGGAAAATTATTAGGCTTCATAGTTAGTAAACGGGGGATTCAAATAGATCCACACAAAGCCAAGGCAATCAATGAGATGCCTCCTCCTAAGAACATATCTGAACTTCGAGGTTTGATTGGTCGGCTGCAGTTCATAAGGAGATTCATATCTCAGCACTCTCAAAGATGTCGTCCTTTCTACGAACTGTTGAGAGGAGGAGTCAGTTTTGAATGGAATGATAAATGCCAAGAGGCCTTCGATGAGCTCAAGAGCTACCTTATGAATCCACCCGTACTTCAGGCGCCTATCCCTAGGAAACCCCTAATCCTATATCTGTCGACTGTTGAGGACTCCCTAGGAGCTGTCCTTGCTCAGCATGATGAATCCGGCAAAGAAAGGGCAGTCTACTACCTATCTAGGCTCTTCAATCCTTCCGAGCTCAAACTCACCACAATGGAAAAAACTTGTGCAGCGCTAGTTTGGGTAGTGCAGAAATTGAAGCACTACTTCCTAGCTCATAAGGTGAGTTTGATTTCTAGAATGGACCCTATTAGGTACCTCCTTGAGAAGCCAGTCCTCGCCGACAGATTGGCGCGCTGGCAAAGTTTCCTCTCTCAGTTCGATATCTCCTTTATTGTTCAGAAAGCCATAAAAGGGTATGCCATTGCTGACACCTTGCTCACCTTCCTCTTCCTCATAGTGATACGGTTCAAGAGGAGTTCCCCGATGAAAACCTATCACTTATCTCTCACGATCCCTTCTGGTCACTCCATTTCGATGGAGCTCTCAATTCTAGGGGACGGGGCATAGGTGCAGTCTTGCTCACCCCAGAAGGGATCACCATTCCTTTGGCTTATCAACTCCAGTTCTACGCCACCAACAACATCTCCGAGTATGAGGCTCTCCTAGCCGGTCTTAAGCTTGCCTACCTTTTAGGTGCCCGTCACCTTAAGATCATAGGAGACTCTCAGCTCGTTCTTCGGCAAGTCCTCTCTACTTATCGCACTCGTGACCCCAAACTCAAGCCATATCAAGATCTGGTCACGCTCCTCGCCAAGCAATTCCGTCAACTCATCTACATTCATACTCCTCGCTCCCAAAACATTCTGGCCGATGCTCTGGCATCGTTAGCTTCATCTCTCTCCTTCCCTCTCAGCCGTAGCGCTGAGACTATCACCGTTCAGAGATTAGAAGCTCCCTCAACTCAGGATCCTTGGTTCTCAAACCTTAGGAGCTCCCTAGTGTTGAAGGCAGAGAAGAAAGAAGCGAAGGAGTTGTTGCTTGTTGAATTAGGGGAATTGATGGAAGAAGAGAGCCCGTGGTACCATGAGATTGAGCAGTTTTGCAGAGACGGTACCTTCCCAGAAGAAGCTGAAGCAGAAGATAGGCGAGCTATCCGTAGAGCGGCATTAAAGTATACCCTCGTGGGTGAAGTTCTCTACAGACGCGCTCTAAATGGAATGCTCCTCAGATGCGTGACCGATGAAGAGGCTTGGAAGATAGTGGAAGGATCTCACTCCGGTGAATGCGGAGGGCATGTGAATGGTCAGATGTTAGCCAAAAAGATCCTTAGGCAGGGCTACTACTGGCCAACCTTAGAAGAAGACTGTGCCGCCTACGTCCGTAGGTGTGTCAGATGCCAAATCCATGCCGATAAAATTCATGCTCCGTCTTCCTCTTTGCATCCACTATCTTCTCCTTGGCCTTTCTCCATGTGGGCCTTTGATATCATTGGGCCTCTTGGTGATCCTAATGCTCAGATAAAACAAAAATCCTTCATCCTCACTGCTACTGAGTATTTCACCAAATGGGCCGAAGCAGAAGCATTTGCAGAAATCAAAGGTTCGACTGTATGCAGGTTCATCATGAAGAACATCATTGCACGGTTTGGAGTACCTGGCAGCCTCGTCACCGACAATGGACCCCAGTTCATATCACAAGACCTTCAAGACCTCTGTAAGAAGTTCAATATTTCTTTGCATCATTCGTCTCCTTATTATCCGCAGGGCAACGGCCAGGCCGAAGCCACAAACAAAACACTTTTGAAAATCTTAAAGAAACTTGTGAGTCTAGTAAATTTGCTGATTGGCCAGAAAAGCTAATTGAGGCTCTGTGGGCCTACCGCACCTCCATCCGCACACCTACGGGGCAAACCCCTTTCTCACTTACATATGGGATGGAAGCGGTATGTCCGCACGAGATCCTCATCCCTTCGCTAAGAATTCAGTTGGACAAAGAACTTAATCCCGATGAACATCGGGAGGCGTTACTTACGCAACTAGAACTCTTAGACGAACGGCGTCTAGCTGCAGCCGATCACGTGCTTTCATATCAAAACAGACTCTCAAGGTCTTTTCAAAAGAAAGTGATTGAGCGTAAATTTCAAGAAGGAGACATGGTTTTGAAGCGAATTTTCATAAAACCTGGAGGTCCAAGGTCAAAATTGTCTGCAAACTGGGAAGGGCCGTACGTCATTAAAGAAGTGTACCCGGGAAACGCATATAGGTTGGTTAATGCCGATGGTGATGAACTCTCTCATCCATGGAATGGATTATATCTTAAAAGATTCTATCCCTGATCAAAAGTCTTTTGATAACAACACCAATTAATAAGTAGCCATTTGCCAAGTGTCTCGCCCTTCTCATATTGACGAAATAATATTTATGTGCAATCACGTACTCAACATGGTAGCCTAAGGTCATTGTCCCTTCATATACAGTGTTCTCGCTTAGCCCTTGCTCGGGGAAACAAAGGTCAATTCTCTCCCTACTCGGACAAGCTCTAGGGGCAAGGGGAAGGCTAATCTGTAAACCTGCAACAGTACAGACCATGTGTTTGAAGTCTCAAGGAGGGACGGGCAGTTCTAAAAAAAGCATATAGCACAAAAAAATAATAAAGCGATGAAATGACAAAGTGAAGGGGCATGTTAAAGAGTGGCAGTACAGTTCCCCGCGGGACGCCCTTGAGCCCGGTCGCACGCATGCCCCAGACAAAAGAGTAAACACTGTGGCCCTAAAGTCCCTGGACAACAGATGAACAGCACATGTAGCTTATTTGTTGCAAGTCTTACAAGTCGGCAACCCCGACTCCAAGATTAAGTCTTATCTCATTTATATTCTTCCTATCCTCCCTAAAATGACCAAAGAATCCATGCGCTTGGTCTGTGTTGGAACATTGTTGTCACAGGGGCAAGAAAGCTTAAGCGGACCTAATAGGAATATGCGTTGCACATAAATCTTACTCGCTAAGTGAGATAGAGGTAAGGCTCACGGTTAATCGCTCAACATTAAGAAGTGTTGCTATCAAAAGGATTTTTCAAAAAAATCAAAAAAATCAAAAAAAAAATCCAAAAATCCAAAAAAAAAAAAAAATCAAAAGTTCCAAAAATCCAAAAAATCAAAAGATCCTCAAAATCACAATATATATATATATGTTTTTTTAGAAAAATAAAAGGTGTGTACATATTCTTTTCCTTAGCATGCATTATTTTCATAGTCTTTTGCCTATTTAATAAGGCTCGGCCCCTTGACAAATTGCGGAGTTAGCTTTTATCATGTTCTGTGCAAGGGGCCGAACTTAAGAACAGATCTAACTTGTTCTTCTAAGTGTGTGCAGGAACAGGATTTTAAAAAAGCAGAGTACGACGTCGCGCTCAGAACTCTCTCTCTCGCTTGTTTGAATCTCGCCTCTCACTCGTGTCAATCACAAACCATTCATTCATCATAAATATTGACATGAAAGTAAAACTGTACTAAGGTATGAACAAAATGTACATAGATAAAAGGGGAGGTGGCTCACAAGACTCCTCACTGACCACCACCACTCTCCCCGGATCCCTCTCTCCTATCTGGAGGTGGCAACATCTCGCCACCCCCTCTACCATCATCGCCCGGACGGTGCCGCTCCTCCTCCTCGTTCCTCCGCCTGCTGGAGGAACCCGCTAGGTACTGCCCGACGGAGGCGCCAGTCGCCCTGCTGACGCTCACGCCGCTCCGGCTCCGGCTGCGTGAACGGCCGATATCCGTCACAATCTGCTGGAGGCTCCGCGCCAGCGTCTGCTGTGCTAGCAACTCTGCACGCAGTCGGATGACCTCCTCCTGATCTCCGGATGGCCTCTGTACCCGCAGCGTCGCTAGCTCCCGGGTCATCTCCGCCACCTGTGACTCAGCCGCCTCCGCCCGGACGCGCAGCTGGTCCCTCTCGCTCTGCAGCGTCATGGCTTGCTCGTGAGCCAACTCCAAGTCTCTCTCCTGTGCAACAAGTAATCAATCAGCGTCATTTGGAAATAAGCGACTCAAGTGTTCAAATGAACTTACCCGCTCCTCCAAGTGCCTTTGAGCCTCCTCAGCTCTCAGCACAGCCCCTGCCAATCGAGCCTCCATGAGTGATGGAGACCCCCCTGCGCTCCGAGAGGAGGAAGCACCGCCTGCTCCGGTACCCCTCACTCTCTCCAGCTCACTCCGCTGCACGCAAAAGGCATGTCAGTTTCAAAATCTTGCTTAAATCAAAGGGGGCCGAAAAGTGAACACAATGCTTACCAGCTCCGTCGTCTGCCTCTGGGCTGCCTCCCGATCTTGCACCGCCGACTGGAGCAAGGCTCGGAGCGATGCGATCTCACCACTCACATCCACCTGCAAGGAATTGCCAAATCATCAGTTTTAATCATTAAATCCCAGTTTTTGAGCTGTGGTTTAGAAAGTTCTACCTGGTGTCGGGCGCTTTTGTATACCTTTCCTCCGTACTTCAAGGCGTACGCCTGGAGGTAGGCATCGTCGGTGGTCGCGTCCGATCTGACCCCCTTGCCTTTCCGCTCCCAGTTTTCTATCTGCTCGCGCGCCCGCTCCATCCAGTCTGTCGTGTCGTGAAGCCCCCGAAAGCTCCGACCCGACCGGCGGAACCGGTCCCGGACGGGGAACTCCACGACACTCTGCCTGAGGCCCAAGGAGCACTGGGTCAGGAACAGGTTCAAGGGTAGCACGAGGTTGAGTGCATGCAACCACACCGACCTACCGAAGTAGGGGCGGGTCTGCACCAACCAAGGCTGTCCCTCATCACCCTCCCCCAGATATGGCTGCCAAACCACCTGCAAAAGAGAGGTAATAAGTCATTTCAAGCAAATAATTTCAAAAGGCGGGGATTAAGGGTACTTACATCCAGATAAGGGTAGCTGTCGATTGCCTCCTGGAGGCGCTCCAACTGGTCGGCCAGATGGCGAGTGTCTCGGCGAGAGTCCCAACGGCGTGCAATGGGCACAAGGCCCGGCCGTGCGAGATCCCCTCTCCTCAGGGCTGGGAGGTGTAGATAGGCCCAAACCTGCAAAATAAAAGACAAATTAGTTGGCAGTTCAAGCAAAATTGAAGTTTAAGTCTAAGAGAGTTAGAAGAGAAGGTGTACCTGAAGAAAGGGGTAGAAGCCGCTCGTAGACGTCTGCCGCTCGGAGGCGCTCAAACCATCAAACTGGTGCGCTAAGAAGGCTGCCCCCCAAGCATACCCCCCTACCTCACCTAAATCCGCCAGCAAGGGCAGGAAGCGGCAGTGGACTGCGTCGCCCCTCGTGGCAAACAAAAGTCTACCAAGAAAGAGGACGAGGAAGCGGCGCAAGTCCAAGTCCGCCTGCGGCCCAGGCTCACTCGCTAACTCCCTCCTACTGACTCTAGCCAGCCTCTCCAAGTACTCATCCTCACTCTCCCCTGCGTTCTTCCCCGCCTCAAATAGACCTAGACTCTCCTGCAAGGCTACTCTGGGCACTAGGGAAGACCTACGCTCCACGGGAAGGTCTAAGAGTCGCTCGGCTAAGTCATGGTAGCAAGGGTAGGTATACCCACTCACCGCTCTCCCATGCACCCTGAGCCCTGTGATCCGGCTCACATCCTCTAGGCTGGGGATCATATGCCCCCAAGGGAACGCGAAGGCACTCGCCTCCGTGTCCCACCTGCTACGCAGGGCCTGGGTGAGGGCCGGGTCCACCCTCATCCTCTCAATCCTAAAAATCTGCCCGAACCCCATCTCCTCTACTCTCTCTCGCTGAAAAGGGGGAAGGGCCAGGAAGGCAGCCAGCACCAGTGTCCATGACACTCGAGCCCTCATTTCACCCTGCAAAGATTCATTCAAGTTCAATTTCAGGTTTTATTTGTGTGTTCGGTCAGAGTCGCGACAGCTCTTGCAGCCGCGACTTTGTCGCGACGGTGCGGGCCGCCGCGACCTTGTCGCGTCACCTTCTTAGGTCGCGATAAGGTCGCGTCTGCCCTTGACGTCGCGACACTGTCGCGACGCCCCGCCCCGCCGCGACATCATGTCGCGACGGGTCGTGCTGACGCGTTATCAGATTCAAACCGGCCGGAGCCCTCTTTGTTTGATCCTTGTTTTCATGGGCCTCTCGCCCTACATTCGCCCTCCAGGGGCTCCGTGGCTCTCTCTACTACTACCATTCAAGGTTTAGGGTCGATGATACTTACCGACTTCATCGCTTTGGCCCGTTTCTTCCTCTCCTCCTCCACGCTCATGGTCGGAGCCGTTTCCTCCTCCTCCTCTCCCATGACGACCTCGGGCAGCTCCTCCTCGACCGGGGGTCCCTCCACCCGTCGTCGTGAGTACCGTCGCTCCGCGTGGCGCTTCCCCCGCGATGAGCCCTCGCCGGTCTCTTTTCCACCGTCCATCGCAGTGAAGGTTGTTTAGGTTGTGTTTCGGGCTAGCAAGGAGGTCGGAATGCAGGGGAGTTTGGGGAAGGATTCAAGGGTTTGAAGGTTCAAGGTTTTTGAAAACCGGAAAAGAAGAAGGAAAGGGGGGCGTTTGTTTTTGAACCGATCGGTTTGTGACGCGACGCAGCGCGCCGTCGCGTTCATGTCGCGTCAAGTAGGGACGTCGCGACATAGTCGCGACGCACCGCCAGGCCGCGACATAAAGGCGACACTCCTGACCGTCGCGTCATCAACAGAGCGCTTGCATTGCACAGAAAATCCATTCTTATTTATTCATATTCAAAGTCTTTACACTCCCTAATCCATTCTAAAACAACCAAGCAATGCTTTCAAATGCTTTCTTAACTACCATCTGGCCTACAAATCAAATCAAATCAATCAAGCATATCTTCCCACAGGCTGAAGTTTCTTCAAAGCTTCAATCTATTCCGCAATTGCTTCGTCATCTTCTTCCACCTCAGCTTGAATCGCACTCGTTGCACATCCTTCCCAATGGACAACCGCGCTGCGCATGTCGCGCTCGTCCTGTGTATCGCCCCTCTTCCTCTCTTGGATAGGTGGGAAGTGTGATAGAAGTGGAACCACCGTGCGAGCCGCACCGCATTGGAGATGGCAGCGATCCGGGTTGTAGGAAACTAGCGCCCCATTGCCCAGCAGCCTCAAGGCGAGTCCGGTACGTTGAGGAAGGTGAATTGTCCGACCGTGCATGAATCGTGGGCGCATGTCAAAATCCGCCACGGTCAGCCTTCGGAGGTATTGGCGCCATGCATGTATGCCCTTCACTTGAGCTGTTTTGCACCATGCCCGAGGGCTCATGTGAAGCCGTCCGCCCACATACGCCAGTGGGTGATTCAGCATCGTCTTGCATTCCATGGTCAGGTCCTCCACCGCCCGGAATTGGATATGCATCCCCATCCATAGTTCAAGGGCGACGACCGATCCGTAGAAAGGACCCCCGAGTGCTGCAGAGGTCAGGCCAGCATATAGAAAACCCAGGACGGCTTGCCCAATTTTCATACCTTCGGAGATGGAGTCGATGATGCTAAGATTGCCAAAGGAGATGGCGCCGTCGGCTTCCGGGAAGAGTATGACGCCACAAATGCATATGGCGGCTGCCTTGGCAATGGCGGTGTAGTTCGTGGTCTTCCGCTTACACTGGGAAGTGATCCATTGAGCGATTGGGAGGAGGTGAACATGCATACCACTGGTCATGGAGTAGAGATCATTCTTCTTTGTGGTAATGTACGCCAGAATGCTCCAGGAGTTGATCTGCTCTACGGTGTAGGAGAGGGCCGACTCTTCGCCCCTTTGATAGCGCGGGAGGCCGAGCATGATTTCCAATTCTTCCAGGAGGATCGTCGCCTCGAATTCAGGGAAGATGAACGAGTTGGTCTGTGGATGCCATAGCTCCACCATGGCTGTAACACTCTCCCACACATGCACCAACTTGTTGTAATTTTTGGCTAATACAAGGATGGTGGATAGCCCCCACTCCTTCAAGTGGTTAATAGACGCGGGCGGCAGTAATTCGAGCATGGGTACCAGCCATGTCATCTTTGAGAATCGCCGTTGGCCAGGGAGGATCTGAGAAAGAAGAAGAGCATGAAGAACGGAAGGAAAAAAGGAGAAAAGAGAAGAACAAAACAGAGCAAAACAGAGCAGAAAAAAGCAGAGCAATGCAGAAAGTGCAGAATCTCAAGAAGAAAAGGTCACTTACTTGAAGATCCGGGCGGGCGTAGATGTGCCCCGGGATGACGGAGAGTTGCTTCAGATCGGCATGCGTCTCTCTAGCAGCTTTTGGGCCGGAGTAAGCGGGGATATCTTCTGCAAACGCCGAATAATTCCTCTTCATGGTTGCAGGAGAATGAAAAGAGCTTGAATTTGAGGAGCAGAGGATGCCTGGGGTTTAGCTGCGGGATTAGCCCCCCTAACCCTTTATTTATAAGCCTTAGGGAGTTAGAAACCCACTCTAATCCCGCAACTAGGAGTTAGGATAAGTCTAGGAAAGGTTTAGGAGTCCTAGTGTTAGTCTAGATATCTTAGGATAAGTCTAAGTCCCATTTTTTTCTGCGTTTTTAGGGCTCTGTCCGAGTCGCGACGCCGCGATCAGACGCGACTATGTCGCGACAGGGCGCTGCGACGCGACAAGGTCGCGGTCGATGAGTGCGTCGCGTTTATACCCAAGTGATTATTTCTCCTACTTATGCTTTGTATATATGTTTCTTTGGCCATGTTCATTAAACTCATCTGTCATCTTGTGATTATTATGCTTATTTTCTCATGGATGATTCAAAAAGTCAAGAAATGTCGTCACAGGTAAGTCATGTATTGTATTTCTTCCCTACTCCCGTCATTACTATATGATATCCTATCTATTATATCATTTCAAGGACCGGCTGGTTCTCAATGTGTTCTGGGATTTGAGTTCCCCTTTACCAAAAACAATGATGATCTAGGTACACATTGTTAATCGTTGGATAGGCCGTTGAGTTAGTTAAGCACAAGGGACGATGGATTCAGGCCTGCACTGCGGTTGTAGGTAGTCTCTTGACCTGTTCTTATCTGGCTTAACAATATTATCCTTGATATATTTTCTATTTTTTTTCTTTCTTTTTCTTCGCATTCGTTTTGATGATTCCTTTTACTTTAGCCCAGCATGCATCATGTAGGACTTTGAACTTTCCTGACTCATTCTAGACCATTGATGAGCTCTTGTTGAGTGCCCAATCATCCTTCAAATTCCAAACAAGAAATCCAATTCCACTCCGAATCGGAAGGTTTGCCTCCGAGTGAGTTGTTTCCGTCAGTTTGACAAGAATTTCCCTGTCTGGATTCCTTATCCAAACTTCCCTTTTTTCCTTTGATCCGTTTTGGTTGCGAACCGCTCCCAGGACAGAGTCATGAGTTACCTGCCTGGCACGCACATGTCCTTCCAAAACGAAACCCGCAGGCCAATCGGCTAGGGTACCTTTCAATCGAGGGTTTGATCATCCTCTTTTCTCTCCCTCGTCCAGACTTGTGCTCTTCTTTGCATTCTACTCGAACAACCGACTCGGGGCTTTCACGAGGATTCCAATTGCCTGTTAGTTAACATCGGGTGTCTCTTCACCTTGGCTTCCGCTTTTCGGTCCACTCCGCGTCATCTCCGTTCCACCGTCACTTCATGACATCTCCACACCACTTCCGCTTCGCTCCCCTGCAAAGTAGAAGCCAAGGAGGGGCAATCTGTAGACACCCGATTATGACTAATGGGTTGAACCGCATTTCTTGCTACCTTAGTGGGCCCCTAATTGGTCACTTGCCTTGAGCCCATCATTTGCCTTGATTTGAGCCCATTAATCCATTAAAATACCTTGAAATCCCGAAATCAATCATTTGAGAGTCCCTAGAGGAATATAACTCCTATTTTAATCATGTGGTTAGAGAGAATAATCCAAGATAATTCGGGATCCTTGTCGCGACGCATCGTGGCGCCGCGACTATAGTCGCGCATGCATTATCCATGCACGTGGGCAATGCTGTCGCGTCCCCCCGCACCGTCGCGTCTCTAGTCGCGACCCTACGATCTGACGCGACAATGCCCGAGATTTCTGGCCTCCGTAACCACACCCTATTTATCCTCCCATGCACTTTGACTTGGTCTAGAGGGTTATCCCAACCCCTTTGGACGGATCCTTGGCCCTAGGGACTCTCCTAAGCTCCCCTAAGGACTCTACACCCGATTTTGATAGAGCTTTATCCCCTTTTTAATTTCCACACCTTTTTGAGGAGATAATACCTAATTTTCTCACTCCAAGCTCTATATAAGGAAGGCCCTTCCTCATGAACGAGGGGAGCCTCATGATCACCCCGAAGGGCTGCCAAAATTTCCTCTAAACTTGACTTAGCCACGCAGCCACTCATTCCCTTCATTCCCTTCACATTCCACTCCTCACAACTCACTTATTTCACCATTAATGGAGCAAGGAACGTGAAGAGGGCGACTTCAGCAATCTCCCGGACCTCTTTGCACATCATTGGAGCTGCATCCACGCCAGGAAGTCGCCCTAATGGGGCTCATTCCCTCTCCTCTTCCTCTTTTCTATTTCTACATGCATTTTTACGTTCTTTTTAAATAGAGCACATCCACCATCCACCCACGTTTTCCCACACCCACAGGGGTTTAAAACCACCCAAGGTGCGTTCCCGTCATGATCTCCCGCCTCATTTCATCTTTTAGAATAGATATTACACTTTACATGTTCTAATATGGTCTTTTCTTTGTATTTTCTTTTGATTGGCAGGCAAGCAAACGAAGTCTACGGGAAGCTCTGGTACTCTGGCTGGTTGGAGGACTAGAAGAAGGTCACAACAACAAATCTCCCGCATTCAGAGAACGCGACGGCCTAGGGTGACGCGACAAAGACGCGTCGGTTTCCACTAACGCGATAGATAGACGCGGCGGCCATGACGACCGTGACACCAGGTCAATTTCCTGTTCTCTTCCTTTTTCCTAGTTTAAGTTAGCCATTGTCTTTCTACATCATTAGGCAACTTATCTAGGTGGCGATCACATCCTTTTTCTACGCTATCATATTTGATATCCATGTCCGTGTCGAGGGGAAGCCAATCCCTGTGATTACACTAGGCAGCCTCGTCACCAACAACGGACCGCAGTTCATATCCCAAGAGCTTCAAGACCTATGTAAGAGGTTCAATATTTCCTTGCATCATTCGTCTCCTTATTATCCATAGGGCAACGGCCAGGCCGAAGCCACAAATAAAACACTTTTGAAAATTCTGAAGAAAACTTGTGAGTCTAATAAATTCGCTGACTGGCCAGAAAAGCTAATTGACTTTGTGGGCCTACCGCACCTCCATCCGCACGCCCACGGGGCAAACTCCTTTCTCACTTACATATGGAATGGAAGCGGTATGTCCACACGAGATCCTCATCCCTTCGCTAAGAATTCAGCTGGACAAGGAACTTAATCCCGATGAACATCGGGAGGCGTTGCTTACACAACTAGAACTCTTGGAAGAACGGCGTCTAGCTGCAGCCGATCATGTGCTTTCATATCAAAATAGACTCTCAAGATCTTTTCAAAAGAAAGTAATTGAGTGTAAGTTTCAAGAAGGAGACATAGTTTTGAAGCGAATTTTCATAAAACCTGGAGGTCCAAGGTCAAAATTGTCTGCGAACTGGGAGGGGCCGTACGTCGTTAAAGAAGTGTACCCGGGGAACGCGTATAGGCTAGTGAATGCCGATGGTGATGAACTCTCCCACCCATGGAATGGATTATATCTTAAAAGATTTTACCCCTGATAAACAGTCTTTTAATAACAACACCAATTGACGGGTAGCCATTTGCCAAGTGTCTCGCTCCCTCTCCTATTGGCGGAATAATATTTATGCTCGATCGCATACTCAACACGATGACCTAAGGTCATTGCCCCTTCATGTATGGTGTTCTCGCTTAGCCCTCGCTCAGGGAAGCAAAAGGTCAATTCTCTCCCTACTCGGACAAGGTCTAGGGGCAAGGGGGAGGCTAGCCTGTAAACCTGTAACGGTGTAAACCATGTGTTTGAAGTCTCAAAGAGGGACGGACGATTCTAAGAAAAAGCATAGAGCACAAAATAGAGTGACGAAATGATAAAATGAAGGGGCATGTTAAAGAGTGGCAGTACAGTTCCCCGCGGGACGCCCTTGAGCCCGGTCGCACGCATGCCCCAGTCAAAAAAAAAAAGAAAATACTGTGGCCCTAAAGTCCCTGGACAACAGATGAATCTCACATGTGGCATACTCGTTGCAAGTCTTACAAGTCAGTAACCCCGACCCCAAGATTAAGTCTTATCACGTTTATATTCTTCCTATCCTCCCTAAAATGACCAAAGAATCCCTACACTTTGTCTGTGTTGGAACATTGACGTCCAGGGGCGAGAAATCTTAGCAAACCTAAGATGAATATGCTTGCACATAAATCTTACTCGCCAAAGTGAGATGGAGGTAAGACTCAGGGTTAATCGCTCAAGATTAAGAAGTGTTGTTATCAAAAGAAATTTAAAAAAAATAAAAAAAATCAAAAGATCCTCAAAACCCAGAAAAATCAAAATTTCAAAAATAAAAAAACCAAAAAAATAAAAAAATCTCAAAATCCAAAAAAATCAAAAGATCCTAAAAAAAAAAAAAAATCAAAACTTCAAAAATCCAAAAAAAATCAAAAAGATTCCCAAAAATCAAAAAAAAAATATATATATTTTTTCAGAAAAATAAAAAAAAAGTGTGTACATATCGCTTTTTTAGCATGCTTTGTTTTCACTGTCTTTTCGCCTATTCAATAAGGCTCGGCCCCTTGACAAATTACGGAGTTAGTTTTTATCATTGTAGTGTAAGGGGCTGAGCCTAAGAACAGATCTAACTTGTTCTTCTAAGTGTGTGCAGGAACAGACATTTCAAAAGTAGAGTACAACGCCGCACTCAAGACTCCCTTCCTCTCTCGCTTGTTTGAAACTCGCCTCTCACTCGTGTCAATCGCAAACCATTCATTTTTCACAAATGTTGACATGAAAATAGGGACTGCACTAAGATATGAACAATATGTACATAGATAAAGGGGAGGTGGCTCACAAGTCTCCTCACTGTCCACCGCCACTCTCCCCGGATCCCTCTCGCCTATCTGGAGGTGGTAGCATCTCGCCACCCCCTCTGCCCTCATGGGCGCTACCCTCGCCCTTCCGGTGCCTCTCCTACTCCTCGTTCCTCCGCCTGCTGGAGGAACCTGCTAAGTACTGACCGACGGAGGCGTCGGTCGCCCTGCTGACGCTCGCGCCACTCCGGCTCCAACTGCGTGAACGGCCTATGTCCGTCACGATCTGCTGAAGGCTCCGCGCCAGCGTCTGCTGTGCCAACAGCTCTGCACGCAGTCGGGTGACCTCCTCCTGGTCTCCGGGCGGCCTCTGCACCCGCAGCGTCGCCAGCTCCCTCGTCATCTCCGCTATCTGTGCCTCAGCTGCCTCCGCTCGGATGCGCAGCTGGTCCCTCTCGCTCCGGGTAGCCTGGGCCTCCTCGCGGAAGCGGTCCCTCTCCCCCTGCAGCTCCATAGCGTGCTCCGTAGTCAGCTGCAAGTCCCTCTCCCGCGCAACAAGCAGTCAATCAGCATCATTTGGAAATGATCAACTCAAACCTTTAAATGTACTTACCCGCTCCTCCAAGTGCCTCTGAGCCTCCTCGGCTCTCAGCACCGCCCCTGCCAGTCGGGCCTTCAGAAGCGATAGAGAGCCCCCTGCACTCCGAGAGGAGGAGGCACCGCCTGCTCCGGTACCCCTCACTCTCTCTAGCTCACTCCGCTGCACACAAAAGACATGTCAGTTTCCAAAATCTGCTTGAGTTAGATTAAAGACTGAAATTGAACAAGGTACTTACCAGCTCCGCTGTCTGCCACTGAGCTACCTCCCGATCTTGCACCGCCGAGTGGAGCAAGGCTCGGAGCGATGCGATCTCACCAGTCACATCCACCTGCAATGCATTGCCAAATCATCAGTTCTAATCCATAAATCCAAATTCGTTAAGCCGTGGTTTATGAGTTTTACCTAGTGTCGGGCGCTCTTGTATACCTTTCCTCCATATTTCAAGGCATATGCCTGGAGGTAGGCATCGTCGGTGGTCGCGTCCGATCTGACTGCCTTGCCCTTGTGCTCCCAGTTCTCGATCTGCTCTCGCGCTCGCTCACGCCAGTCTGTCGTGTCGTGAAGTCCACGAAAGCTCCGGCCCGGCCGGCGAAAGCGGTCCCGGACGGGGAACTCCACGACACTCTGCCTGAGGCCTAGTGAGCGCTAGGTCAGGAATAGGTTCAGAGGTAGCACAAGGTTTAGCGCGTGCAACCACACCGACCTACCGAAGTAGGGGCGGGCCTGCGCTAACCAAGGCTGTCCCTCATCACCCTCCCCCAGATATGGCTGCCAAACCACCTGCAAAAAAGGGGCAAGTCTAATCAGTCATTAGGCAATTGAATCAAGCAGATAAGCTAAGCAAAAGCGAAAAATTGAGGGTACTTACATCCATATAAGGGTAGCTGTCAATGGCCTTATGTAAGCGCTCCAACTGATCGGCAAGGTGGCGGGTATCTCGGCGAGAGTCCCAGTGGCGTGCAATGGGCACGAGGCCCGGCCGTGTGAGATCCCCTCTCCCCAGGGCTGGGAGGTGTAGATAGGCCCAAACCTGCAAGATGAAAGACAAATCAGATGGCAGTTTAAGCAAAATTCAGTTTAAATCCAGAAGAGTTAGAAGAGAAGGTGTACCTGAAGGAAGGGGTAGAAGCCGCTCGTAGACGTCTGCCGCTCTGAGGCGCTCAAACCATCGAACTGGTGCGCTAGAAAGGCTGCTCCCCAAGCATACCCCCCCTACCTCACCTAGGTCCTCCAGCAAGGGCAGGAAGCGGCAGTGGACTGCGTCGCCTCTCGTGGCAAACAAAAGTCTACCAAGTAAGAGAACGAGAAAGCAGCGCAAGTCCAAGTCCGCCTGCGGCCCAGGCTCACTCGCAAGCTCTCTCTGGCTGACCCTAGCTAGCCTCGCAAGGTACTCATCCTCACTCTCCCCTGCATTCTTCCCCACCTCATACAAACCCAGACTCTTCTGCAACGCTACCCTAGGCACTAGGGAGGACCTGCGCTCTACTGGGAGGTCTAGGAGGCGCTCGGCTAGATCATGATAGCAAGGGTAGGTGTAGCCGCTCACTGCCCGCCCGTAGACTCTGAGCCCTGTGATCCGGCTCACATCCTCCAAACTGGGGATCATGTGCCCCCATGGGAATGCAAAGGCACTCGCCTCTGCGTCCCACCTGCTCCGCAGGGCCTGGGTAAGGGCCGGATCCACCCTCATTCTCTCGATCCTAAAAATCTCCCTAAACCCCATCTCCTCTACCCGCTCTCGCTGGAAAGGGGGGAAGGCTAGGAAGGCAGCTAGCACCAGTGTCCATGACACTCGAGCCCTCATTTCACCCTGCAAGATTCATTCAAGTTCAATTCAGTTTTTTTATTTATTTTGTGTGTTCGGGCAGAGTCGCGACAGCTGTGGCAGCCGCGACCTTGTCGCGTCGGTGCGGGACACCGTGACCTTATCGCGTCAACCATCAAGGCCGCGATAAGGTCGCGTCTATCCTAGACGCCGCGACATTGTCGCGACGCCCCGCCCCGCCGTGACACCATGTCACGGCAGGTCGTGCTGACGCGTTCTCAGAGTCAAACCAGCCGGAGCCCTCTTTGTTTGATCCTCCTTTTCTTGGGCGTTTCGCCCTACATTCGCCCTCCAGGGGCTCCGTCTACCTCTATTCTACTACCATTTAAGGTTTGAGGGTGAGTTACTTACCGATTTCATGGCCTTGGCCCGTCTCTTCCGCTCCTCCTCCACATTCACGACCGGAGCCATCTTCTCCTCCTCCTCCTCTCCCATCGCGACCTCGGGCACTTCCTCCTCGACCAGAGGCTCCTCCACCCGTAGTCGTGAGCTCCGACGCTCCACTTGGCATTTCCTTCGCGATGAAGCTTCACCGATCTCTTTTCCCCCTTCCATCGCAATGGGGTTGTCTTGGAGTGGTTTGTTTAGCTAGCAAGAAGGTCAGAGTGCAAGGGGGTTGGGCAAGAGGTTCGAAGGGTATGGAAGCTTGGGATTTTGAAAACCGGAAAGGAAGAAGGAAGGGGGCGTTTGTTTTTGAATCAATCAGTTCATGATGCGTCGCCGCGGGCGGTCGCGTTCATGTCGCGACCCTTTTGGCTGCGGCGACAAAGTCGTGACGCAGCGCTGAGCCGTGACATAAAGGCGACACTCGGGATTGCCGCGTCATCAATAGAGCCTTTGCGTTGACAGAAATTCATTCTATTTCATTCAAATGTAAAGTCTGTTACATGCTCTAATTCATTCCAAACAATAAAACAATGTTTTCAAATCCTTTCCTAACTATCATCTGGCCTACGAATCAAATCAAATCAAATCATTTGTTCCCTCCCACTGGCTGAAGTTTCTTCAAAACTTCAACGTATTCCTTGATCGCGTCATCATCTTCTTCCACCTCGTCTTGAATCGCGCTCATCGCGCATCCTTCCCAGTGGACCACAGCGCTACGCATGTCACGCTCGTCGTGTGCATCGCCCCTCTTCCTCTCTTGAATAGGCGGGAAGTGCGAGAGAAGCGGAACTACCGTCCGGGCCGCACCGCATTGGAGGTGGCAGCGGTCTGGGTTGTAGGAAACTAGCTCCCCGTTGCCCAGCAGCCTCAAGGCGAGCCCACTACGTTGAGGAAGGTGGATTATCCGGCCATGCATGAATCGAGGGCGCATGTCAAAATCCGCCGCGGTCAGACTTCGGAGGTACTGGCGCCATGCTTGTATGCCCTTCACTTGAGCCGTTTTGCACCAAGCCTGAGTGCTCATGTGAAGTCGTCTGCCCACGTATGCCAGCGGATGGTTCAACATTGTCTTACATTCTGTGCTCGGGTTCTCCGCCGCCCGGAATTGGATGTGCATCCCCATCCATAGCTCGAGGGCGACGATCGATCCATAGAAAGGACCCCCGAGTGATGCAGAGGTCAGGCCAGCATACAGAAAACCCAAGACAGCCTGCCCAATTTTCATACCTTCGGAAATAGAGTCAATGATGCTAAGATTGCCAAAGGAGATGGCGCCGTCGGATTCCGGGAAGAGTATGACGCCGCAAATGCATATGGCGGCTGCCTTGGCGATGGCGGTGTAGTTCGTGGTCTTCCGCTTACACTGGGAAGTAATCCACTGAGCAATTGGAAAAAGATGGACGTGCATACCACTAGTCATGGAGTAGAGATCATTTTTCTTTGTGGTGATGTACGCCAAGATGCTCCATGAGTTGATCTGCTCCACGGTGTAGGAAATTGCCAATTCTTCGCCCCTTTGATAGTGTGGGAGGCCAAGCATGATCTCCAACTCTTCCAAAAGGATCGTTGCTTCAAATTCTGGAAAGATGAACGAGTTGGTTTGTGGATGCCATAGCTCCACCATGGCCGTGACACTCTCCCACACATGCACTAGCTTGTTGTAGTTTTTGGCCAGCACGAAGACAGTGGACAGCCCCCACTCCTTCAAGTGACCAATAGATGTGGGCGGCAGTAGCTCAAGTATGGGCACCAGCCATGGCATCTTTGAGAATCGACGTTGGCCAGGGAGGATCTGAGATAGAAGAAGAAACATGAAGAACGAAGGGGAAAAGAGGAGAAAAGAGAAGAGCAAAACAGAACAGTGCAGAAAGTTCAAAATTTCAGAAAAGAAAGGCTACTTACTTGGAGCCCCGGGCGCGTGTAGATATGCCCCGGGATGGCGGAGAGCTGCTTCAGATCAGCATGCATTTCCCTAGCAGCCTTTGGGCCGGATTAGGGAGGGATATCCTTTGCAAACGCCGAATAATTCCTCTTCATGGTTGCAAGAGAAGGAAAAAGAGCTTGAGCTTAAAGAGCAGAGGATGCCAAGGGGTTAGCTGCGGGATTAGCACCCCCAACCCTCTATTTATAGAGTCTTAAGAGTTAGAAACCCACTATAATCCCGAAACTAGGTGTTAGGATAAGGTTAGAAGAGGTTTAGGAGTCCTAGTGTTAGTCTAAATGTCTTAGGATAATGGTGAACTCCGGTTTCCTGGTCTTTCCGAGCTCTGTCCGAGTCGCGACGCCGCGATCTGACGCGACCAGGTCGCGACAGGGCGCTGCGACGTGACATTGTCGCGGTCACCCAGGATGTCGCCTCTCTACCCGAGGGTTTGTTTTCATCTCTGAGCTGTGTATATATGTTGTTTGATTATTTATAATTGTTGTGTTTGTTATCTCATTGTGTTTGTTGCTTATCAAAAAAAAAAAATCAGAAATCCAGAAAATCAAGAAAGATTTCGTCACAGGTAAGTCAGGTATTGTATTTCTTCCCCTATTCCTCGCATTACTATATGGTATTCTATCTATTATATCATTTCAAGGACTGGCTGGTTCTCAATGTGTTCTAGGATTTGAGTTCCCCTTTATCAAAAACGATGATAATCTAGGTACACATTGTTAATCGTTGGACAGGCCGCTGAGTTGGTTAAGCACGGGGACGATAGATTCAGGCCTGCACTGCGGTTGTGGGTAGTCTCTTGACTCGTTCTTATTTGCCTTAGCAATATTATCCTTGATATATTTTCTATTTTCTCCTTTTCTTTGCATTCGTTTTGATGATTTCTTTTACTTTACTTTAGCCCAGCATGTATCATGTAGGACTTTGAACTTTCCTGACTCATTCTTGACCATTGATGAGCTCTTGTTGAGTGCCCAATCATCCTTCAAATTCCAAACAAGAAATCCAATTCCACTCCGAATCAGAAGGTTTGCCTCCGAGTAAGTTGTTCCCGTCAGATTGACAAGAATTTCCCTGTCTGGATTCCTTATCCAAATTTCCCTTTTCCTTTGATCCGTTTTGGTTGCGAACCGCTCCCAGGACAGAGTCATGAGTTACCTGCCTGGCACGCACATGTCCTTCCAAAAACGAAACCTACAGGCCAATAGGCTAGGGTACCTCTCAATCGAGGGGTTGATCGTCCTCTTCTTTTCTCCTCTCGTCCAGACTTGTGCTCTTCTTTGCATTCTACCCGAACAACCAACTCGGGGCTTTCACGAAGATTCCGATTGCCTGTTAGTTAAGATCGGGTGTCTCTTTACCTTGGACCCCACTTTTCAGTCCACTCCGCGTCATCTCCGCTCCGCTATCACTTCATGTCATCTCCACTCCACTTCCACTTCACTCCCCTGCAAAGCCGAAGCCAAGGAGGGGCAATCTGTAGATACCCGGTTTTGACTAATGGGTCGAACCACATTTCTTGTTATCTTAGTGGGCCCCTATTTGGTCACTCACCTTGAGCCCATCATTTGCCTTGCTTTGAGCCCTTTAAGCCATTAAAATGCCTTGAAATCCCGAAATTTATCACTTGAGAGAGTCCTTGGGGCATAATAACTCTTGTCTTATCATGTAGTTGGCTGATAATTCTCAAATAATCTGGATTCATTGTCGCGACGCCTCGTAGCGCCGCGTCTCTAGTCGCGACAGTTCGGGTAGTCGCGACAGCCCATGCATTATCCATGCACGTGGGCAATGCTGTCGCATCCTCCCATGCCGTCGCGTCTTAGTCGCGACCCTACGATACGTCGCGACAATGACCGAATCCTCTGGCCTCCATAACTACCCCCTATTTATCCTCCTTTGAACTCAACTTAATCCTAAGGATTATCCCTACCCCTTGGGGCGGGATCCTAGCCTTAGGGACTCTCCCAAGGGTTGCTAAGGACTCTCAATCCGATTTTTATAAGGCTTTATCTCCCATTATGATTTTTAAACCATTTTTGAAGAGATAATGGTAGTAATTCTCATCCCAAGCTCTTTATAAGCAAGGCCCCTCCTCAAGGACGAGGGGAGCCTCATTACCACCCCGAAGGGCTGCCGAAATTTCCTCTCACCCATACTTAGCACCACAACCACCCATTTTGCCATTTTCCCTTCACATTCCACTCCCTAAAGCCATTCTTTCACTATTAACGGAGCACGGAACGTGAAGAGGGTGACTCCGACGATCTCTTGGAGCTCTTGCACATCCTTGGAGTCATACCTACGCCAGGGAGTCGCCCAATGGGGCTCCGTTTCTTCTTCCTCCCATTCTCCTATTTCTACATGCATTTTTTGTGTTATTTTAGAATAGAGCACATTCCCTATTCATCCTCGTTTTTTCCCACACCCATAGGGGTTTAAAACCACCCCAGGTGCGTTCCCACCACGATTCTCCACTGTCTTTCATCTTTAGAATAGATACTATGCTTCACGTATTCTAATAGGGCATTTTTTGTGATTTTCTTTGGTTGGCAGGCAAGCAGGTGAAATCTACGAGAAGCTCTGGTTCTCCGGCCGGCTGGAGGACGAGAAGAAGGTCCTTACCTTATTTCTCCCGCATTCAGAGAACGCGACGGCCGAGGGTGACGCGACCATAGACGCGTCGATGAAAGCTGACGCGACATCAGTCTATCGCGGCGCCCATGGCGACCGCGACACCAGGTCTGTTTCTGTTCTCTCTCCTTTTCCTAGTTTAAGTCAGCCATTATCTCATTTTCATTCTTAGGCGACTTGCTAGGTGGCGATCACATCCTATTTTCTATGCTTATAGTTTTAGTATCCATATTTGTGTCGAGGGGGGGTACAATCCCTGTGATTACATCTGTATGGTGAGAGGTTAGAAATTTTTACTGATCATAAGAGCTTGATTATATTTTCTCTCAGAGGGATTTGAATCTCAGGCAGCGTAGATGGATGGAGTACTTAAAAGATTATGATTTCAGTTTGGCCTATCATCTAGGTAAAGCAAATGTGGTTGCAGATGCATTAAGTAGAAAAGTTGTATTGAGCCAGATGATGATAAGAGAGTGGAAATTGTATGAAGATGTGGCAGAGAATTCCTTGTATATTCATAATAGTCAGCGGCGAGCAGTTTTGGCCAGCAGTACAGTAGAACCATCCATATATTGGCAAATTATAGAAGCTCAAAGAACATATGAAAGTTTAGCAGAAATTGTGAAAATGGAAGGTGTCACTATTGACAATGACTGTGTGGTAAGGTTCAGAAGCAGATTATATGTTCCAAGGGAAGCAGAGGTGAAGCAGAGAGTATTGGAAAAGGCACATAGATTCATATATTCTATCCATCTAGGCAGCACAAAGATGTACCAAGATTTGAAGAAACATTTCTGGTGGCCACACATGAAGAAAGAAATCGTAGAGTTTATCAATAGATGTGTGATTTGTCAACAGGTAAAAGCAGAACATCAAAGGCCAGGAGGTTTGCTATAGCCATTGGCAATTCCACAATGGAAATGGAATGATATTGCTATGGACTTTGTGGTAGGTTTGTCCAGAACAGTGTCATGACACAATGGCATTTGGGTATTTGTTGACTGATTGACCAAAGTGTGCATATTGTTAGTAGTGAGTATGTCATGGACAGTGAACATGTTGGCCAGATTATATATGGACAAAATTGTACCATTACATGGTATTTCAGTAATAATTATTTCAAACAGAGATCCGAGGTTCACATTTGGATTCTGGAGAAGTTTGCTGCGAGTGGTTGGCACCGAGTTGAGGTACAGCTCAACATATCACCCTCATACAGATGGACGGACTGAAAGAACCATTCAGATAATTGAAGACATGTTACGAGCTTATTATTTAGTATGGGGAGGCAACTGGGAGCATCACCTGGGTATGGTAGAATTTGCCTACAATAACAGTTATCATATAAGTATAGGAATGGCACTGTATGAGGCTTTATATGGCAGACCGTGTAGAACACCTCTAAATTGGCATGAAGTAGGAGAGAGATAGGTTATGGGGCCGAAATTGATTCAGCAATGTGCAGAAATGGTTAAATTCATAAAAGAGAAGCTTCAAATAACTCAGAGCCGTCAAAAGAGTTATGCAGATACCAGGCGAAGACCACTACAGTTTGAAGTTGGAGATTGTGTTTCTGAGGGTTTCACCCACAAAAGGTGTTATGAGGTTCAGTAAGAGAGGTAAATTAAGTCCAAGATATGGTCCGTTCCAAATTTCTAAAAGAATTGGGGAAACAACATGTAGAATAGAGCTTCCAGCAAACTTCACAGATGCACATGATGTATTTCACGTCTCTATGCTAAGAAAATACATTCGGGATCCATCGCAGATAGTCAGCTACACCCGAGATGACTTGAATCCAGACATGTCTATGTTAGAATATCCAGTACAGATTACAGGGCAGAGAACATAGAAATTGAGGAACAAAGAAATAGATTTAGTAAAAGTCAGATGGGAGAATAAGAAGGGAGGAGAAGATACTTGGGAGCTGGCATAGGAAATGCAAAAAGCGTATCCATACTTATTTGAGTAAGCTTTTAATTCTTTTTAGGTGATAGTATTATGTTTCAATTATGAATTATTTGTTAATTTTTTTTTAGATTTTGAGGTCGAAATCTCTTTTTAGGTGATAGTAATGTGACGTCGTGGAATTTTGGATTATAGTTTAATGGTTTGGTGGCCAATGTGTGGCCAATGGTTGGCATATGGTGTTTTCTGCAGGTTGTTTGGGCATTGTGGGCCGGAAAGCCGGGCTCAAATTGCCCACTGGTTCACTGTCTGTGAACGCGACGGAGGTGCAACGTGCCAGTTCTAGACGTCACATTAACATTGCCGCTTCTTTGGGGTTGTTTGGTTGCATGCCCACTGTGTGACATGCGCAGAGCAGCCGGCTAGCATCAGTGATGATAAGGCGACGGCCTATACCGTCGCGTTCTTATCGCGACAGCCAGGACTGTCGCGTTCTTAACTGTTTAGGGTTAAGAAGCTTAGGTCGGCCAAACAGAGCTGAGGAATTTCTGCTCGGCCAAGAGGAGCCTTTTATTGCGGGTTTTGGGCGATTTTGGTGCTTAGAACTTGGTTCGGCATGCTCTCGACGCGAGGACGTTGTACGGAGTGTGGGAGACGTCGATCTGTGGTTGTTTTCCGTGTATTTCGCGTAGGTAGGGAGATTCTGCTCCGTCTTTCATTATGAATGGCATGGTTACCATGTTTGATCCATGAAACATATAGTAGTTGATAGATGGCATGCTAGTGTAACTGTTAAACTAGTTATCCATGTTCTGTTTAGCTATTTGTATGAGTTTTGTGGGGTTTTCAGAGGTGGAACCCCAGAGTTGGGACTTTGTCTGTGAAGGCGACGGCCTAGGGTGTTGCATTCTGAATGCAACAGCTCGACCCGTCGCGTTCTTATTTCAGAATGCACCGTATCGAAGCGTCGCGTTCTGAAGGCGACAAAGTGCCCTGTCACCTTCTGGCTTCCGAGGGCTGAAGGTGTATGCATGGTTACTTGGTTATCGTATGGCACTGTTTTACAAATTTAAAGTCGGTAAGCAGTGCAATGGCCCCTGTCGAGATTGAGAATGCCGAGTTTGCATGGTTTGTGTGTATGTGGTGATTTGGGTAGTACGCCGCCTTCTGTGGTTACCTCTCAAGTCGGGTAACCCAGGTTCTTTGTGAGCCAGGCACGTTATGCTCGGGGTTTGTCCCGGTACTTGTGTACCTTCGAGGTCTGTGTCGTCTTCCTGGACACCCTCACTCTTTCATCTGAGTTGTACGTCCGACTGAGGGAAAGATGACAATAGGACAACGACTTGTGTTAGTTGTCTTCAGTCGCTTGTAGCGTGCTCTTGGTTGGGGGACGACATCGGTAGACGTACTGGTCCCCAGCTAGTCCTATTTATAGTGCCTCACTTTAGGGAGCTCGGGCCGGGGTCCTTAAAGGTGCCAGACATGGGTTTGCAGTTGTGTGGTCTGCAGGTGTGGTGTTTGTATGGTCGCCACAGTTTGATGCCCTATTGAGGTGGAGCGGCAGCTGGACCTTTCGTCCGTGGCTACGAGGCTGAGAGGTAGACCTATGTGGTTTGTCCAGGTCAGTAGCTAGTGTCGCGAACTAGTCTTCGTGACTAGTGTTTAGTGTTACCCTTCTTTAGCTCGTACCTTTGAGTGTGGTTTTTTGTTTATTTATTATTGTTTAGCCATGTTAATATTGTAGAGTTGTTTATTTAATTAAAATTGTGGCATTATGTTTAGTTAGTTTATTTAATTATTTAAATAAATGTTTTTACTCCCGCTTCTCCAGTACTTGTGTTGTTTCGGCTTTTGAGGGAGTTTCCCTACTGAGCCAATGACTTGTGAGACTCAGCTCTACTTCTTTCAGGTGAGGGAGAGCAGGAGGGTTCCTGTCCTTCTTCCAGTTCGGAGCTGCATCGCAGTAGAGTTGGGTCTACTCTTCCAGCAGTATAATTTTCTTTCTGTTGTACCTCGGGGTGCGCCCCAAGTTGTTGTACACTATACTTGACTTTTGTTGAGAAATGACTATGTAATAATCATGTAAATATATGTGATATGTGGAATATTATATGTGTTTAATGTATTCCTTTATATTTCCATGGACAAGTGTGTTGATATTCCTTGCGAGGCTTTGGCTTGTTCACAAGAGGCAGAGTCGAGTCAAGCTCGTTATTGGGTTAACGGGTTTGAATGATGAGGACCGTCACAGCCCTTATGGAGAAACACCAGAATTGATCGACCGAATTCATTGGATCGGTCGTCCGATTTCAACTTTGCTTTGACTGATGAATCAGTTGGATGCTCGGTCAACCGATTTCTTCAAGTCGGTCATCCGACTTTTGTCTCAGCTTCGACTGGCACTTCGGCTGATGAAGATACAGCGTGAACACCCGAAGTCACCTTTCTTTGACTGGCGAATTGGTCGACCGATTTCTTCAAGTCGGTCGTCCAACTTTTTAACTGTCCTACTGTCAAACCTTCTGGCTAGGTCGGTCATCCGATTTGCCCAAATCAGTCATCTGACTTTTGCTTGGTCATCAATTAATTATCCATCGATTGCCCTTGTACTGTAGTCGATTGGGCATCGATTGAGCTTCCCTTCAATCGATTGTCCTTTCATTATTAGTCACCCGATTTCCACATTTTGGTCGTCCGATTGTCAGTTTTGCAGCTGACCTTCCAGTCTTGGCTTTGTTGTTTTGTCCAAGTATTGCGATTTGTATTGACTACTTCAAATGTGATTTTTGGACAAAAATACTACACACTTAACACACAAGTTAGACCCTCAAATTAAATAAACATAGATCAAATGCTTGAGTCATCAACATGAATTACACTTAGTGTTTTTGCGATTTTTCTCAATATGAGTTAAACTTACTGTTTTTGTGATCATAAAAGTCTACAGAGTACAACAATCTCCCCTTTTTTGATGACGATAAAATACTTGTAGATTTTTCACACAAAATACAACATAGGTGCAAATACCTTTTATTTTTTTCTTTTTCTTTCTGTCTTTTGTTTTTGACTATCATGCATTCATGCATTTATGTAGAAATATTTACTCCCCCCATAAAAATACTTATGACTCTAACTCTCACCTTTTCTTTTGGACACAAACTTTATCCCCCAAAACCAAAATGAAATATCTACATAGCTATCTCTCAATATATTCTCTCCCCCTTTTTGACAACATCAAAAAGTGGGTGGTATTATGGAGAAGAGGTGCAATTGGCATAACACAAAGTATGTGAAAGTGTCACTGTGGGAATTAATGATGGGAGTGCATACTCTAAAAGATAGCCATTAAATAGTCCAGGTGATTAATCAAGTTCTCAACACACATTCAAAATTAAATACCATTTAAAGCGAAGTTTGAGACATGATTAAGAGGCATCACACATGATGATAAGCATAATTCTAATTAACACTAACAGATACTCTCAATCTTACGCATGCATGATAGACCCTCGATTTTTTGTAGCTATCACTCTGCCCCCTTTTTTTTGTTCAGAAACAAATGATGTGATTCATTTTTTTTTCTTTCTTTTCTTTCATTTTGAGGAAAGTATTGCCATTTGACTTGAGGCTTCTCACTTATTCAATGGAAAGACTCGGTTACTAAACTCAGTTCCTCTTTCAATTTGGGACATGTAGCTTTTTCCTCACGAGTTACTACAAGTTAGGTGGATTTGAAGCATCACAAAAGTATTAAGAAAAATTTTCACCGATCGTTAAAGTGATATCCATTAACCATAGTCATATGCATTAGTGTGTTGGCTTCAATTTCAAATGTATTTTGAGAAGCAAGTTAAATGTATAATTATTTGGCTTCCCCTTAATGTATGCACACACCAAATGCAGAAATCTCCCCCTTGGTGACTGAATTAATGCACACTAAGTCTTAAGTCAATGCAATAAAATATCAAGGGGTATAGGTCATAGAAAGAATCAAGGAAGTGTCTTTACATATACTTTACATGCAAGCACACAAGGAATAGACATGCAAAAGACACTGAGACCTAAGCCTTTTTTGTGTTTTTGATTTTTTTTATTTTCTAATAGAAAAAAATAAAAACACAGTCTATAAACAAAATCTAAAAGAGTAAACAATACATCATACAAGAGTATTCATGTGTTATCTTGAAAGTCTAAAATAGAATAACATGATACTCACAAAATAGTGTAGATGCCTTGAGATTCACATTGATATCATTTGAAGCTCGAACTCTTAAGTTCACAAGACACCTACAACCACAGATCTCAAGTGGATTTCTTTGATATTCAAATAGTTTTTGGTCCAACAATGTTAGTCCTGGAAGGCAACAAATCCTTCCTTATCCACCCTAAGTTCATTTTCTGCATCTTTCTTTTTAAAGAACAATTGTAGTTCATATGACCAGCCCACCACAGAAGTAACATGTGACATTAGGATTGTGTTATGAGGGTTGTGGTTTATGAAGAATATGATGATTAACATGCTGAAATTTATTTGACTATGCATCCTTTTTAGCCTTCACACAATGTTTACCATTTCCTAGTTGTTTGGCTTGCACCGATTTCATAACTTGCTCAGTCTTCCTAGCATGAACTATTTTTTTAACATGAGCAATTTTCTTTGCATGTGACTGTAATGTGATAGGAGCATTAGAACCATTAACAAAGTATGTTTTCATTTTAGACTCAACAAATTTGTTCTCTTTGTTTCTACGGGAATAGTCTAAACCATATCTATTAGTGTTCACCTTAACACCAAGGACTTCATCAAGATTTTGCTTTCCTTTCATGAGTCTAGAAATAGTGAATTTCAAATCATTTATTGTTTCATGCATTTTCTTGACAGAAATTTTCAGAAATTTTAACATTCTCTTCATGCACATGCGCTTGATTTTCCAGTTTTTCCTTTTCAGATTTCAAAGATGTGTTTTCCTTTTCAAACATGCAGAATTCTTTTGAAAGACCATTTTCAGTCGCCATGCATTGCATTTCTTCTTCATACAATGAAATTTTGTTGTGCATGATTTCATTTTGATCTTGAAGAACATTGCATTGTGAAAGAATTGTATGCCCTACAAGCCAATTACATTTATGTAATGGAACTTTTCTTAAATTATCTCATTCGAATTATTGGCATTTTTGTTCATTATGTTTTATATTTTATCGCATAATGAAGTCCATGAATTTATGCAATTAATGTCAGAATCATAATGAGATTATGATAGTGAGATCTGATATTTATAAACACAAGTTCTAAATGTTCCTGGTCATAGGACACTTGAGTGGGACATCAAGTGGACCAGTTAGACCAGTACACACTACACCTGTTCATATGATGAAGCTGACTGGTCTCACAGTCATTTGTGTGGAGACACTAAGGTGAGTATGCAGGTGCTCATTAGAGAATGAGTTCACTGAACTGATCCAATATTGAGTTTCTGGACGGTGATGATATTTGACTGTCAGTCAAGAAACTCTATGTCACAGTAGTACAACTGATCCTTAGACCTGAGACACCATAGATGTCTTGTACAAGGATTGGCATACTTTGATGTTTGACTTATAGATTCACTGTATGTGAATCTAGTACAGTCAGATAATTAGGTGTGTCATGAAACGTGCGAAGACTGGTGAGTGTTAAAAAGGGATCATTCACTCTCAGTATCAACAGAGAGAGAATGCCCTATAGAATCATATCCGAGACAAATCCCTGGCCAGGGTCACACAATTAATTAGAAAAGAGTTTCTAGTTTAATTGTTGGATATGAACTATCTAATCACAAAAGTAGGAGTCTGACAGCATGGCCGTACTCCAAATGTGATTAGGGGTATTGTTTGAATGAGGGATTATAGTTTCACGGCAACTGTTGACTAAAAGGTTCCAATGGATTAAGAATCCCCTGTATCATCTGGGGGTCGTGGCGTGTTGCTTGGTACGTTCCATGATCTGTGAGCCAAAGATAAATTAATTATGAGATAATTAATTTATATGAATTAAAAGTTAATTCAAGTTAGAAGAGTTCTAATAATATTGGAAAGGGTTCTAATATTATTTGGGCTTACTACCAGAATGATATTGGGCCTAGAGGGTCACACACAAAAGAGCAATTCAAAAGATAGGGACATCAATATAAATATGAGATATTTATAGAGGTTTAATATTAATCCCATTTTGAATGGGATTAATTAATTAAATTTAAGGGTTTCTTTTAATCCCTTTAAAAGGGAGGTGGAGAGAGGGGGCGGCCATGCCAAGCTTTGGCCGCCTCCCATCTTCTCTCTCTTCTTCTCTCTCTTCTCTCTCTCTCTCTCTCCATCTACTATCTCTCTTGTCTCTCTCTCTTGTGAAGAGAAGAGGACAAAGGGGAGACCACTGTTGCCCAGCTAGCTAGCCCAGAGGGGGGGTGAATGGGTTATTAAAACTTCGATCTCTGATTAAAACCTGTTTACTGAAAGGATTGCACAACTTAATAACAAGGTTAGAGTTAGAGCAAACAAGACAACAATCACACAAAACACATCCACAAGACACAAGGATTTTTATCCTGGTTCGGAACTCCTCTCCACAGGAGACCTACGTCCAGTCCCTGAGCAATACCTCAGGATTTTACTACCAAGGGTACAATCCCCCTTAAGGATCCTTACACCCAGCCTCAACTGGTCTTCCTTTAGCCTGAAGGGAACAACAACCACCCTGGATACCACCAGGTCTTCCTTCGTCCAGAAGGGAACAACAACCACCCTGGATACCACCAGGTCTTCCTTCGTCCAGAAGGGAACACAACCTAATAAGAAAAAGGGTGTGAAAACAGGCTTCAGACTCTAGCTTGACCAGCTACACACTGAAGCTCCTAAGCCCCCGAGAGAGAAAGAGATTTAACAAGGTTTTTCTCTCCAAGGACCACACAGGCTCTTACAAATGAGAAGATTCCTTTTGAGCACAGAGAGCTAAGAGCTTAGAACAAGGTTGGAGTGGAAGCTTCGCTCTTCTTCAAAGTTCTAAAAACTCTAAGAGATGGATTTCTTTCTTCTTCGGAAATCAAGCGTTGTTGCGCACTATCTGTCTTTTCCGTCTTGAGTCTTCTATTTAAACTGCTGATTCAAATTCGAACGTTGAAGTGTCCGTTGTCTCTTATCCTTGTGTACGTTAGACTGGTCACTGAGGAAGCTTCTGATCGTCAGTCTTTTATCCTTGTGTACACGCCAAAGAGATGTCATAGAACTTTGTATCTTGTGTCCAATGTTGTCCAGATGAGTCTTGTCAGATATCTGTAAGCATATCATCAATAAATAGAAGACAGCTAAGACTGCTGTCTATTGTTAGTTGAGATGGAACAAATATTGCAGTATATAGCAAAGCTCCTTTCTGTCTAAAAAAGTACGTAGACAGAGTAGCATAGAAATGGAAGATATTGTCTGCAAGCATGGGAGATACGATCAGAGAGCATTTAATGCATAGCAGTCAACGGACAAGATATGACTTTGACTTTTCAACGCTATTAAAAGGCATTATACTGATGCATCAAGAAATTCGATAAAAAGAATCTTGCTGACTTATGAAATCGTTATGAATTATAGCAAGTTGTTATGAACTGTAAGGAAATCGATGTGATAACTTATGAAGTCGTTACAACAAGCAGGTCGTTGTGAGTTCTGAAGAAATCGTTACAAGAAATCGTTATGACTATCGAGTTGTAAGGAAATCGTTACACGAAATCGTTATGACTGTCAAGTTGTAAGAAAATCGTTATACGAAATCGTTATACAAAGCAAGGCGTTATGATCAGTGAAGAAATCGTTATGAACTCTAAAGAAATCGTTATGAAGTCTAAAGAAATCGTTATGACTATAGAGTCGTTGCGAATTCTAAAGAAAACGTTACGAGGTCTAAAGAAATCGTTACGGCTAGAGAGTCGTTGCGAGTTCTAAAGAAATCGTTACGAGGTCTAAAGAAATCGTTACGGCTAGAGAGTCGTTGCGAGTTTCTAAAGAAATCGTTACGAGGTCTAAAGAAATCGTTACGGCTAGAGAGTCGTTGCGAGTTTCTAAAGAAATCGTTACGATATCGATTTGTTTTGAGTTTTCCGGTCAAAGAGGAAATCGTTCTGCTTATCAAAGAAGTCGATACAAAGACTTGGATAGAAGTGTGATGAGACTTACCAGATTGTCTTGATCTTTCATTTTTCTTTTATTTCCTGTTCTCAAGGCTCAAGAAATTCATTAGTGTTATTTTGTTAATCATCAAAATTAATATATAAATAAATGGAAATATTTATTATGGGGACAGTTTGGTCATCAACCACAAGGGTGGAGGGCAAGCGTGGAGTACGAGAAGGCGTCCCTATCTACGTTGCTGGTGTGGATACCGCTAGAGGCCGGGCGATTGTGCGGCTAGGACGATCCCAAGGAACATCTGCACCGGTCGTTGGAGATCCCAAATCTCTGCAAGGTGAAAGAAACATGTTCTTCTCCTAGATCAGATCGAGTTCTTGCAATCCCATAACCGATCCGCAAAGGAAATCATTTTAAAATTTCATTTTCCGCTGCGTTTGCGCATCCAAGATTTCCTTACACATTGAACATTCAACAAGTCACATGATTCACATGGATATTCATTATGCAAAATATCATTGATTTTTATCTTTAGTCCCTTATTTTCCTTTTTTATTTTTATGTATTTCTCATACAAGACTGAATACATTTGCTCAATCTCCTCAGAAGTAAAGATTCTCGGTCAGAATTTACCTCAGGAGATTCATCCTCAATAGCCATGAGACTGCACTCATTCTTCTTGGGTTCTTCGGCCTCGGAGGATGCCTGGTCGAAATTGCTCCAGGTGGCGACCATGGCTTTGGGCTTTTTTGCCTTCTCTTTGTTCTGCTTCTGAGAAATACTGGGCACTCTCATCTCATGTGCCCAATTCCTTGGCATTCATAGCATATTAATTCTGATTTTCTGCTAGAGTCTTCTTGCTTGTTCTTGTCCTTGGAGTCCATAAGAAGCTTTGCATACTATAGCCTTTTCTTTCTTAAAATTTTTCTGAAGCTTCATGCAATTTTGACCACTTCCTCCTCATATTCACTTGAGGAGTTTTCTTTAGAAAGAGATGCCTTTGATTTCTTGGCTTTGAGAGCCACATCCTTTTGCTTAAGCATGGGTTGCTCGGCCTCTTCCCCCTTAAGATTGATCTCATATGTCATGAGACTCCCAATCAACTCCTTCACAGTGAGGGTTGACAAGTTCTTGGAGTCTTCAATGACTGTAGCCTTGGTGTGCCATGCCGGTGGGAGGGATCTTATAACTTTACAAACTATCTCTGTGTTCGTGTAGTTCTTCCCGAGTGCCTTCAGTCCATTGGTGATGTTGGAGAGCCATACAAACATGTCAGAGATTGTTTCCACTAGGCTCATCTTGAACATCTCATATTCATGGACCAGGATGTTGGCTTTGGTCTCCTTGACCTCTGAAGTGCCTTCATAGATCAACTTGAGCTTATCCCACATCTCCTTTGCTGAACTGCACATAGAGACACAAGAGTATTCATTAGGGTGTAGTGCACATTGCATTATATTCATGGCACTAAAATTTATCTTGGATTTTTTTTAATATGATCCTCTATCCACTTTCCTTCATCCTCTGGCAGTGTATATGGACCAGTATTCAAAACTTTCCACATCTCATAATCTTGAGCCCTGAGAAAGACATGAATACAATTTTTACAATAAAGTAATTGCTGCAATCAAACAATGGTGGATGTTGGATAGAGAAATCTTCAGGCATGAATCCCTTATTGGCCATCGCAAATAGGATCTCTCTTTAGATCAAGAGCATTGCTCTGATACCAATTGATGTACAGGGATGAGATGAACAACCAAGAGAGGAGGGGTGAATTGGTAATCGCCTGATAAAAATTTCTTTTAAATAGAATAGATTAGACTAAATTAATCAAGCCTATTATGCAATATACATAGCAGAATAAAACAAGTATATAGATGAAACCAACTATCCTAGCGTGTATAGAACTAAGGTAGAAAAGATGGATCAAACCACACATGCACACATGATTTATAGTGGTTCGACAAACATACCCACGTGTGCAGCTACGTCCACTACCCCACACCCCTGTGAGGATTTCTGTAATGACCCAGGATCCGAATTACCGGTTACCAACCAGTAACCTGAACCCTGACCCATCACCCACGAGCCGAAGCTTGGAAGGGTAAAGAGAAATGTCTGAGGAGAACATTTAAGAAAATGTACACACCACAAATTTTTCTGAACATTCCACTATAAATATATCAAATAGTACAACTCAGAGCCGATCCAACAAATTAAAGAGTACAATGAGTACAAAAACTGAGTACTACTCACAGCAGCTAAGCAGGACTAGCACCAGAGTGGCCAGGCTCCTCAGCATCTGGAGCCGACGATGAACTACCTGAAAAGAAAGGGAGTGAGTCTCAAGAAGAGACCCAGCAGGGACACTAACCCCCACCGGTAATAGTACTAAAAAGCAGTGCGGAAAGTAAAGCTACTGTAAGAAAACACTACACTGTTGGGTTGAGTGTGAATATAATTCATTTTCCCTCATATTTTGATGATGACAAGTTGTGATTTTAATGCACAATAATTGGAACATGTTAAATGCACCACACATGTAATGACCATATTCAAAAAGCATGTTTTCAAACACATTTATCATTTATTTTGATGATAATACATTGGACTAATGAAATATGTGTTTATTTCTCAGGACACACAATTCTTGCAAGGGTAGTGTCGACACACCCTATACTGGTGTCGACACAATGCTCCAAGCCCTAAGGCAAAAGATGAAGAAATGGTCAAGTGGTGTCGACACAAGATCAAGTAGTGTCGACACTAGACCCAGCTCCCAGAGAACCCTGTCAACAGGTCTTGATAGTGTGTCGACACTAGACCAAATGGTGTCGACACTAGATGCCTCTCCCAGAAGGCCTGTTTTGCAGTTTTCTACAGTGTGTCGACACTAGATGAAGTGGTGTCGACACTAGAGACTCTTCCCAGAGAAGCTGTTTTTCCAGTCTATGATAGTGTGTCGACACACCCCATGGGCAGGTCGACACACTCCGGAAAATTTTTGACATAAAGTCACATCTGGACACGTGGCACTCTAGGGATTTGGTGGATCGACCTTGGATCATGTGCCCACGACCCCCAAGGGTACTTTTGGACACTTTGGGCTATAAATACTCTCCTAATTGGCCATCCAACCACAAGAGAGCCTCCAAGAGCCTTCCAGAAATCTTTTTGGCGGCAGAGAGAGCTCTCCTCCCTGTTCTTGTTCCCCTTGTGCTTCTTCAACCCGATTCCCACATCTCCAAGTACAAGAAGTGAAGATTGATCCAAGATGAAGCAGTATGATCAACTTCCAAGGGTGCAGATCAAGTAGAAGCAAACAATTGTGAAGATTTCGAGGAAGATCCCAAAGCACAAAGCGCAGAGCATCGGCCAGGGACTTCATGGAATCAAGTCTCTTCACAATTCGGCATCTACAAGGGAGTATACTTGAAGAACAAGGATCTTTCAGAATATTCCTCAATTCCCTTGTGTCTTCTGAGTCATTCTGAGATTATGCATAAGTTGTTGCACCAGTCTCTTGAATGAACTCTTGATAGATCAGATCATTGCTAGAGGATCTGGATCTTGTGTTTTTGTTCTAGCAAGTTGTTTGTGAGCCTGTGTGCTCAGTGGTTGAGTCATTGTACTCAGTGTTTGAGTCGTTGCACTCAGTTGTCTTGCTCTAGAGATTGTGTGAGTTGTAGAACTCAGTGTTTGGAGTTGTTAGGCTCCAGTGTGTGGTGTATCCTGGTTGTTTAGTGGATCCTCACAGTGTGAGGGGTGGATGTAGGAATCACATGGTGTGATTTCTGAACCACCTAAAAAATCTCTGTGCAGTGGTTTGTGTATGACTTAAAATCACATTGCGCTAGATGTATGTATAGGGTTTTTAGAATTCACTTTTAATCAACTTGATTCTACACTTCAATCATCTAATTCACACAATCACTCATCAGATCTAAATTGCTCTTTCAAATTGCCTCTGATTCCATGCATTGTTTTAAATTGGCTAAGCTTCCGCAATTGTTGGCCTAGATCTATTCAACCCCCCCTCTAGATCTTGTCCATCCCTTTTTCGATCCTACAATTGGTATCAGAGCGAGTTTATATCTGATCTGATCTGATCTGAGTGCTTTCTATTTGTTCTGTGTGTTTTGCTTGCTTGCTTGCTTGCTAAGTGTTTCCTTCATTGCACCATCTATTTGATTCAATGGATTCCAGAGGGTTCATAGCTGAGGGTCATTCCATTAATAGGCCACCCTTCTTCAATGGGACTGACTACTCCTATTGGAAGAATAGAATGCAAGTCTTCCTTAGAGCTCAAAACTATGAAATCTGGAAAGTAGTTGAGGTAGGTCCCTATGAGAACCTGGGAGAGGAAGAAACCTGCACCAGGGAACAGATTAGAAGGGCTACCTTGAATTATAGTGCCATGAATATGATCCAGTGTGCAGTCCACCCTAAGGAGTACTCAAGAATCTCCATGTGCAAATCTGCCAAGGAGATGTGGGACAAACTTGAGCTACTCTATGAGGGAACATCCCAAGTGAAAGAAACCAAAGCTAACATTCTTGCCTCTGAGTATGAATTGTTTATGATGAAATCTGATGAGACAATTTCTGAAATGTTTACCAGGTTTATGATCATTGTGAATGGACTGAAGGCCTTAGGTAAGGATTATACAGATGCTGACTTGGTAAGGAAAATTTTGCGCTCTCTCTCTCTTCAATCTGGCACACTAAGGCCACAGTCATTGGAGATTCTAAGGATTTATCCAAAATCTCTTTGGATGAATTGATAGGATCCTTAATGACTTATGAAATCAATCTAAGAAGAAATGAAGAACACATAATTAAAACCAAGCTAGTAGCACTAAAGGCCTCTTCAAGTAACAAAGACAAGAATCAGGAGAAAACAAGTTCTGATGAGTCTGAGTCCAATGAGGATGAGATTGCCCTCATGACCAGGCAATTCAGAAAATTCTTAAAATATAGGAAAGAAAAATTCTCTCGAAAAAAGAAATTTCCATCAGGAAAAAGAAACACTTCCTCTTCTAATGCCAATTCTAATAGGAATCAGAAATCTGATGAAACTATCATTTGTTACAGGTGCAACAAGCCAGGACATATGAAGGGAGAATGTCCTGAGAACAAGAAGGAGAAATACAAGAAGATTCACAAGTTCAAGAAGCCAAAGGCCATGGTAGCCACTTGGTCTGATGAAGACTCAAGTGAGAAGGAAGAAGAAAAATCCTCAAGCTCTGAAAGTGAGGAAATTTGCTTCATGGCAAATAGCTCAGATGGAAAGGTAAGTACTTCTTTCGAAGACTATTCAAAATGATTGGCAAGATGCTTATGCTGAGCTTGTTGAAAACTACTCTGAAATAAGGAAAGAAAACAAGCATCTCAAGAAGAAAATTGAAAACATTTTGCATAACCAATCCATCAATAAAAGAATTTGTGAACTGGAAAATGAAGTAGCTGAACTCAATGAAGAAAAGGAAAATCTCTTGAACACAATTGATGAGCTTAAGCTTGCATCCCAAAAGGCCACCCATGAATTTAAAGAATTGTCTGAAAAGCTGGAAATGGAACACAAAGAAAAACAACAAAAGGTTGATGAAATCAAAATCTTAGAAAACCAGCTAAAAGAAAAGGATGAAGTCATTGAAACCTTCATAAAAGGTAAAGACAATTTGGAGGCCTTGCTGGGAGCTAGAATGAAATCAATTTCACATGGACTAGGATTCAACAAACAAAAACCCAAGAAAGACAAATTTGATGAAATAAGAGAAAAAGTACCCTTGATCAATTTTGTCAAATGTGCTAGTCTTGAAAACACAAAAAATAAGCAAGTGTCAAGCAACACAGTAAAAATTTCAAAAACAAAGAACAAAGAGAAACCAACCAGGTCAACACAATCATCTAACAGGTCGACACAAGTCTACAAAAAGGTGGAATCTGTGACTGCTATGTCGACACTGGTTAAGGACAGGTCGACCTGCTCAACCTCAAAAACCACAAATCAATCAACCAAAAATTCAAATAAAAATCTAAAAAATAAGAAAAACTTAAAAGAAGCAATTCATGAGAAACCTTGGACTTCCAAAACAGCACATCAGGCTGATTAGACTAATTCTTGGAACCAATGGTATCTCAATCCTTTTTGGTACCATCCTCAATTCTTCCATCCAAATTTTTCAGTGTACCATCAAAATCCTTGGTTTGGATCTCCACAAATGTTCAACCATGTCCAAATGCAAAATTCCCCTCTGAATGTGAAAAAGAACACTGGTGTTTTCATTCCTAAAGAAAAGGATAAAGTGAAAAAGACAAAAAACACCAATGAACCAAAAAAGAAGCAAAAAACAAGTCAAATCTGGATTAGGAAAGATTTGATATCAATGTTCAAACATTCTGATGGTCCCTACAATGTTTGGGTACCAAAATCTTCTCTCCACTGATTGTTTTTGCAGGAAGGTCGTGCACCCAACTCAATGTGTGGTTCCTTGACAGTGGGTGTTCACGACACATGACTGAAGACAAAGCTAAATTTTCATTCCTGATTGAGAAGGAGGGAGGTTCTGTACATTTGGAGGTAAAAATAAAGGAAAAATCATTGGATGTGGAAATGTTGGTCAATCTTCCTCAAACTCAGTTGATAATGTGTTGTTAGTTGATGGTTTAAATTACAATTTGCTGAGCATTAGCCAACTTTGTGACAAAGGTCACAAAGTTGTGTTTGAATCTGATTTCTGCAAGATAATTGACTTATCAACTGATAAAATAAAATTCTTTGGAAAGAGGGAAAACAATGTCTACATGATCAACCTTGATAAAAACTTCTCTGAAAATATTTGTCTTGTTGCAAATAAGAATGAAATTGCATGGACTTGGCACAAAAAACTTAGTCATGCAAGTTTCAGAACAATAAATAAACTGTTAAGGCTGAATTTGGTTAAAGGTCTTCCTGAATCATTTTCTAATGTAGAAAATCAAGTTTGTGGGATTTGTGCCCAAGGAAAACAAACCAGAAAATTTTTTAAAACCTTCAATGAGGTACTCACATCTAAGCCACTAGAATTACTTCACATGGACCTTTTTGGCCCAACAAGAATTCTAAGTCTTAGTGGCAAAAGATATGGGTTTGTCATTATTGATGATTTTACTAGATTTACATGGGTTATTTTTCTGTCCCACAAAAGTGATGCTTGCCTTGAGTTCAAGAATTTCTGTACCACTGCCTTAACAAGTTTTCCATATAAAATCAAAAACATTCTGACTGATCATGGGGGTGAGTTTGAAAACAAATCCTTTCTGATTTATGTGCTGAACTTCACATATTTCACAAGTTTTCTTCACCAAGAACTCCAGAACAAAATGGAGTTGTAGAAAGAAAGTTGATTTTCTCAAATGGGTCTGCCAGGCATATGAAGAAGCTGATGGCTTTTCTCAAGGATTATGAGGCTTCTTCAGGTCAGCTTATTAATGTGGCAAAAAGTTCTTTTATCATTCATGCTAAGGCTCCATTGTCTCTTAGCCGATCTTTGTGCCATATTACTGGTTTTGTTCGGGGCTCTCTCCCTTTCAAATACCTTGGTGTCTCCATATATACTGGCAGAAGGAGACCGTTGTACTTTTCTCATATCATTTCTAAAACGGCTCTAAAGTTGCAAGGGTGGAAACAAAATTTCCTTTCTACTAGTGGTAGGTTTATTCTCCTGAGACATGTCCTCTATGCTATTCCGATATACACCATGTCTTCTTTGTCTATCCCCAAGACCGTCATTAACTCTTTTCACAAGCTGCTTGCCAATTTTTTCTGGGGTTCTTATGAAGGATCTCCGAAGAAGCACTGGGTTTCTTGGAATATTATTGCTCAGCCTAAAGAATGTGGGGGCCTTGGAATTCTAAATATCCAGGATATGCAGATCGCCCTTAGGACCAAGCTGTTATGGAAGGTGATTTCGGGCACTTCTCTTTGGGGCGATTTCTTCAAAGCTAAATACCTTCACAACATACATTATTCTGAAGCCTCTTATGATCTGATGCATGCCACTGACAACCGCCTTTGGAGGCATGTCTCCTCAATCGTTGCTTCTAATCATCGGGTTCTCGTTGCTAATCTAGATTCTGCTGCTAGTTTCTGGTTTGATGTCTGGACCGGGTCTGTTCCCCTTCATAAGTTCATCCCAGATAATGTATGGCGGAACATACAAGGGAAATACCTTTCAATAAAGGATGTTTTTCACGAGCCGGGAGGTGTCCACTTGTTGTTAGCCCGCCATTTCTGCCCGGCTATTGTTCTTAATAACTGTATTGCGGTGGTTGGGGATGCTGACAAGTGGATCTGGTGTCCGACCCCAGATGGAACATTTACATCTTCTTCTATGCGGAAAATTAATCAACCTGTCATCAGTGCTGGCTGGGACAAGATTTGGTGCCTGGCCGCCCCCCTTAAGTGGTCCATTCTTGTTTGGCGTCTGGCTAAGGGATGTGTTCCCACTGACGACATTCTTGCTGGCTGTGGTATTCCTCTGTGTTCAAGGTGCTCCTGTTGTTCTTCTCCTAGCATTGAATCTGGTACCCATTTATTTTTCCACAGTGAGGTGGCTAAGGTGGTTTGGGGGTCTCTCTTTGATGTTCTAAAATTCCACAACTCGTCAGTTCTTAATCCAATGCATGGTGTTATATGTTTTCTTGATGCTCAGCCTGCCACCTCTTCCATGGGGAACCTCATTTGTTTCATCTTTCTCGCTATTATATGGGAGTTGTGGTGCAGCAGAAATCGATCCAGATATGATTCTATCGCCATGACTAGCTCTCATGTGCTCTCTAAGATTCGGTTGAATGTGCAGGATGCTGTTAGTGCCTCTTTACTTGTCTTCAAAGGCCTTGCCTCAGCTCAGATCAGACTCTATCTCAGTGGGGCATTCATGTTCAGCAGTCTCCTAATCTGATCCCAAAGGTTGTCCGGTGGTTACTTCCCCTACGGGGAGACTCAAGCTTAATGTTGATGGTGCTTTTAAGAGCTCTATGGGTACTGCTGCTGGTGGTGGTGTTCTTCGAAATGATCGTGGGGACATTATCTTCTGTTTTGCTCACCGATACCCCCATGTCAGCTCCAGCCTTGAATCTGAAGCCCTTGCGCTTAGAGATGGGATCTACCTGTGCTGCAATCATGGTTTCAATAGCATCTTTATTGAGTCTGATTCCATGGTTCTCACTCAAGTTATTAAAGGGCGGTTTAGATGTCCTTGGAGAATTTATCTTCCTGTTAATGACATTCTTACTAAATGTCAGTCTATTCATGTTTCATTTTGTCATGTTTTTAGGGAGGCCAACCAGGTTGCGGATGCTCTCGCGAACTTTGGTTGTTCCTCTCCTTCTGTTTGTAATATTTGGTTTTCTTGGGCCTATCTTCCCCCTGCTGTAAGGGGTCCTCTCCGTTTGGATAAGGCAGGACTCCCGTCCATTAGGCCTTGATGTATGTTTTATGTGTTATTAATAAAATTTCCCTGGGAGCAGTGTGGTGGTGGAGTGGTTACTTCATCCCCTCCCTGAGAGGGTGGGCACTCTCCCTCTGCCTCTTCTAGGTATTCGCAAAAAAAAAAAAAAAATTGTAGAAAGAAAGAATAGAACTCTTGTGGAAATGGCTAGATCCATGCTCTTAGAAAGCAATTTTCCCAAATCCTTCTGGGCTGAAGCTGTAAACACAGCAAATCACATTCTTAATAGAGCATTGATCAGACCAAAAATCAGAAAACCCCCTATGAATTATTGAAAAACAAAAAGCCAACAATGTCTTTTTTCAAAGTCTTTGGGTGTAAATATTTTGTTCATAACAACAATAAAGAAAATCTTGACAAGTTTGATGCTAAAAGTCAGGAAGCCATCTTTCTTTACTATTCTGAAGTGTCAAGAGCTTTTAGAGTTTATTCTCTCAAAAACAAAACTGTTGAAGAGTCTCCACATGTTATTTTTGATGAAAATTCCTTTTCAACTCATGGTTCTAAATCTTGCAGGGACAGTCAAGACAATGAAGAGGATGATTTCATTGTGGATTCTTCACCAACTGTTGAGGAAAATGAAGACATTGGTGAGAATTTGAACATTCATTCACCTACTCCAAGTGGATCAGGTAATGTTGTTCAAGACTTAAGTGCATCTCAACAGGTAACTTCTGAACATAGATTTTTGAGAGATCACCCATTAGACAATGTTGTTGGCAATGTGCATGATAGGGTAAGTACTAGATCATCATTCCTAAATACAATTCATGAAGACCCACTAGCTCTAATTTCCCAAGTTGAACCAAAATCAATTGATGAAGCTCTAATGAGTTCTGATTGGATCAATGCAATGCATGATGAACTTCATCAATTTGAAAGAAATCAAGTATGAGAATTAGTACCTAGACCTAGTGACCAATCAGTCATTGGCACTAGATGGGTTTTCAGAAATAAATTGAATGAAAATGGTCAAGTCATAAGGAATAAAGCTAGGCTAGTTGCAAAGGGGTACAACCAATAATTTGGAATTGATTTTGAAGAGTCTTATGCCCCTGTAGCTAGGCTAGAAGCTGTAAGATTTTTTCTTTTTTGCATCCTCACTGAAATTTAAAGTCTATCAAATGGATGTCAAAAGTGCTTTTTGAATGGTTATATAAAAGAAAATATTTTTGTTGAACAACCTCCGGGCTTTGAAAATGAAAAATATCCTAATCATGTAAAACTTCATAAGGCTCTATATGGTCTTAAACAAGCTCCAAGAGCTTGGTATGACCATTTGAGTTCTTTTTGCTTGAGAAAGGATACTCTAGAGGTAATGTTGATCAAACCCTGTTCACAAAAACTGTTAAAAATCAAATAATTACAGTCCAAATTTATGTTGATGACATAATATTTGGATCAACTAATAAGAGCCTGTGCAATGAATTTGCAAATCAAATGAAAAATGAATTTGAAATGAGCTTGATGGGAGACTTACAATTTTTCTTGGGATTGCTGGTTAACCAAACCAGCGAGGGGATCTTCATAAGTCAAACCAAATATGTCAAGGAACTTCTGAAAAGGTTTGACTTCCAGAACCTTAAGCATTCAAGCACACCCATTGCGATTAATGCTAAACTAGAAGAAAACTCACTTGGTAAGTCAGTAGACCCAAAGACATACAGAGGTATGATTGGTTCTCTACTCTATCTTACCATTTCTAGACCTGACATTCAGTTCAGCGTGTGTTTGTGTGCTAGATTTCAAGCTAATCCAAAAGAAAGTCACATGTTAGCTGTTAAAAGAATTTTTAAATATCTTGTTGGAACATGTGATCTTGGAATTTGGTATCCTGCTGGTTGTAAGTTAGATTTGATTGCCTATTGTGATGCTGATTATGCTAGGTGTAAACTTGATAGAAAAAGCACAAGTGGTCTATGTTTGTACTTAGGTGGGTGCCTAATCTCTTGGGCTTCTAAAAAGCAACATTCAGTTGCTCTGTCAACTGCAGAGGCTGAGTATGTTGCAGCTGGTAGATGTGGCACTCAAATTCTTTGGGTGAAACATCAACTTCTTGATTATAATCAAGAGTTAAGTTGTGTTCCCATTCTTTGTGATAACACAAGTGCCATAAATCTGTCCAAAAACCCAATCCAGCATTCCAGAACAAAATATATTGAAATTAGGCATCATTTCTTGAGGGATGAGGTAGCAAAGAAATCTTTTGAACTCCTCTTTATTGAAACTGAAAAACAAATTGCTGACATCTTTACCAAACCTCTTCCTGACAATAGATTTTCATCTTGAGGAGAGAGCTTGGTCTTTGCAAATGTCCATCTCTTGATCCTCTCATTGGGTTGAGTGTTTAGGCATATTCTGAGGGGGAGTCATTGTTTCATCATTCTTCTTTGCTTCCTTGATTCATATTGTTCACATCTCTCTCTATTCAACTCCTATTTCTTTTGACAATAAATTCTTCAACTCACATTGTGTTGAACTTCTTGGTATATCAAATGGTGACTTGAAGAAAGACAAGTTCTGCTTGTCTGGACACTTTCACTATGCGAGAGTATATGTCTCCGCCAAGTACTAAGAAATGAATATGCAATTATTGAGGGGGAGCTTTTGTTGTTCAAAGAGAATCATTTCTGGCTTCAAAATACTTGCATATCTTTATTTTAATGAAAAGTTGTTGGAATCACCATCTCAGGGGGAGCTAGAGAATTCACAACTCATTTCTTTTACAAAATTCAAAACTCTTCTTGAATTACATCAACTTCCTTGCATGATGTCCTCATTGAGTTGTCTAGAACCTCAAAATGATCCTCTGAGTGATCTACTACATTTTTTCACAATCAACTCTCAACTATACTCTTCAAGACTACAGAAATTCAAATCTCTTTCACAGACTGAAGGATAATGTGTGCATTGAATTTAAACATTTTTTTGCAACTGATGTGAGATAATTGGTTTCAATTTTATAAATTCTCCTTACACTTAATATTCAACAGAGCATGGCACAAATACTGAGAAACTAAAAACCTTCACAATGAATGAAGTGCCATGTATGTCATGAGGTATTATTGCTATCTCTGTTCAAAGGGGTTCAAAATTTAAAAAAAAATGCTCTATATTTTTTATGGTGACTAAGTAACTGGAAATATTGGCGTCTGATAAACATATATTTCCATGTAAAGGTTGTCATTTGTCTCTTGAAAACTAGATCATGAGTAAATCTCTAGTATCCAGAAACTATGGTGTGTGAAAAGTATAGTTCTTGAGTGAACAAGATTTACTACATTTGATAGTTGATTTAAAAAAAATGTCCAAGGAGAATTGCTTAAATAACCGTCTTTGTCTATCATCAGTTTGTTTTTAAAGGTTTTATCTTCATCACACTTGATTTCAATCTAAAAAGATATTTTCATTTCTTTGGATTTGGAGATTATGGTAGTTTGTATTGATTGTTGGATGTCCTATATCCCTCAAACTATCATTTTATTGGTTCAAGTCATTTATGAATATATCCTGCTTGTTGTGAGTAAATCTTGAAGTTTGTTGGCATTTTGCAAGAATTATGACAACTGAATTCTTTGCCTCTTAAAAATCCTTGAAATGCTAATTCATCCATCTTGAATCATATTAAAGATATCCCAAAACTCACAAATTTTCCCATGCTCAAATAACTTTTCAAGGTCTCTTCAGGCCAGGTCGACACTACTTCCATCTAGTGGCGACATAGTCCAGCCCAGGTCGACACTAACCTCTTCTAGTGTCGACACATACCTGTGATGACCAAACTGTCCCCATAATAAATATTTCCATTTATTATATATTAATTTTGATGATTAACAAAATAACACTAATGGATTTCTTGAGCCTTGAGAACAGGAAGCAAAAGAAAAATGAAAGATCAAGACAATCTGGTAAGTCCCATCATTTCTATCCAAGTCCCTGTAACGACTTCTTTGATAAGCAGAACGACTTCCTCTTGACCGGAACACTCAAATCGTTACCGTAACGATTTCTTTAGAACTCGCAACGACTCTCTAGCCGTAACGACTTCTTTAGACCTCGTAACGATTTCTTTAGAACTCGCAACGACTCTCTAGCCGTAACGATTTCTTTAGAACTCGAACTCGTAACGATTTCTTTAGAATCTCGTAACGATTTCGTAACGAATTCTTCTTTAGACCTCGACGTAACGACTTCTTTATTAGTCGTAACGATTTCGCGTAACGACTTCTTTATTAGTCATAACGATTTCGCGTAACGACTTCTTTATTAGTCATAACGATTTCGTAACGACTTCTTTATTAGTCATAACGATTTCGCGTAACGACTTCTTTATTAGTCATAACGATTTCGCGTAACGACTTCTTTATTAGTCATAACGATTTCGCGTAACGACTTCTTTATTAGTCATAACGATTTCGCGTAACGACTTCTTTATTAGTCATAACGATTTCGCGTAACGACTTCTTTATTAGTCATAACGATTTCGCGTAACGACTTCTTTATTAGTCATAACGATTTCTTGCAACGATTTCTTTAGAACTCGCAACGACTTGCCTGTTGTAACGGCTTCATAAGTTATCACAACGATTTCTTTACAGTTCATAACGACTTGCTATAATTCATAACGATTTCATAAGTTATGAAGTCAGCAAGATTCTTTTTATCGAATTTCTTGATGCATCAGTATAATGCTTTTTAATAGCGTTGAAAAGTCAAAGTCATATCTTGTCCGTTGACTGCTATGCATTAAATGCTCTCCGATCGTATCTCCCATGCATGCAGACAATATCTTCCATTTCTATGCTACTCTGTCTACGTACTTTTTCTTGGACAGAAAGGAGCTTTGCTATATACTGCAATATCTGTTCCATCTCAACTAACAATAGACAGCAGTCCTAGCTGTCTTCTATTTATTGATGATATGCTTACAGATATCTGACAAGACTCATCTGGACAACGTTGGACACAAGATACAAAGTTCTATGACATCTCTTTGGCGTGTACACCAGGATAAAAGACTGACGATCAGAAGCTTCCTCAGTGACCAGTCTAACGTACACAAGGATAAGAGACAACGGACACTTCAACGTTCGAATTTGAATCAGCAGTTTAAATAGAAGACTCAAGACGAAAAGAAGATAGTGCGATAGTGCGCAACATCGCTTGATTTAGAAGAAGAAAGAAATCCATCTCTCAGAATCTTTAGAACTTTGAAGAAGAGCGAAGCCTCCACTCCAAACCTTGTTCTAAGCTCTTAGCTCTCTGTGCTCAAAGGAATCTTCTCATTTGTAAGAGCCTGTGTGGTCCTTGGAGAGAAAAACCTTGTTAAATCTCTTTCTCTCTCGGGGGCTTAGGAGCTTCAGGTTGTAGCTGGTCAAGCTAGAATCTGAAGCCTGTTTTCACAACCTTTTTCTGATTAGTTTGTGTTCCCTTCTGGACGAAGGAAGACCTGGTGGTATCCAGGGTGGTTGTTGTTCCCTTCTGGACGAAGGAAGACCTGGTGGTATCCAGGGTGGTTGTTGTTCCCTTCAGGCTGAAGGAAGACCAGTTGAGGCTGGGTGTAAGGATCCTTAAGGGGGATTGTACCCTTGATAGTAAAATCCTGAGGTATTGCTCAGGGACTGGACGTAGGTCTCCTGTGGAGAGGAGTTCCGAACCAGGATAAAATCCTTGTGTCTTGTGGATGTGTTTTGTGTGATTGTTATCTTGTTTGTTCTAACTCTAACCTTGTTATTAAGTTGTGCAATCTTTTCAGTAAACAGGTTTTAATCAAAGATCGAAGTTTTATTAACCCATTCACCCCCCCTCTGGGCTAGCTAGCTGGGCAACAAGTGGTATCAGAGCCCGTCTCTTCGACAAAGAAGAAGATCCAACGATCTGAAGAGCAAAGATCAATGGCAGCCCAAAGTCACTTCGAAGGTCAGTCTGTCAACAGACCTCCTTTGTTCGATGGTGAAGATTATACGTATTGGAAGACCAGGATGGAATACTTTCTACAAGGCCACGATTATCAAATCTGGTCAATAGTGGAAGAAGGTGATCTGGTCGTCACAAATGAGAAAGCACAATGGACAGATGAAGATAGAAAGAAAATCTCCTTGAACTGTAAAGCTAAGAGCATTCTATGTTGTGCTCTAAGCAAGAAAGAGTTCAACAGAGTTTCAGCATGCAAATCCTCCATGGAAATGTGGGAAAAGTTAAAGATCACATATGAAGGTACAGACAAAGTAAAGGAGACAAGAATTGACATTCTTGTCACTCAGTATGAAAGATTTCAAATGCAAACAGGTGAGTCTATTACCCAAATGTTTAGTAGATTTACTGACATTACTAATGGCCTAGCAAGTCTAGGAAAGTCATATGAAAATGCAGATATGGTAAGGAAGATTCTCAGATCCCTGCCATCTTCATGGACGGCAAAGGTCACAGCTATCGAAGAAGCTAATGATCTTAAGAGAATGTCAGTAGAAAAACTCATTGGGTCTCTCATGGCCCATGAAATAAACATGGAAAGACTAGGAGAATCCTCCAGTAGAAAGAAGCAGTCAAATGCGCTTAAAGCTAATGGGGACTCATCAGAAGAATCCTTAGATAACAGTGAAGATAGCAAAGATAGTGATGATGAAGAAGCCATGCTCTCAAGAAGATTGCAGAGAATCTTGGCAAAGAAAAGAAGTTCCAGTCTGGTAGGAGGTACTTCAAGAAAAACAAAGATCTCAAGAGACCAGATGGAAAAGATCAGAAGAGGAATGAGCCACTTTGCTATGAATGCAAGAAACCTGGACATATCAAGGCAGACTGTCCAATGTTAAAGAAAAATGATCACAAGAAGAAGGACAGCTCCAAGAAGTTCAGAAGATTCAAAAAGAAAGCCATGGCAGCTGCATGGGACAACAGCAGCGACTCAGATAGTGAGTCAAGCTCGAGCAGTGAAGGTGAAGAAGCCAACTTGGCTCTCATGGCGAATACCGAGGATAAGGTAACATCTGATTCTTCTTTCGATTCCTGTAATGACTCAGATTCGGATAATTTGGAAAGTGCATTTAATGAACTCTACAATAAGTATAAAGAAGTGTGTAAACTACTTAAGCTAAGCAAGAAAAATATCACATGTCTCGAAAATACCAACTCAGATTTAAAATCTGAAAACGAAGAACTAGAAAAACAAATAGTTGAGCTTAAGAGAAGAAATGAACTATTATGTGAAAATTTAAAAGACAAGAACAGAAAAATCACTGACCTAGAAAAACAGGAAAACTCAGATGATTTAAGAAAAACTGTAAATGAATTAAATGAAGAAAACAATACACTAGCAAGCACCCTAGAAAAATTTACCAATGGTAAAAACTCTTTAATATTAAAAGGTGCTAGGAGATCGGGTAAAAAGAAAAATGGATTAGGATATACACCCCCAGATAATGAAGAAACCATAATATACCCTAAAACATATCCAACACCAAAATTTGTACCGAACAAGATGTAGCATACAAAGCTGATTTCAAATACATAGAAAAAGTAACTAAGTTATCCTGCTGCAGTCACTGCAACAAGTTAGGACATATTAAAATGACATGCCCAACAAGACATAAAAAATGGATATTAAAAGGTAAAGTTGATGATACTAACCAATCAGGACCCAAAAAGAATTTGGGTACCTAAAGCTTGATGTTCTCATTTCAGGTTAACCCTCGAGCATCCAAATGGTATTTGGATAGTGGGTGCTCAAGGCATATGTCAGGCAACAAGAAGATATTTGTTGATCTCCAAGCTGAAGAAGGTACAGTCACCTATGGAGATAATGGAAAAGGGACTGTGATAGGAAGCGGGTCTGTGAACATCAAAGGAAAATCAGTCATAAAGGATGTAATGCTGGTCAAAGGGTTAAAGCACAATCTCATCAGCATCAGCCAGTTGTGTGACAAAGGCCATCAAATTCAGTTTCAAGAATCAAAATGCAGTATCTTAAAGGATGGTGCAGTCATATTTGAAGCCTACAGAGAAAGAAATTTGTATGTTCTATATCTCGATGAACTCAAGGATCAAGATGTGTGTTTGGCAGCTAGCAAAGATAAATCAACTGAGTTGTGGCACAGAAGATTGGGCCACTGCAGCTTGGATGGGCTGAACAAGCTCAGAAAAAGAAAACTAGTTGAAGGACTGCCAAAGGTAAATTTCAGATTGGATAGCATTTGCAGACCTTGTGCAAGAGGAAAGCACACCAAGAGCTCCTTCAAATCAAAGACTGTAGTAACCACCTCAAAGCCCTTAGAACTACTTCACATGGATTTATTTGGGCCAATGAGGACTACCAGTTTGGGAGGAAAGAATTTTGGATTTGTAATAGTTGATGATTATTCAAGATTCACTTGGGTATCCTTTTTAGAGCACAAAGATGACACATTTGAGAATTTTGTCAGCTTCAGTAAGAAAGTTCAGAAAGATCAGAAATTCTCAATTGTCTCTATTCGATCAGATCATGGTGGTGAGTTTCAGAATGAAAAGTTTGCGAAGTTCTGTGATGATCAAGGAATTGAGCACAACTTCTCAGCTCCAAGGACACCTCAACAGAATGGAATTGCTGAGAGGAAAAACAGAACTCTTTTGGATATGGCAAGATCAATGTTATCAGAATATGATCTGCCAAGATATTTCTGGGCCGAAGCTATCAACACTGCATGTTATATCATAAATAGAGTGATGATCAGGCCAATTCTGAAAAAGACTGCTTATGAACTCTACAAAGAAAAGAAGCCAAAGATTAGCCATTTCAGAATATTTGGATGTCCTTGCTTCATCCATAACAATGGAAAAAGGGACATTGGTAAGTTGGATGCCAAATCAGATGAAGGCATTTTCATGGGGTATTCCTCTAAACCTAAAGGTTATAGAGTTTTCAATAAACGTTCCTTATTAATTGAACAATCAGTACATGTTATTTTTGATGAATCTAACCCTTCCTTGAAAAAGGAAGAAATTAGTGACATTGATGATGCAGATGTCCTGTCCGAAAAATTAAAGAAAACTTCAATTAAGGACAAAGAGGATCCAACTCTGGAAGAACTGCAGCAAACAGAAATCCAACATAAAGATCTTCCAAAGGAATGGAGACATCAGAAAGATCACCCTCCTGAAAACATCATTGGTGATCCATCTGTAGGGGTAAGAACTAGAGGTAATGTAATTCCATGCGACTATTTAGCATTTGTCTCTCAAGTAGAACCTAAGACAGTCAATGAAGCTTTATCTGATGAATCTTGGATACTAGCCATGCAAGATGAACTAAATCAGTTCAAGAGAAACCAAGTATGGTCACTTGTTCCTAGACCATCCAATCATTCAGTTATTGGCACCAAATGGGTGTTCAGAAATAAACTGGATGAGTCTGGAATAATCTTAAGGAACAAAGCCAGATTGGTGGCTCAAGGCTACTCCCAAGAGGAAGGCATAGATTTCGATGAAACTTATGCACCTGTAGCTAGACTTGAGGCCATTAGGATTTTACTTGCTTATGCATCCGCACTTGATTTAAAACTTTTTCAAATGGATGTCAAATCAGCCTTTTTAAATGGTTTCATCAAGGAGGAAGTTTATGTTGAACAACCTCCAGGTTTTGACGACTCTGAATTTCCAAATCATGTATTTAAACTACATAAGGCTTTATATGGTCTAAAGCAAGCTCCTAGAGCCTGGTATGAAAGGCTCAGTAATTTCTTATTAAATCATGGTTTCACTAGAGGTAAAGTAGATAGTACATTATTTATAAAATCTAAGGTTAAACATATACTTCTTGTACAAATCTATGTGGATGATATTATTTTTGGATCTACTGATGAATCTCTTTGCAAGTACTTTGAAAAGCTTATGCAGGGAGAATTCGAAATGAGCTTGATGGGGGAGTTAAGCTACTTCCTTGGATTGCAAATCAAGCAAGGGAAGGATGGCACTCATATCTGTCAAGCAAAGTACACCAAAGAGCTGTTGAAGAAATTTGGATTTGAAGATGCAAAGCCATTATCAACTCCAATGAGCACATCAACCAGAATGGACAGTGATCAAAAAGGTAAAAGGGTAGATCAAAAGAATTATCGAGGTATGATAGGATCATTACTTTACTTAACTGCCAGTAGACCAGACATTTTGTTCAGTGTATGCATGTGTGCTAGATATCAGGCAGACCCTAGAGAGTCTCACTTAATCTCTGTAAAAAGAATATTTAGATATTTAGCTAGAACTCATGATTTAGGTCTCTGGTATCCTAGATCTTGTGAGATAAATCTAATAGGATATTCAGATGCTGATTATGCTGGTTGCAAAGTAGATAGAAAGAGCACCAGTGGATGTTGTCAGTTTCTTGCAGGATGCTTAATATCATGGACATCCAAGAAACAAAATTCAGTAGCTCTATCAACAGCTGAGGCGGAATATGTTGCTGCTGGAAGTTGCTGTACACAACTTCTTTGGATAAAGCAACAACTTGAAGATTTCGGCATTCACATCAAATCAATTCCTCTATTGTGTGATAATACAAGTGCCATCAACCTCACCAAAAATCCAGTTCAACACTCAAGGACGAAACACATTGAGGTAAGATATCATTTTATTCGAGACCATGTAGCTAGTGGTAATTTAGAAATTTCGTTTATAGATACAAATGGTCAATTGGCAGATATCTTCACAAAAGCCCTACCTGAAGAGAGATTTACATCTCTTAGAAGGGAACTAGGGATGTGCAATTTGTGAAAGAATTTCTGTGATTTTATTGACATATAAATTTTTCAGATTAAATGAAAAGTTCTCTCTCCGTTAAAGTTAAACAAAACTCAGTTATCTATATGCTTTGACCGCTTCTGTGTAGAAAGTTGTTTGACTTGTCAAACCTTTTTGTCGCTTTCTACCTTTGCCGCCTTTTGGCGCTCCTCCTGTCATTAAAGTAATATTATTTTACCCAAATCGCTTTGAGATCGATTCGTCTTCCACCTTTACCCTTTTTATTCTCTATCTGTTCACCCAAAGCTGATGCCCTAACGATTTTGGGATCGACTCTCTGCATCTTTCGAAGCCTTCTTCTCTTCCCGCGAAGAACTCCTTCGAGAACTTCCGTCCCTTCCATCATCCTCCTTCCAGAATCTTTTCTTCTCTGCACCCATGGCCGCTCCGTTGATCTCCGGAAGTGTTGGGGGCTACAGTGCTGAGTATTTATCCCCAAGGGAGCAAGAAAGATTTACTTTTGTGAAGACAAAGATTTGCGGAAATAAGGCAGTGGATGTTCAGAATCTTGAGAAGAGTGGCATGGCCAGGCTAGTTGATACTCTAAGAAGATCGCAGTGGATGGATGTGGTCACCTTCAGTGAGGTAAGCTACCCGGACTTGGTAAAAGCCTTCTACATCTGTCTGAAGTCAGAAGCAGATGGATCCCTTGTTTCCTCTGTCAAGGGTATCCAAATCAGAATAACCCATGAGCTGTTGCGTGATCTGTTTGGAGTAAAGACCTCGGGATTTAGTGGCATTCACTCTGTGAATGATGAAGTCAAAGGTCTCGGGATTATCGGTCCAGGATTTAAGTTGAAGGATGGGAAGCTTGATATTAATCAGATGTCCGCGTTCAACCGATTGCTTCACTTCATAGTCTGCCAAATCTTAGTTCCCCGTAGTGCTACCTTTTCCTCATGCACTAGGGCAGATTCGGACATAATGTTCTGGGCAATCCAGAACAAAGAGATAAACCTGGCCGCAGTGATGATTGAGCGAATGATGTTTGCACATGCTCAGTTATGGGAAACAAAGAGCAAGTTGAATGTTTCCCTTCCATATGCCCATCTTCTGACCAAGATTTTCAAGCACTTTGGAGTAGATCTGTCAGGTGCGGTAGCTGAAAAGATGGGCCAGTCTATAAGGTCCAGAAACCTGAAGAAAAGTGGCTTTTCAGTGCAAGAAGGAGTTTGGTCGAAATCCTCTGTGGCTGAAGGAGAAGCAGTTATTGCAGATATTCCAGAAGCAGTAGAAGTAGAGCAAGCAGCAGCAAGTCCAGCAGAGCAAGAACCAGTTGAGTCAGCTGTGGGATGCCAATCCGAAGCTCAATTGGAAGAGGGTGCAGCTGGTGAACCTGATGAAGATGTTGTCTTGGAAGAAGCTCCTGCTCAGGGGGAGCAAGAAAGTATTGAAGTCCCTGCTCCCATTCAGGGGGAGCATGCTGAGAGTGAAAAGACAGAGAATGAAGCCTTTTCTGAGAAAGCTGCACCTACTCAGGAAACTCCAGCTCCAGCCTTGGTTGATGTTAGTGAAGGCCCAAGTGCAACTATAAATCTTGAGGAGCCTGTCTCTCAGCCAAGTAAGCAGAAAAGAGTTGTTCACAGGAGGTCAAGGAAGGGCCATAGGAAAGTAAAATTGAAGCATGTTATGGCCTTGTTAAAAGCCCAAGGAGAGATCTTGGCATCAGTTCAGTCTGGTATACAAGAAATTGTTTCAAATCAAGTTTCAACCTCCTCAGACGTATCCTCAATAAGAAATGCAATGAGGTATTTCAATAAAGAAATGTCTGATATGAAGAATTTGCTGGCTCATCTTTCAAAGTCTAGTGGTGTCCCTCCTGCACCTACTCAGAGCAGTCCAGCTGAAGTTCCTAGGCCACCAGGGCCTCCAGCTGAAGTTCCTAGGCCACCAGGGCCTCCAGCAGAAGTCTCAGGGCCAACAGGGCCGCCAGTTCAAGGGTCAGGGCCATCAGGGCCATCAGTTGTAGGGTCACCCGGACCAGTGGCAGCCTCAGGGTCTTCAGGACCCTCTCCTGCAGTCAGAGAAAGTCAGGCCAAAGGAAAAGAGCCAGTGTCAGTCTCCAAGGCCCCTGATACTTCATCTCTTGCCACTCCAACCCTCTCCACCCCTTCATCTCCTCCTACTGCACCTCCTGCTCCACCAACCATAAAACATCCCATGCCTCGCACCCAACCTTCCTCATCCTCTACTTCCTCTCAACCCTCCTTCTCACCTACTCCAGCTCTCATCTCAGCTTCATCCTCATTAACTCCTCAACCTTCACCTATTAAAACCCAAACATCTCATCCTCAACCAACCTCTTCCTTTAATCCTAAACACTTTTTCTATCCTCCTACTCCTCCTAATTCTGTTACCTTTCCTCCAGTGAAACCTCTACCTCTTGGTATTTTTGACACCAATGTTCCAGACCTTTTTGAAAGGAACACTCTCCTCACCATTCTTTCCACAGCCTCTCACATTCACAGGACTGACCCTCCTAGTCCTGTCTTGAAAAAGAGAAAAACATCTTCCTCTCTAAGCACCCCTTCTGCTTCTCTCTACCCTCCTTTATGGTACTCTCTTACCCTTGATCCTAAGAGAAGACCTATCTACAAAGAATACCTCCAGAAATGCATTCTTTCTACCATTTATGGTATTCCTTTTCTCAACCTCTCCGAACACCTGGCCATTGTTCTTCCCTTTACTCAGATATCTCAAGCTTTCAAATCCAAAATCTTTGAGGGCACTGAGTTCAAGACAGAAGATCAGTGGGCAGCTATCAAAGGAAACAAGGCTCAGTACTCAAAATACCTGACTGCAAGGGCCGAATCCCTCTCTCTCAGAGCTCACCCACTCACCTTCTCTGAGTGGTTTATCTTCCAGCACAAGAACTCTTGGGGATCCTTCATTTTGAAGGAAATTCGCGTTGCCAGAGCCTTTCAGCTGTACAGTGACTTCTGCTACTTGAACAAATTCCAGAAGTTCAGTTTTGCCAGTTCAACTCGCAGATTACTGTGCTGCAATCAGAGACCCCTCTCAACCTTCCTCTTACAGTAGACTTTGTCTCCTTCAAGGTTGAGTTTCCAGTTCTTCTGCCGAAGCTGCACTCGTTAGTGTTTAATTCAGATGCTGGATCTCTCGCTCTAGATATGTTTGCAAGGCAGCTGGGCCGGATGTCAGCCAAGCAGGGCCGATCTCCCTCCTTCTTGCGGTTCATCTTCAGAGAATATCACTCTGGCCGCATCTCTTCTCTGACCTTAGCTCCACTCATTTCTGAGTGTGAACGACTCACCTCATCAGAATGGGAGCTTCTATATCGGGCCTCTTATCAGCAATTGGAAGCTATCAATCAAGATCTGGTTAGTCAGAGGAAGCCTGCTCTTTCTGCAGAAGCCTTTATGGATCTCAATTCCATCGCACCCATACCAGAGCTCTATGCTGTATGGGCAGCTAGATATTCTGCCTTCTATGCCCTAAAGCAGGATCTGTTAAATCAACAACTTCACTATCCAATTTCCTTGGACAGATTTCTCCATAGGGCCAGTTTTGGCAAGAGTACTTACTTCAGATTCATTTTGGACAAAACTCAGTATGGAGAGTTCATAGAGCAGCAAAGGCAACTCTACATTCAGAGGAACATCCCTTCCATGGGACCCTCCTTCTCAGTTACCTTTGGCGTTTTTCTGCAAACTTTTGAGGATCTTGAGATCAAGGCATGGGCTGTTATCTCACAGCATGCCTCCTTGTTATCTCCTTTGTATTATCTTTCTCCCTCTTAATAAAAATCTTTCTCTCTTCTTTGTCTCACAGCTTATCTTTTTGCCTAATGACAAAATGGGGGAGACAACTAACGTAAATCTGAAAAACATATTTCATTCTTTGTCTGATGTTTAGTATATTTTGTCATCATCAAAAAGGGGGAGATTGATGACCAAACTGTCCCCATAATAAATATTTCCATTTATTTATATATTAATTTTGATGATTAACAAAATAACACTAATGGATTTCTTGAGCCTTGAGAACAGGAAGCAAAAGAAAAATGAAAGATCAAGACAATCTGGTGAGTCCCATCATTTCTATCCAAGTCCCTGTAACGACTTCTTTGATAAGCAGAACGACTTCCTCTTTGACCGGAACACTCAAATCGTTATCGTAACGATTTCTTTAGAACTCGCAACGACTCTCTAGCCGTAACGACTTCTTTAGACCTCGTAACGATTTCTTTAGAACTCGCAACGACTCTCTAGCCGTAACGATTTCTTTAGAATTCATAACGATTTCGTGTAACGATTTCTTTACAACTCAATAGTCATAACGATTTCGTGTAACGACTTCTTTATTAGTCATAACGATTTCGCGTAACGACTTCTTTATTAGTCATAACGATTTCGCGTAACGACTTCTTTATTAGTCATAACGATTTCGTGTAACGACTTCTTTATTAGTCATAACGATTTCGTGTAACGACTTCTTTATTAGTCATAACGATTTCGCGTAACGACTTCTTTATTAGTCATAACGATTTCGTGTAACGACTTCTTTATTAGTCATAACGATTTCGCGTAACGACTTCTTTATTAGTCATAACGATTTCGCGTAACGACTTCTTTATTAGTCATAACGATTTCGCGTAACGACTTCTTTATTAGTCATAACGATTTCTTGCAACGATTTCTTTAGAACTCGCAACGACTTGCCTGTTGTAACGGCTTCATAAGTTATCACAACGATTTCTTTACAGTTCATAACGACTTGCTATAATTCATAACGATTTCATAAGTTATGAAGTCAGCAAGATTCTTTTTATCGAATTCTTGATACATCAGTATAATGTTTTTAATAAGCGTTGAAAAGTCAAAGTCATATCTTGTCCGTTGACTGCTATGCATTAAATGCTCTCCGATCGTATCTCCCATGCATGCAGACAATATCTTCCATTTGTATGCTACTCTGTCTACGTACTTTTTCTTGGACAGAAAGGAGCTTTGCTATATACTGCAATATCTGTTCCATCTCAACTAACAATAGACAGCAGTCCTAGCTGTCTTCTATTTATTGATGATATGCTTACAGATATCTGACAAGACTCATCTGGACAACGTTGGACACAAGATACAAAGTTCTATGACATCTCTTTAGCGTGTACACCAGGATAAAAGACTGACGATCAGAAGCTTCCTCAGTGACCAGTCTAACGTACACAAGGATAAGAGACAACGGACACTTCAACGTTCGAATTTGAATCAGCAGTTTAAATAGAAGAATCAAGACGGAAAAGAAAGATAGTGCGATAGTGCGCAACAACGCCTGATTTCTGAAGAAGAAAGAAATCCATCTCTCAGAATATTTAGAACTTTGAAGAAGAGCGAAGCCTCCACTCCAAACCTTGTTCTAAGCTCTTAGCTCTCTGTGCTCAAAAGGAATCTTCTCATTTGTAAGAGCCTGTGTGGTCCTTGGAGAGAAAAACCTTGTTAAATCTCTTTCTCTCTCGGGGGCTTAGGAGCTTCAGGTTGTAGCTGGTCAAGCTAGAATCTGAAGCCTGTTTTCACAACCTTTTTCTGATTAGTTTGTGTTCCCTTCTGGACGAAGGAAGACCTGGTGGTATCCAGGGTGGTTGTTGTTCCCTTCTGGACGAAGGAAGACCTGGTGGTATCCAGGGTGGTTGTTGTTCCCTTCAGGCTGAAGGAAGACCAGTTGAGGCTGGGTGTAAGGATCCTTAAGGGGGATTGTACCCTTGATAGTAAAATCCTGAGGTATTGCTCAGGGACTGGACGTAGGTCTCCTGTGGAGAGGAGTTCCGAACCAGGATAAAATCCTTGTGTCTTGTGGATGTGTTTTGTGTGATTGTTATCTTGTTTGTTCTAACTCTAACCTTGTTATTAAGTTGTGCAATCTTTTCAGTAAACAGATTTTAATCAAAGATCGAAGTTTTATTAACCCATTCACCCCCCCTCTGGGCTAGCTAGCTGGGCAACACCCCTATCTAGGCGGTTCAGGTATGGGGTGCCGGTTTAGGATGGTTGTTCCTGCGGGCCACTATACCCCCCAGAAACCCTTCAAAACCCCATGGCCCCCTTTTTCCTTTGAAAACGGCAGGACTTCCATCGTCTTCCCTCCTCCATTCCATCTCTGTCTCCTTCCTCCTCCCACCATCTACATCAACACCCTGCTCTCCATCATCTCTGCATCCATGGCCCCCAAGCAGCAGCCCCGCTGTGGAGCACGGTCTAGGGCCAATGCTCGGCCCATTCCGGTGGAAGAGCACCCTCCCAGTGAAAGAAAGAGCAAGCGTCGCCATGACCCTGTAGAGCGGCAAGGGGTCTCTTCTGCATCTCCTACACCTTCGAAGAGAGGTAGGGCATCCTATTCCACTAGAGGTAGGGGGTCTGCAAACCCTAGAAGGATGATCTTAGTCTCATCTCCTGACGTTTCAGAAGAGTCCTCTCAGTCATCTGGTTCTTCCCAGCCCTCTGCGGCCACTCCTTCCAAGTTGGTTCGTGAAGGGAAGATTATTTTGAAACCTAGGGCAGTCGATTTGGCGGACAATCAGCTAGCAGCTGCATTCCCAGAAATTCTCTGATTCTTCATATTCCAGACTTGGTTGCCTTTCATTTTCAAATTTAGGACTATTTACCCTCGACTTGTACAAGAATTTTACTTGCATTTGGAATGCACTGATGAAGGTTACAAGTCTGAGGTCAAAGGTGTTTTGATTGATTTGCCCACAGAATTAGCAGCCACCTTATTTAAAATTCCTGATGAAGGAGCAGATTACCACAACTTTGAGTTTGATCTCCATGAAGCTTACACCATTTTGACTGGATTGCAAGCTGATGAGTCTAATCCCAGGCAGACACATGTCACCAAGTTCAACACAAACACCTTCCCACCTGTGTTGAGACTTATCCATCACATCCTCACCACTATCATCACACCCCAAGGTGGTGGCAGGGATAGACTCACAGATATTCAGAGATTTGTGCTCTATTGCATGCAAAAGGACATCAAGGTCAACCTACATGCTATAATGTACCAGATAATGTCTGAGACAACTAGGTCAGATCTACATAGGTCTCTTCCTTATGCAGCTCATTTGACCCCAGTCTTTGAGCATTTTGGTGTTTCTCTTGAGAATGAGAAGTTTCAGACAATTCCTAAGTCCAACATATACTGCTTCGAGCATGTACAGAAGTTTATGGGCTTTCGGCTTGAGGGTGATCAAGTAAGGAGAGGGCCAGCTGTAGTTGAGGCCGCAGTGGCTCCAGAGGTAGTAGCACAACCTCCTGAGGTGCCAGCTCAAGAGGACCAGCCTCCAGCAAATGAGGATCAGCCTCCTGTTGAGCATGAAGTACAAGTACCCCAGGATGCACCCATTACACCTCCATTTCAGCCCTCTTCCCCACTAAACCCTGAAGGGTGCAGATCAAGTAGAAGCAGACAATTGTGAAGATTTCGAGGACGATCCCAAAGCACAAAGCGCAGAGCATCGGCCAGGGACTTCATGGAATCAAGCCTCTTCACAATTCGGCATCTACAAGGGAGTATACTTGAAGAACAAGGATCTTTCAAAATATTCCTCAATTCCTTTGTGTCTTCTGAGTCATTCTGAGATTGTGCATAAGTTGTTGCACTAGTCTCTTGAATGAACTCTTGATAGATCAGATCATTGCTAGAGGATCTGGATCTTGTGTTTTTGTTCTAGCAAGTTGTTTGTGAGCCTGTGTGCTCAGTGGTTGAGTCATTGTACTCAGTGTTTGAGTCGTTGCACTCAGTTGTTGGTTGAGCAATTGTGCTCAGGTTCTAGAGTAGTCTTGCTCTAGAGGTTGTGTGAGTTGTAGAACTTAGTGTTTGGAGTTGTCAGGCTCCAGTGTGTGGTGTATCCATGTTGTTTAGTGGATCCTCACAGTGTGAGGGGTGGATGTAGGAATCACATGGTGTGATTTTCGAACCACCTAAAAAATCTCTGTGCAGTGGTTTGTGTGTGACTTAAATTCACATTGCGCTAGATGTATGCATAGGGTTTTTCGAATTCACTTTTAATCAACTTGATTCTACACTTCAATCATCTAATTCACACAATCACTCATCAGATCTAAATTGCTCTTTCAAATTGCCTCTAATTCCATGCATTGTTTTAAATTGGCTAAGCTTCCGCAATTGTTGGCCTAGATCTATTCAACCCCCCTTCTAGATCTTGTCCATCCCTTTTTCGATCCTACATGCACAACACACAGAAATCGGTGGCGTGGCTCGCAACTCCTCGCAGGAGTGTGCCAGGAACACTAGAACCTCGCAGGCTCAATAGTACAATAGACACACACACAAGGAAGCACACTCACACACAAGGTAGGACCAGCTAGGGCCTATGGCTTGGAGCCTCGACACCATAGAGTCCTCCAACCCTAGCCACGTGTGCACACTCAGACGCTCTCCCTCGCGTCTGGTCCTTGACTAGTTTTTCCCTACACCGGACTCGAATGGTGGAGAAGGGGCCCCATGGAAACTGGCTCGTAACCACCACAAGGGGCACGCATAGGACGGAGTCGCACTCGACGTCCAGGCTCACCGGCGGAATAGCTCAACGCCAGTCATCCAGACAGAGCCATCACCTCGACGTCTGGGAAACACAACAAAAGCACAACACAAGCACGGTAAAACACGGTACAGGTATAGACGGAGACACTCTCAACGTCCGGCACACCACGCCTGGAGGCGGACACCGCGTGTCAACACCTCACACAACGGAATAAAGGGCTCAGCCTGCTGGGACCTACCTGTGGGGTTGACGGCAACATCGATTGCCGCCAACCCTAGATGGCAACACCCTTGCCGTCTACAGAAAGTAGACGATAATAGGTTTGCCGTTTACCCCATCTTGATGGCAAGGGACCTTGCCGCCAAGTTCATCCCTGAAGAACTTGACGTCAACTGATGTTGACGTTAAGTTCTTCAGCTTCCAACAGCTGAAACGGCCCCAAGCCGTTCCCACGGGCCATCCTGTCGAAAAACCTGCGGTTTGATGATGGGAAACACTTTCCCTCATCACTGAACACTAGGAGGAAACCGGAAAACAATGATCCAATGCTTGGATCGGCGGATTAACCCCCCAAAACTAGGCATGATAAACCCTCCCCAAAACTGTGGATTTCATGCCAATCACACACTCACAAGCACCACATTTCAGCAATGGGGAGTCAAGGGGTCGAGTACCTACCTCAACACGCAATAAAAACTCACAAAAGAACCGAAAATCCCGCCGTTCTCCACGAGACTCTCCGCGAGGACGATCCTTCAAACCTCGATTTCTTGCTCGATCCATTGCCACCACGCCCACCACGACCTCCCCACGAGCTCCCGTCGGCCGCCGGAAGTAGTGGAGAAGGAGAGGGGTGAAGGTGGTGGGAAGGAGAGGGAAAGAAGTGAGGGAGAAGGGGCCTCGGGTCCCTCATAAAAGCACAGGCCGGGCAGGTTGACATCAACATCTGTTGTCGTCAACTTGCACCGACAAAACTCGACGTCAACATCAATTGCCGTCAAGTTTATGTATGGAAAGACTCTGGAAACTTCGGTAGACGTCAACATCGCTTGACGCCAAGACCCAGTAGACGGCGGCACCCTTGCCGTCTACCCCACGGTTGACGTCAACCACCTTGATGTCAACCCACTGTTGACGTCAACCCCCTTGACGTCAACAGACACTGTTCCAGAAGAAGGCCCATTAGGGGTCCAATAAGACCCATGGCCTTACAGCCTCCCCCCTTAAAAGAATTTCGTCCCCGAAATTCAAACAATGCAAGGGGAAGAGAACTCACCAAAGAGGTACGGAAACTACTCACGCATCTCGTCCTCCCATTCTCAAGTTGACTCGCCTCCTGAGTGCCACTGCCAAGCAACATGAACTAGTGGAATCGCTTTGTTCCTTAACCTCTGAACTCGGCGATCCTTAATATACAGCGGATACTCTGGTACTGTCAACACTGGTGTTACCTTAGTCCACTCTGTACTCGGGAGAACGTGCGACTCATCTGGAAGGTACCTCCGCAACATCGATACATGGAACACATCGTGGACTGTTGCCAACTCTAGCGGAAGCTGTAGTCGGTACGCCAAACCTCTGACACGCTCGGTAATGGTGAAGGGTCTAATATAACGGGGACTCAACTTCCCACGTCTACCAAACCTCATCACCCCCTTCATAGGGGACACTCTGACAAACACCTGGTCCCCAACCTGAAACTCGAGCGGTCGCCTGTGCTGATCAGCATAACTCTTCTGCAAGCTCTGAGCTGTCTGAAGTCTCTATCTGATGAGCTGAACCACCTCTACTGACTGCTGAACTAGCTCTGGTCCAGTGACGATTCGCTCGCCTACCTCAAACCAGTCAAGAGGAGTACGACACGGTCGTCCGTACAGAGCCTTATAGGGTGCCATACTGATACTAGAATCATCAGAGCCTTATCCCATTATTTAGGGTCGGCTACATGAATCCTTTTCTGCCAAAGATTTCTATCAAGTACTATTGTCACGTCTCGAGAGTTTCGCAGTGGATATTAATAATGCGAGATAATTCGAGTCGATATCCCGAGACGTGAACAGTTGACAAATAAGCCTCTAGCTAGCACACACTAAATGTATAACACCATACATCATCATAGGGCCCAAATAATGAACTCAACTAATCTTGTATTCAAATCTCAACTCATTATATTTCAAATGGAAACTATTACAGGACTAAGACTCAATAAAGAAAAAGTACATAATACCTCACTTCCTACTACATGAATCTAACACTCAAAGCAAACTACTATAACTAGACTCATAGTTGGAACGCTCATCACTCGGATGCATTCCCATCCTCGACTTGCTCCTCCTCTTGAACTTCATAGTCACCTAGATTTGGTAAAAGTAGGGGATGAGCAAACTAGCCCAGTAGGATTTATATCTCAATGTGCGGGCAATGATATAAGTGATTAACAATTTAGAACTAGGTAAGATCGATGAATGTCATGATATGCATGTACGAATAAAACTCGTTAAAACATGATACATGAAACAAGCTAGATAGAGAGATCAAGATAGAACAAGATCTAGAACAAGATGACAAGATAGAACTAGCAATAGATCACTTTGTACAAGCACGCAAGATTTCACTTGATGTCAATAGTTTTCAAGAACGTAAGATATCACTATTTGCATTAAATGCAGGATGGCCATATCACGCAAGCAAGCAAGCACGCACGAGCACGATAATGTAACACTAATCAGGCACGTAGACACTAATGCACACCAAGAAAAGATCCATCAAGAATGTACACCAAGACACGTGTATGTGGTTATTGTATCTATCATTCAACACGCACGCACGACTCCTAGCGCAGATGCAACACCAGTAATCATTATACCCCATGGTTAACAGTATATTTATGACTCTTCGTCATTGGGGCTAGACTGGAGCCCTTGGACACTCGCCGTGCCCGGTCAGCATCTCACTTAAATTTTAAATGTAGATACCCACAGTCATTAATAATGGCCAATGAGAGTTTCAATAAGTAAGCATGTGTAATGTCATGTTCATGATGATGATGAGAACAAGTAATAAGTAAATTGAACATGATTTTATGAAAACAATGGTCAAGAGATAAATTTGGTAGCATAACAGTATGATTTATACTTTAATTCAATCTTTGCATTAATGGCTTTAGTCTAGATTGTAAATCACACTCACGAGAGCAAGATGAGAGAGGAAGTACACGCTATCTCCAGGGAACTTCAATGGTACAACCAACTCGTCGGCCATGTGGGAATCCATGGTCAGAGGAGATTTATGGAGGCCTTGGAGAAAAGGTCGCTAGTCTACCGATTCAGAATGACCGGTAGAGATCTTCCAAATTCCCAAGAAAAGGGCTGCCTAGATGTGCAAGTGTGTAGTGATGTACGCGTCTCAATTCACAAACCATCGGTTTCAAACTCGCGGAAAGCACTTAGCATGATAACATGACATGACATGAAACTATGCGCTTTAACTAAACATGGATTGCAAGATTTTAATATAACATATTATCATTTTAATAAGCTAGAACAGTACAAAGAGTGAATCAAAAGTTACATGAATGGTCACGTCATTAAGAAAATAATTAGAATAATGTTCGTGTAATTAAACCTTTTTAAATAGGTTAAACACTTTTAAGCCATTAAACAGATATCATGTAATGATCAGACCCAAGATATGCAAATGACACACTGGATACCATGTTAAACAGACCTCGGGTAGACCTTTGAACATGCGTCCAACACAGTGAACGCACTTCGGTACACATTGCACAGTGAAAACCAGCGAAACGGGGAAAAGTCAAAATCGCGTCCAAGAGGGTGGCCGCCTTCATGATTGAAACGCGTCGGGGGTCTCGGACGCGTCTATAGAAAATCATAAAAAAAACACTTGGGCGGGAAAAGCCTCTAAAACGCGTCGGGGTAGGACGCCGCATTTTAGAGTGGCCCAGACTCCCAGGCGGCGCGTAGACCCACGCGGGGCGTGGACTGGTCAACGCCGAAATCGTGTTCGGGTGAGTGGATGCCTTTCATTTTGAATCGCGTCCACCTGTCTGGACGCGGTTCACGCTCAGACCGAAAACGTAGAAAAAAACTACACACAGGGGGTTCGATCATGCAATGCTTATATCTCCTAAACTAGGGCTCTTCGGACAAAAGTCTCAACATGAAAGTTGTTGGGAACATGACAAAGGAGAGAACTATGATTTTTAAATAATTTTAAATGGCCTCGGGATGCATGATAAATCGACTTAAACAGGAAAAGACCCTAACATGCGCGACTTTGGCAAAACTCTTATAATTCCAAATCTACTCATTGGAATTCGATGAAACCAATTAGGCACGAAACTAGACTTGATGCTCTACACATTGGTATAAGATTTGTTAAGGTTTGGCCCGAGAAAACCTACCTTTTGGGTTGATGAAGTCACATTTTTCAGAAAACCTATGTTCAGACCACTTGGAGGAGAACGCTTACTGCACCCGATCTACTAAATGAAAAATAGTCAAACCGGTGGGATTAGGAAGTAGACCCAACCCTCTTTCTAGGGGTATAAGCCTTGCAAGGTTTGGTTATGGTTTGACTCACCTTTGGTCGACCACAAGAAGGGTTGTCTGCACAGGTTGAAGCAGAACGCAGCAGGGAAGAAGCTCCAAGTTGGGGCGGTTTCCTCCTCCCTTGGGTGCTCAAGACCAGTCTCCCACGACCCCAACAATGTATATTTTCGTCCCCTAGGGTTTGGGTGAAGAGTATTTAAGCTACCATGGTGTTTAGGTGTAACACCCCGAAAATCGTTAAATGTAAAACTTGAAAAATAAGGTTATTGGACTTAACCATTATTCTTAGATTGAATTAATTAATATTCGGGAATGTTTAGAATTAATGAATGTTACCCCAGTGTCGTACTCGGATGTGCGCACTCCCACAGGGCGACACTGAAAAATTGAAACAAAAATAAAATCTAAGAACACCATAATTTTCAGAAAAATGTGGAGATATCAGAAATGTAAATATCAGAATTTTTCGACATTCGGATTTTGAGATTAAGTCGATGCGACCATTTTTCGGGTGATTTTTCACCTACTATAAAATAAATTCTAAAAATTAAAATAAAATTACCATAATTTGTAAAACCATCACATTAGCATATGGCTGAAATTTTAGCACAAATGGATATCATTTGGATACATTTGCATAAGGATTATTGGGTCAGTTGATTTATGGCTCAATTACGTAAACTATTTATGGGATTTTACAGAATGACGTATCTTGGGTGATGCAAGCTCATGTCATGGTGGGTTAAACCTCTTACACGTTGGTGACTGAGGTGTAGGTGTGAGGTTGGGAGCATGGGCTATGTGTAAACAGTAAAAACCAAGGGGTTTTACTGTTTACACCTGCGCATGGAGGTGTCACCATGCATGGATTGGACGATGGATTATAAAAGCCACTCATCTTCCCTCATACGTACCTTTCCACACCCTTTGTTCTAGCCTTGTTCTTGTCTTCCCTACTTCTTGCTGCTAGAAGTGCTACTGGAGGAGCTGCTGGAGTTCTTGGCTTCATAGCTTCTGCAACTATTTCGGTTTCTGCTCTTGCTGCAACTATAGCTACTTCTACCTTGGAGTCAACTTGTTGTTGAAGCTACTGCCATTGCTAGCAAGTTTTTTACTTTGGGAAGGAGTGTTCTTTTACTAGGTTAGACTCTTTCATCAAGATCACGTGGAAGTTCACTTGTTTAGCAAGGTAGGATTCATCTCCCTCTGGTTCAGTTCTATCCTCCACACATGACAAGGAATTCTTAATAAATCGACAAGTTGCTATACCTGTAGTTCTTCTGTTTTTCTTCTAGTTATGGTACACTTATTCTTGTTGGGAGAAGAACAATCTTGTTCTACTTTAAAAAATGATTCCTATCTTCTTCTCCCATCCTTGGTCCTTATACATGATGATAGGGTTTATTGGAAGTCGCAGTACCTTTAGAATCGTGTGGTTATTTCTGTTCAGATGCTTGGTACTTCATGCCTTGATTTAGATCCATGAAATACTTTGAGATTTAGTACCCATCTTGTAGGAATCTTCCAACAAACTATTGCTATCAAGGTTATACATCCAGCACTACGCCATGTTTAGTTTCTAGCTAGGCAAGTTTGGATTGCAAACCTCCTGTTTCACCTTGCTTGTTTAGCTTACAAATCACTGTAAAAACTACAATTAGATTCTTCTATTTGATATAAATCATGCCTTGGTCCATAGGTTCCATGATTAGAGTTTTTAGGATGAACTTAAAGTCATTTCTGGAATAAAAACCAATGGCTGTCGATAGGGAGAAGTTACCTGTCGACAGACTTCACTTTCATAGAATTGTGAACTACTGGGACAGCAGTAGCTGTCGACAGCCAGCCCATTGTTGTCGACAGGTACTGTCCAAGACCAGCAAACCCAGTTATGGAAACCTCTATCTGTCGACAACCACCTCCTGGCTATCGACACATGTTGTTCTGAACTGAATTTCAGCAATCTTTCTTGTATCAATCCTTGTCAAAACTTCAACCTATTAGCATAGCAAGCTACCCACTTATTTACCTTGGTATTTACTGTCATACTACAACAAAGTTTACCCACATTGTGTACCTTAACCTCCCTTGAATTATTCTTAAAGTTGTCAATTACGAATAGTACTCCGATTGAGTCTATTCTCCAGTATTCGGTAATTGAGTTTATAAAACCTGACCACCTGAGAGTTCATACACTTGAACACCTTATGAGATGTGAATAATTGATGATGACATTTATTGGGTCCTTGGACCCCTTGATTAATATGCATGTGCAAATAGGGCTGGTGTAGTCCTGGGAGGAGCACCCAAATTTATTTTCGGACCACGTGGAATGATAAAGGGCGTCAGGATGTCTGACATTGCATCAAATACTTTTTGACTATGGTCATCATGATTATTGTACTATGTAACTGATATATGAACCAATTTTTGAACTATATACCTGAACATGCCTGTGTTTTATCATCACTGTGTCAAGTTTACTGTTCTGTTATTTGATAATGTCTCTTTGATATCTGTTTAATCCTTGCCTTGTCTATCGTGTAATCATCCTTGAATTATGGATTTGAATTCTACTGAGCTAGTTAGCTCACTATTTCCTACTCTTTTAAGGTAACTCGGATGGGGGTGAAGTTTAAGGGCATGTGTGCTAAGTGAATGGACGTGTTAAGCCGAGCCAACTTTTACTGTTCTTTTTAAGTAATATGAGACAAGATGTACTGAGTAGAGTTTGTTTTTAATCTACTCCTCTCTTAGTTGTAATGAGGAGTACTTGTGTAATAAGACTTCCACGCTTTATGATATGAATATACGAACGTTAGTATTATCTTTTGTGCCTGTTTTCTGTCACTTCCGATAAATAGCCTTTTATTAGGACGTGACAGATAATTTGGTATCAGAGCATTAGTTCGATAAACCTAGGATAACCAGTGAGTTGGGGTAGAAATTGGGATTAGTTAGTATGATTTTGTAACCATATAAATGCTTAACTTGATATTGGTTTCAGTATGGATATGAATGCCCAAGAGAGGATGGTAGCAGCGCTAGAAATGCTACGTCAAGACATTGAGTTGTATGCCCAAGCCCAGCAAGAAGCCCATATACAAATTAAGGAAGACGTGCTTAATTTGACTGCGAGTGCTTTCTTTGCCGGCAATCCTGGTGCTTCACTGGACGTCATGACTTAAGTTATGTGTAGGTTGGACAATCTAAGGCTGGGGCAAGGCATGTTGCTCCATCAGTTTGAGGGCTATTGGGAAGCATTGACAGATGCGGCAAGGGAACTATACCACGGAGTCGGAGGAGAACAACAACAACCATTGGTGGAATCTGTTATAGACCTGACCCAGAACTAGAAGGGACTTAGGCAACTTGTGCTTCTTTTTGTAAACCTCTCCTTTTGTTTAAATGCTGAATGTATATATAACTTCCATGTGAAGGGGAAGTGAGAGGTTAGTGAAGGTATGTTTTGTAATATGGAAAAGTTGGAAGGAGGAGATGACTGGTCTATGATAGTATGTTTTGATGTAAATATTTGACTAATGAATAGAAATGGTGTGTTATATGGATTTGAAATGTGTATGTGATGAATGCAAGTTTGGGTTGATTGTGAAATTAATGTATGTCCTATTGAATGTTTCAAATATATTCCCAATTTAATTATGGAAGGAGGTGACGTCAATTGGAGAAAAATGGAAAGTTCAATGCACGACTTGACCCGAGTGATGAAAACAGTAGCCAGGAATAACAACCATAATGGAACAAGTCTATTCAAGGATTTCCGAAGCTTAGATCCTCTGAGATTTGCAGGAAGCACAGACCCAGATGAGGCCGAAAATTGGCTAAAGGACATTGAAAGGATATTCACAGTGATCAAATGCACCGAAGAAGAAAAGATTCGGTTGGTGACTTTTCAGTTGGATCGAGATGCAAGAGCTTGGTGGGAAACAATAGAATCCACGTTAGAGGATCCGACCCAAATTAGTTGGGAAGAATTTGTGGAGTTGTTTAACGATCAATACTTCTCTGAGGTAGTTCAAGAGAAGAAAGCGAATGAATTTTCCGATTTGAAACAATTAAGGATGTCGGTATCAGAGTATGAGGCTCAATTTGCCCGATTGTCAAAGTATGCCCCACATCTTGTATCCACAGAGAAATTGAAGGCTAAGAGATTTATGAATGGATTGCATCCCAATTTTATCACGCAGCTAACTCCTTACCTGATCACTACTTATTCAGAAATGGTTAGGAGAGCCTTGGCACTGGAAGCCGCAAATGAAGCGGTGGATAAAATTAGAGGGAAATCTGGAGAAGGATCTTCAGATCAAAAAAGGAAATATGAGTCGGGGAATGCCCCGAAGTTTCAGCAAACTGCTAAGAAGGCAGGCAAAGCTCCGGTAGGGAGTAAGGATGTTTGTAAGCATTGCCATCGCATCGGGCATAAGGTTGAGAATTGTTGGCGTAAGTTGGGTGCATGTTTCCGTTGTGGTAGTACTCAACACGAATCCCGGATTGCCCAATGCCCAAAACAGCACCAACAAATAAGAACCCCCAAGTAAAGCAAGGTAGGCTGCAAGCCATTCAGGGTGTGGAACCTAAATCGTCGCAGGAAGGCGGATTGATTGAAGGCACATTACTAGTAAACTCAAAACCTGCGTATGTGTTGTTTGATTCCGGAGCTACGCATTCTTTTATTAGCTATGAGTTTGCTAAATTCTTGGAAGTAAAGTCAGTTCCATTGAACACACAACTAGAAGTTGCAACTCCTTTAAGTGAGGGTAAAAAGCTTAAAGAATATTACCCTACTAGTCAGATCATGGTCAAATGACATGATTTACCCGGTGATTTGATATGTTTAGAAATGTGGGATTATGATGTAATCCTTGGGGTTGATTGGTTATCTAAATACCATGCAAACTTAGATTGCCAATTGAGACAAGTGACTTTCTTAGGAGAGGAAATTTATTCCATGACTTTTGATAAACCCCAAACCAAAAGAATACCAATAATTTCAGCAGTGAAAGCTTGTAAATTAGTACTGAAAGGTTGTCAAGGATACTTGGCTTCTGTAACCCTATTAAATCAGGATATCATGGGATTGGAAGATATTCCGGTAAGGGAATTTCTTGATGTTTTCCCTGAAGAGCTACCTGGCATACCACCTAATAGAGAGGTGAATTTTTCAATTGAATTGGTACCAGGAGCTACGCCAATTTCTAGAACACCCTACAGAATGTCAATAGAAGAACTGAAGAATTAAAAAGGCAATTGTTGGAATTGATAGAGAAGGGATTTATTAGACCCAGTACCTCACCTTGGGGTGCTCCGGTACTGTTTGTTAAAAAGAAAGATGGATCTATGCGGTTGTATATAGATTATCGACAATTAAATCAATTGACTATAAAGAATAAGTACCCACTTCCGAGAATTGATGATCTATTTGATCAATTGTCTGTGTTTCTTCAAGATTGATTTAAGGTCCGGATATCATCATCTTAGAATTCAAGAATCGGATATTCATAAAATGGCTTTTCGGATAAGATATGGACACTACGAATTTGTAGTGATGCCGTTTGGATTAACAAATGCACCAGCTGCATTTATGCATCTGATGAACGACGTGTTCAAATTTTATTTAGATCAGTTTATAGTTGTATTCATTAATAATATACTGATCTACTCCAAAAGTATGGAGGAGCATGAAACTCATCTATAGATCACTTTGCAATTATTACGGGACAACAAGTTATATGCAAAATTTAGCAAGTGTGAATTTTGGTTGAAGCAAGTGATGTTCTTAGGACACATTATTTCTAAAGAAGGTATATCAGTATATTCTTCAAAAATTGAAACCATACAGAAATGGGAGCAACCTAAGAATCTCACTGAGATTAGAAGTTTTTTGGGCATGGCCAATTACTATCGGCGATTTGTCAAGGATTTCTCTAGAATTGCCTCACCTCTTACACAGTTGACCAGAAAAGGAACTTCATTTGTGTGGAATGAGAATTGTGAGCAAACATTCCAATTGTTAAAAGAATGTCTATCATCTGCACCAATTCTAGCTTTACCGGTAGAAGGAAAAATATTTGAGGTTTATACCGATGCTTCCAATATTGGATTGGGATGTGTACTGATGCAATATGGAAGAGTTATTACCTATGCATCGAGACAACTGAAAACTCACGAGAAGAATTACCCAGTACATGATTTAGAATTGGCTGCTGTAGTCTTTGCTCTTAAGCTTTGGAGACACTACCTATATGACAATCAGTTCATAGTGTACTCCGATCATAAGAGTCTCAAATATTTATTTTCACAGAAAGAACTGAACATGAGACAAAGAAGATGGATGGAGTATATCAAAGATTATGATTTCAAGATTGAATACCATCCGGGAAAAGGAAATACTGTGGCTGATGCACTTAGCAGAAATCCTATAACCAAGATATTTCGGCTGCAAGTGAGGGAATGGAAATTATTGGAGGAATTTTCCACCTTGAGCTTGAAAGTTGAAACAGAAGAAGAAAGAATTGTGATTAATAACCTGACAATGCAGTCAGATTTGCTGAAGCAAATTGGAAAGCAACAGGACAATGATCCTGCATTGGCAGAAATCAGAGAAAAATTGGTTTCTAAACTTGATTTTAATGAAGATATTCTTGGAAATCTTCGATTCTGGGACAGATTGTGAGTGCCGGATAACTCTGAAATCAAGAAGCAAGTTTTAGAAGAAGCTCATCGATCACATTATACTATTCACCCCAGAGCTGTCAAAATGTATCAAGATTTGAAGAAGCATTTCTGGTGGTGCAACGTGAAAAAGGGTATTATGGATTTTATTGCAAAATGTTTGACATGTCAGAAAGTTAAAGCAGAACACCAGAAACTGGTGGGAAAACTAAAACCACTTGAAATACCAGAATGGAAATGGGACAGTATCGGTATGGATTTTATTGTGTGATTACCCAAAACCCGAAGTGGATTTGATGCTATATGGATAATCATTGACAGACTTACCAAATCGGCTCATTTCTTAGCAATAAAGACAAGGTGGTCTGTTAATATTTTGGCAGCACTATATATGAAAGAAATTGTGCGTTTGCATGGAATCCCAAAGAACATAGTTTCTGACAGAGATGCAAGATTTACTTCGCATTTCTGGAGAGAGTTACAGGATGCATTGGGAACTAAATTAAAATTTAGTACCGCATTTCACCCTCAAACTGATGGACAGACCGAACGGGTGAATCAAATTATTGAAGATATGTGTCGTGCTTGTGTATTAGAGTTCGGAAATGACTGGAACACTCACCTAGCAATTATGGAATTTGCATATAACAATAGCTACCAGTCTACTATTCGAATGACACCTTTCGAAGCTTTGTATGGTCGGCAATGTAGATCACCATTATGTTGGATAGAACTAAAAGAAACACATATTCTTGGACCAGAAATGATCCAAGAGACAACAGAAGTCATTAAGTTGGTACAAGATTGGATGAAAGCTACACAAGATCGACAGAAAAGTTATGCCGATCGACGTAGAAGAGAGTTGGAATTTCAGCAAGGGGAACACGTATTTCTTAAAGTGTCACCCCGAAGAGGAATCAAAAGATTTGGTATCAAGGAAAAATTGAGTCCAAGATATATTGGACCTTTTGAAATACTGAAGAGAGTTGGAGAAATGACATACCAACTGGCACTTCCACCACAATTGTCTAATGTACATGATATCTTTCATGTGTCAATGTTAAGAAAGTATGTATATGATCCGGAACACATTATTGGATACCAAGATCTGGATGTGCAAGGAAATCTGGCATATGAAGAAAGACCAGTACAGATCTTCGATCGAAAAATCAAGCAACTTCGGAACAAGGAAGTTCCCTGATTAAAGATTCTATGGAATAAGCGAGGACAAGAAGAAGCAACATGGGAATTAGAAGATGCCATCAAGAACAAGTATCCATAATTATTTCCAGGTCAGTAACCATACCTTATGTATTAAAATTTGGAGGACCAAATTTCTTTTAGTGGGGGAGAGTTGTAACACCCCAAAAATCGTTATTTGTTGTAAAACTTAAAAAATAAGGTTATTGGACTTAACCATTATTCTTAGATTGAATTAATTAATATTCGAGAATGTTTAGCATTAATGAACGTTACCCCAGTGTCGTATTCGGACGTGCACGCTCCCACATGGCGACACTGAAAAACTATAACAAAAACAAAATTTGAGAACACCATAATTTTCAGAAAAATGTGAAGATATCAGAAATGTAAATATCCGAATTTTTCGACATTCGGATTTTGAGATTAAGTCGACGCGACCATTTTCCGGGTGATTTTTCACCTACTGTAAAATAAATTCTAAAAATTAAACTAAAATTACCATAATTTGTAAATCCATCACATTAGCCCATGGCTGAAATTTTAGCACAAATGGATATCATTTGGATACATTTGCATAAGGATTATTGGGTCAGTTGATTTATGGCTCAATTACGTAAACTATTTATGGGATTTTACATAATGATGTATCTTGGGTGATGCAAGCTCATGTCATGGTGGGTTAAACCTCTTACACGTTGGTGACTGAGGTGTAGGTGTGAGGTTGGGAGCATGGGCCATGTGTAAACAGTAAAAACCAAGGGGTTTTACTGTTTACACTTGCGTATGGAGGTGTCACCATGCATGGATTGGACGTTGGATTATAAAAGCCACTCATCTTCCCTCATACGTACCTTTCCACACCCTTTGTTCTAGCCCTGTTCTTGTCTTCCCTACTTCTTGCTGCTAGAAGTGCTGCTGGAGGAGCTGCTGGAGTTCCTGGCTTCATAGCTTCTGCAACTATTTCGGTTTCTGCTCTTGCTGCAACTATAGCTACTTCTACCTTGGAGTCAACTTACTGTTGAAGCTACTGCCGTTGCTAGCAAGTTATTTACTTTGGGAAGGAGTTTTCTTTTATTGGGTTAGGCTCTTTCATCAAGATCACATGGAAGTTCACTTGTTTAGCAAGGTAGGATTCATCTCCCGTTGGTTCAGTTCTATCCTCCACACATGACAAGAAATTCTTGATAAATCGACAAGTTGCTATACCTGTAGTTCTTCTATTTTTCTTCCAGTTATGGTACACTTATTCTTGTTGGGAGAAGAACAATCTTGTTCTACTTTAAAAACTGATTCCTATCTTCTTCTCCCATCCTTGGTCCTTATACATGATGATAGAGTTTATTGGAAGTCGCAGTACCTTTAGAACCGTGTGGTTATTTCTGTTCAGATGCTTGGTACTTCATGCCTTGATATAGATCCATGAAATACTTTGATATTTAGTACCCATCTTGTAGGAATCTTCCAACAAACTATTGCTATTAAGGTTATACTTCCAGCACTACGCCATGTTTAGTTTCTAGCTAGGCAAGTTTGGATTGCAAACCTCCTGTTTCACCTTGCTTGTTTAGCTCACAAATCACTGTGAAAACTACAATTAGATTCTTCTATTTGATATAAATCATGCCTTGGTCCATAGGTTCCATGATTAGAGTTTTTAGGATGAACTTAAAGTCATTTCTGGAATAAAAACCAATGGTTGTCGACAGGGAGAAGTTACCTGTCGACAGACTTCACTTTCACAGAACTGTGAACTGCTGGGACAACAGTAGCTGTCGACAGCCAGCCCATTGTTGTCGACAGGTACTGTCCTAGACCAGCAAACCCAGTTCTGGAAGCCTCTATCTGTCGACAGCCACCTCCTGGCTATCGACACATGCTGTCGTGAACTGAATTTTAGCAATCTTTCTTGTATCAATCCTTGTCAAAACTTCAACCTATTAGCATAGCAAGCTACCCACTTATTTACCTTGGTATTTACTGTCATACTACAACAAAGTTTACCCACATTGTGTACCTTAACCTCCCTTGAATTATTCTTAAAGTTGTCAATTACGAATAGTACTCCGATTGAGTCTATTCTCCAATATTCGGTAATTGAGTTTATAAAACCTGACCACCTGAGAGTTCATATACTTGAACACCTTATGAGATGTGAATAATTGATGATGACATTTATTGGGTCCTTGGAAGCCTTGATTATATGTCTGTGCAAATAGGGCTGGTCCAGTCCTGGGAGGAGCACCCAAATTTATTTTCGGACCACGTGGAATGATAAAGGGTGTCAGGATGTCTGGCATTGCATCAAATACTTTTTGACTATGGTCATCATGATTCCTGTACTATGTAACTGATATATGAACCAATTTTTGAACTATATACCTGAACATGCCTGTGTTTTATCATCACTGTGTCAAGTTTACTGTTCTGTTATTTGATCATGTCTCTTTGATATTCGTTTAATCCTTGCCTTTGCTATCGTGTAATCACCCTTGAATTATGGATTTGAATTCTACTGAGCTAGTTAGCTCACTATTTCCTACTCTTTTCAGGTAACTTAGATGGGGTTGAAGTTTAAGGGCATGTGTGCTGAGTGAATGGACATGTTAAGCTAAGCCAACTTTTACTGTTCTTTTTAAGTAATATGAGACAAGATGTATTGAGTAGAGTTTGTTTTTAATCTACTCCTCTCTTAGTTGTAATGAGGAGTACTTGTGTAATAAGACTTCCACGCTTTATGATATGAATATACAAATGTTAGTATTATCTTTTGTGCCTATTTTCTGTCACTTCCGATAAATAGCCTTTTATTAGGACGTGACATTAGGCCTATTGTGACAAGGAAAGCCAAGTTGCGGTTTTGGCTTATTAGTTTCCTAATTTGAGGATTTCTTTCTCCATTAGAGTGTGTGAGGCTTTAGGAAACCTTCCACTATGGTTAAGCTTGAATTTGGGTTGCCAAGAATGCATGTTCTCACCCCAATTCAACTCTAATTGCCTCTTTCTAATTTCAGCTTATTTAAGTTACGAATTTCCATGCATTTTCTTGCTTCATTTGATTTTTGGGTCAAATGTTGTCCATTGGGCCAATTATCATATTGGGTCATTAATATATAATGTTGGAAGTCTCTCCAACATTTTTATTAAATTTTTGGTTCCGTCTTATTTCCGTGTTAACGGTTTTTCGACTTGTTTCCTAATTTGGATAATCGGTCACGATAACTCTTAAACCTAGCCCAATTGATTTTTATTGACACAAATCTCTTGATGGGTCATTAGAGGATATTATTTGAAGTCCATATATTATTTTTATTAAATTTTCTGACTCATCCAAGTACGTGTGATAATGATTTTTCGACTTATTTATGAATTACGATAATAAGTCACAAAACACTTTAAACTTGGCTAGTTCAATTTTTCTTGGCACAAATTTCTTTGTGGTACATTTAGAGATAATGTGTGGGGTTGATTTATATTTTTAACGGAATTTTCCGATGTGTTTTAGCACATACGATAATGATACGTATGTTTTAAATACTCTGATATTATAGAAATTATTTATTTCTATTTATTTGAATTTTTATGTAATTAAAATTTCCGGGGTGCTACACCTAGTTGTGTTTAAACTCAAGAAGTCCAAGTCCTTCCTAATAACATTGCACCATCTCATTTTAGGCCTTCCCCTAACTCTTTTACTGGCATCCACTAAATTTGGTCACATCTTTTAACCGGTGCCGAGTTAGGACGACAGTACACGTGTCCAAACCACCTAAGTATATTTTTTCTCATTTTCCTATCAATTGGAGCTATCCCCAAATCCTCACGGAAGCGCTCATTCCAAATCTTATCTTTTTTAGTCTTACCACACATCCATCTCAGCATCCTCATCTCTACTACACATATTTTGTTAACATGTTCCTTTCGCACTGCCCAACACTCGATGCCATATAATAAAGCAGGCCTCACTGCCGTTCTATAAAACTTTCCTTTAAGTTTCACTGGTATACGACGATCGCAGAGGACTCCTGATGCACTTTTCCATTTTAGCCAGCCTGCCTTAATCTTGTGTGCCACATCGTCATATATCTCCCCATTCTCTTGGATGATGGATCCCAAGTATCGAAAGCTACTACTCTTAGAAATATCTTGTCCATCAAGTTGAACCATATCTCCTTGTAGCACCCTTTGATTACTATAATTACAATACATAAACTCAGACTTACTCATACTAATTTTAAAACCTTTAGACTCCAAAGCATGCCTCCAACTTTCTAACTTAACATTTAAAGCATAAATACTCTCATCAATTAAGACAATATCATCCACAAATAACATACACCAAGGGATATCATCATGCAAATGCTTTGTTACCTCATCTATAACCAGAGCAAAGAGATACAAACTGAGGGCAGAACCTTGATGTAAACCTATAGTGACCGAAAATTCACAAGTCTCTCCAGCAATAGTTCTCACACTAGTAGTAGCACCATCGTACATATCCTGAATCAAGTCAACATATCCTTGAGAGACTCCCTTCTTTGTTAATGCCCACCAAATCAAGTCTCTCAGTACTCAATCATACGCCTTCTCCAAATCAAGAAAAACCATATATAAATCTCTTCTCATCTCTCTATACTTCTCCATTAACTGTAGCAATAAGAAAATAGCTTCTGTAGTAGATCTACTAGGCATAAAACCAAATTGATTTTTTGATACAATAGTCATACATCACATTCGATTCTTGATTACTCTTTCCCAAAGTTTCATAGTGTGACTCATAAGCTTAATTCTACGAGAATTATTACAGCTTTGAATATGCCCTTTATTTTTATAGAAAGGAACTACAACACTTTTCCTCCATTCTTCTAGCATTCTTCGTTCCTTCAAAATTTTATTGAAAAGTTTAGTTAACCATTTAATACCAATGTCTTCTAAGCCTTTTCACACTTTAATAGGTATGCCATATGGTCCTAAGGTCTTGCCCAGTTTCATTTTTCTTAAAGCATCACCCACTTCTGACATCTTAATATGCCTGAAATACTAATAATTATCAAATTTTGTCGACTCTTGGTTCTATTCTAAAGAGACATCCTTAAAGCAATCTCCATTAAGTAATTTCTGAAAATAATTATACCATCTCTCTTTAACCTCTAGATCCTTAACTAAAACCCTTTGATCTTCATCCTTAATGCAACGAACATGATCTAGATCTCTACTCTTCCTTTCTCTTAATTTAGCAAGTTTAAATATGTCTTTTTCTCCCTCTCGAGTTCCTAATTTATTATATAATTCTTCAAACGCCTTGGACTTAGCTTCATTAACTATTCTTTTAGCCCTCCTTTTAGCTATTTTATAAGCTTCTAAAGTTTGATTATTCTTGTTGGTTTGCCAAGCCTTAAAACAATCTCTTTTAGCTTTAATGGTATTTTGAATTTCCTCACTCCACCACCAAGTCTCTCTTCCTACATTCCTTTTACCTTTATATTTACCTAAGAGTTGATTTGCTACATTCTTTATACAATTTGTGACATTATTCCACATTACATTAACTTCTTGATCTAAATTCCAAATACTTTCTTTTACTAGATGATTTTTAAATGTTTCCAAATTTTTACTTTCAAATTCCACCACTTAATCTTAGAACAATTATTTATGATGGTTTTTCTTTTAAATTTTGGAACATGAGCATCTATTACTAGTAGCCTATGTTGTGGGGCTAAACTCTCTCTAGGAATAAATTTGCAATCTTAACTTTGCAATCTTTACACAAAACTCTATCAGCCTTTCTAATAAGAAAATAATCAATTTGGCTCCTATGTGTTCCACTCTAGTATGTTATTAGGTGTTCGTCTTTCTTCTTGAAGAAGCTGTTGGCAATTACTAAATCATAAGCCATAGAAAACTCAAGAATACTAGTACCCATGTCATTTCTCTCGCCAAAACCAAATCCTCCATTAATCCTCTCATATCCTCTATTACTTTCACCCACATGACCATTAAGATCCCCACCAATAAAATTTTCTCTTCATTAGGGATATTTTGGATCAAACTATCAATAGCCTCCCAAAATTGCTTTTTAATGCCCTCTTCTAAACCCAATTGTGGTGCATATGCGCTAACTACATTCAAAGTAACATCACCTACGATAAGTTTTATTAAGATAAGTCTATCCCCCAATTTATTAACTTCTACAACTTTCTCTTTTAAGTCTTTATCTATTATTATGGCCACACCATTTCTAGAGTTACTATTTCCTGTATACCAAATTTTATAACCATCAATATCTTTAGCTTTAGATCATTTCCATCTAGTTTCTTGTAGACAAGCTATACTAACCCTTCTATCCCTCATTAACTTGACCAACTCTAAACTCTTACCCGTTAAAGTTCCTATATTCCAAGTAGCTAGACAGATCCTATATTTTTGGACTAACTTCTTTACTCGTGTTCGTCCAACCCCACACGGGAACCCTTGCCTATTTGACACCGCAATCGGGTGCCATCGCGGCGTGTCGCTTATGGGGAAGGCCCTAGCTAGCCCTTGCTCACTTATCATTCCATCCGAGTTTCGATGAAACGCGTCGCTTCCGGGCCGGGGACGCCCTAGCATTAGTACACATATTTAGATCAGAATTCATGCTAAGGATTTGATATTATTTTACTGCTGGCTTCAACCTAACGCAAACCCTCCTCCTTTCTCACCCGGGCCTGGGAATGATAACTATTATTATATGCGAACTCGACTAATGACAAGTGAGCTGCCCAAGACCCCTGCCACTCCAGACAACAAGCTCGCAACATGTCCTCCAAAGTCTGGATAGTTTGCTCCGACTGTCCGTCTGACTGTGGGTGATAGGCAGAGCTAAATGCTAACTCTATCCCCAAAGCTCTCTAGAAACTGCGCCAGAACCCAGAAGTGAAGCGAGGATCTCTACCTGACACAATAGAGATTGGCACCCCGTGCAAAGAAACAATCCGCTCCATGTACAATCTGGCCAACCTGCTCACACCCCAGCCAGCTCTGATGGGCAAGAATCTGGCAGTCTTCGTTAGTTTGTCCACAACCAGCTCTGATGGGCGAGAATCTCCAAGTACAATCTGGCCAGGAACCAGCTCAATGGTGAACTCAATCTTCTCTGTTGCATCTTCGTGTTGCGCCCGGTCAACGGGTCGTGACAGTGTTCCATCGTTTCGGTCGTCTGACGTCTGTCAGGGTGGCAGGCGTGTCAGTACGACCTATCGAGTTGTCGCGGCATCCATGGGGGACGCATTTTTGTTGTGGTGCGTTGATTCGTCGCATTAGGGTCCTCAACGTGATGCGTCGCCCCGTCGCAACTTGGGTGCCGAAGGCTTAAGGCCTTGGCCGACAGCCCCTTCTCTCTCTCTCCCTCCTTCCCCTCTCTTCTCCCCCTCCGGCGGTGCTCTGCCTCCCTCTCTCCCCTTTGTGCATTTCAGGTGAGGAGGAGGGTCGTGCTCGTGTCCTTGGCGTTGTGGAGCTTGCGTGGAGCGAGAAGGAGGTGATGAATCCAACGTGAAGGGCCCTTATGGGTTCATTTCTTCATTTAAGGTAGGGATTGCTTGTGCTCTTCTCGATCCGGGTGGATTGGGAGCTCCTCATGCTTTCTAGCTAGTATTTACTGCTTCTCCATGCTCCCCTCCCCCGTGTGGAGTGTTTGTGGTGTGTGGGTGGCCCCGGGATGGAGCATACCGCGGTTGCGACACCAGCAGAGGCGTCTGCCCAGTCGGTCGCGACCTTGTCGCGATGCGTTGTCCCGTCGGGATAAGGATCACTGTCACTACGCGTTTTCCTATTGCGACATGGTTTGCTATCGCGACGCTCTGCCCCGTCGTGATAGGGTTGCTGTCGCGGTGCCCTTCCCCGTCGCGATGGTATCACGACGGCTAGGGGGGACGCGACAGTACCTGTGTTGCCTCGGGTGCTTCTGTGGCCTCGGTTAGCATGTCGGCATGTGCCCCAGGGCAGGCTTGCCCTTAGGACCTTCTGATGGGGAATGCGGCAGGTTATCTCGCTCGTTCAATGACCGAAGGTGACACCTTCGTGGCCGTGTCCTGGCGGCAGTGCCAGGAGGCTCGAGTCTGTCTAATAATCAATTGTCTGATGGTCAATCGATTATTAGCAGAGTAATGTTTTCTGTACTGACTGGTGGTGTTCCAAGGTTCTGGCTTGCTCATGCGTGCCTTGGTTGGCCGACGGTCCTCTCGAGGGTCCGTGCATGCCTTGTGCTTGTTGGGCTTGTCGTGGGTTACAAGCCAGCGGTTCAGCATGGTTTTTGTTGTGCTTGCCCCGCCTATTCGCGAGGTGCTTGGCACTTGAGGGCTTGTCCCGTTCAGAGGTTGTCTCTCTTGTCTGGGACCCCCATCCTCGTGCGCCTTTGAGGGAGCATTCAGGGCAACGAGCGTGCTTGAGTCGCAGACTCTGGAGTAGAGGGGAAAACAAGGTTTGGACAGTGGCACCGAGTCGTTTGTAGAGCTCTCTTGTCTGGGGCGGGATGCCGAGGTCGTTGAGGAGGTTCTCTTCCCAGCGCAGCCCAGATAGTCCTTTGTCTCACTGCCTCTGTATGTGTTGGTTCCGGAGCCAAGTAGTGGTGCTAGGCGTAGGGCCGCAGCTTGGCCAGGCTGCGGTGGTGCGTGCATTCTTGTGGTGTTCTGTGGCGGCTCTGTCTCGCTCTTCCGGGGAGGTTAGAGGCAGGAGCCAGGCTAGCGAGCAGAGAGAGTGGCTTGTGTGTCCTCCTCTTGGCTGCCAGTGGCGGTGGCTGCTGCTGTGTCTAGTTTTCGTAGGCATCGTTGGTTTGGCCTTGTTGGCCTGTGCTTCTGGTGGTTTCCGCTTGGTGTCCTCTAAGTTCCATAGTCCCGTTCTTGGGTGCCTGTCCGTGGTGGCACCGGCGTGTGTGGCTTCCCAACCTCATGGTGTGTCTGGGGTCTGGGGTGGTTCTGCTTGTGGGCCCTCGACCTTGTGGAGGTCTGAGGTGGCCGTGCTTGTGGTGAGACTTCCTTCTCACGTGGTTGCTCGGTGGTCTCCATGAGATCCCTGTCTCGGCAGGCATGTCGAGACTTGTTTCTGTGTTGTGCCTAACTCCGTGGTTTCTACGGGAGTCGTGTGTGTGTCACAACCTTAGTTGGTGGTCGTGACATTGCATTGTTCTATTCTGCTGCTTAGTAGTACCCTACTGTAGGTGTTCCTCACTTTACAACTTTCTAGTGTAGTTTCCTATTTTTGGTGTTCCTGCTGCTCTGGCCGGTGAGGGACTGGTAATCCCTACTGGGCCTTGTTCGCAAGACTCACCCCCTACTCTCTTCAGCTAGGGGCTCATCGTCGCAGGAGCTCGGTGTCAGACGGGTTTGCGGAGGCGGCTGTGGTGCCGTGTGTTGTCAGCAGCAGTGAGAGCGAGTGTTGTGAGCTCTTGTACCTGAGTGAGTTGAGAGTTGTGCTTTGCAAGTTCTCGGGGTATGCCACTTAAGGACTGCACCTTTCTTCTTGTACCTGTGCTTTTACTTGTGACATGTTGTACAAACTTTTGTATATTGTATATCTTGTTATAGTTATTTAAATTCAGTACATATCTCACTAGACTATTTCTTCTAGCCCTTCCAGGTCTTCGGATCCGTGGGTGGCGACGCTAACTTCGGGGTCCTTGGCGGGGGTCCGGGAGGTCGGGTCGTTACAATAGTACACGCTCGCATCGTGTCTTCCACGATCAAGTTTGCCCTCTCAGTCTGCCCATCTGTTTGTGGATGGAATGCAGTACTAAAGTTGAGTTTAGTACCGAGTGCAGTTTGAAGCCCTTTCCAAAAGTGAGAGGTAAACCTTGGGTCACGATTAGAGACTATGGATACATGAACTCCATGTAATCTTACAATATCCTTTACATATAAAGCAGCTAACACATCCACACTCCAGGTACTCTTGATTGCTAAGAAGTGTGCGGATTTAGTTGGTCGGTCCACTATGACCCAAATAGCATCGAGTCCACCATGAGTTCGGGGTAAACCCATGATGAAATCCATGCCAATGCTCTCTCACTTCCATTCTGGTATGTCCAGGGGTTTGAGTACATCCGTAGGACGTCTGTGCTCTGCTTTAACTTGTTGACATGTGAGGCAGTGCGCGACATGCTCAGCCACCTCATGCTTCATGTTAGGCCACCAAAATGTTATTTTCATATCTTGGTACATCTTGATTGCACTGGGGTGGATAGTATACTTAGTCTTGTGAGCTTCATTCATCAGCCTCCTTTTTAATTCTTCATTATCAGGAACACAGGTCCTGCCATGAAATAGCAATCTTCCATCCTCAGTGATGGAGAAATCTGGTCTATCTGCTAAGATCTCCTTGACACGGATTAGAAAGGGATCATTTACTTGTTGATATCTAATCTCAACAAATATGTCGGGTTGTGCCCTGAGATTAGCAACCAATACCTGGTCGCTCCTTTGTTTAATATTTATGTCTAGTCTGGCGAATTGTTCCAGTAACTGCATCTCGCCCATAACTAGACAAGATAAGGATGCCATAAGCTTCCTACTAAGTGCATCAGCTACAACATTTTCCTTACTATGGTGATATTGAATGTTGAAGTTGAAGTTTTTAAGATACTCCAACCATCTCCTTTGTCTCATGTTGAGTTCCTTTTGGGAGAATAAATACTTCAAGCTCTTGTTATCTAAATAAACAATGAATTGCTCTCCGTATAGATAATGCCTCCAAATTTTGAGTGCAAAGACAACTACAACCAATTCTAAGTCATAAACAGGGTAGTTGACCTCATGAGGCTTCAATTGTCTTAACGAATAAGCTATCACATTCTCATTCTACATCAACACACAGTCTAGACCGATACCAGATGTATCAGTATAAACTGAGAATCCTTCACCTTCAACTGGTAATGTAAGAACAGGTGCAAATGTCAAGCATTTCTTCAACGTCTGAAAGCTCTTCTCACATTCCTTGCTCCAGACATAAGGGTTCTTCTTTCGCGTAAGGCGAGTAAGATGTGCAACAATATTTGAGAAGTCCTTTATGAACCGTCTGTAGTAGCCAGCCAGTCCAAGAAAACTTCTAATCTCTATAACATTGGTTGGTCTCTCCCAATTAAGTGCACCTTCAACCTTTGAAGGATCAACAACTATACCATCCTCGGATATGACATGGCCTAGAAATGAAACTTCTTCGAGTCAGAACTCACATTTGCTCAATTTTGTATAGAGTTTATTGTCACGTAAGATCTGCAGAGCGATCCTCAGATGCTCCTCATACTCTTCCTTAGTCTTGGAATATATAAGAATATCATCAATAAATACCATGATGAATTTGTCGTGGTATGGCTGATAGATGTTGTTTATTAATTGCATAAAAGCTGCAGGAGCGTTGGCTAGACCAAAAGGCATAACGATAAATTCATAATGTCCATACCTGCTCCTGAAAGCCGTCTTATAAATATCTGCATCTTTGATTCTCATTTGATGATATCCAGACCTAAGGTCAATCTTAGAAAAATATTTGGCTCCAGATATTTGATCAAATAATTCATCGACACGAGGCAGAGGGCATTTGTTCTTGATAGTCAGTTGATTCAACTGCCTGTAGTCAATGCATAATCTCATGGATCCGTCCTTCTTCTTGACAAATAAAACAGGTGCTCCCCAAGGGGAAGTACTCGGTCTGATGAAGCCTTTCTCTAGCAACTCCATCAATTGCTCTTTCAATTCCTTTAACTCGACAGAAGACATTCTATAAGGTTGGCGTGACACCGGTGTAGCTCCAGGGATCATATCGATAGAGAAGTTCACATCTCGTTCAGGTGGAATTCCTGGCAGCTCATTAGGAAAAACGTCGGAGTAGTCTTGCACTATGTGTATGTCTGCTACCTTGGGTGCTTTCTTTTCAACAACCATAGCGGCAAAGAATGCCACACATCGTTTTCTAATCATGCCTTGTGCACGAATGGCAGAGACTAGAGACAATTGTCTCTTGTGTCTTCGACTCGTGAAGGACAACATATGGAATTCACTAAATGAGATCTTCCCTCTTCTACAATCGACACTCGCTCCATATGTGGATAGCCAATTGGCTCCCAAGATAACATCATAGCTTTCCATGGGCATACACACCAAGTCGGCTCTTAGATTGAGTTCACCAATCATTACATCAGCTAATGGAAAATATTCGTTCAATTTAGCTTTCTCTCCCAGTGGTGTTGTGACAGGTAATTCGAAACTCATTGATGTAGGTTTAATATTCAGAGTATTAGTAAAGTTTTGAGATATGAACGAATGTGTAGTGCCAGTATCAAACAAAATAAATGTTGATTGAGAAAAGACTTGTAATGTACCTTCCACCACTCCACCCTCTTCAGTGGTTTCAACTTCTTGCATGGCTTGGAGTCTGCCCTGCTTCTTCTGTCCTCCCAGACATTTGTCATTCTTCTTTAACATGGGGCAATCAGGAATGCGATGCTCGCGACTACCACAACGTAGGCACACACCTGCCTTCCTCCAGCACTCTTCCACAGTGTGACTAGGCTTGTCACAATGCTTGCACTTGGGCTTGATTGGGGCAGTGGGAGTGAAGATCTTGGGCTTCCGTTCTTGGCTTGTCCCATCAGTGATGCTCAACAGCCGTTTCTTGCCGTTGGTTGGTCTGCTTGAGGAACTTGAGGCTTGTTCCTTCTTGACGATTCTACCCTTGATGCGATCAGTGAGATCGGTCGCATCCTCCAACAGCTGGGCCTTCTTGACCATGTCAGCATATGTTTGGATGTCAAGTGGTGCTAGTTGAGTGATGTATGAGGGTTTAAGCCCATTGAGAAATTGTTTCGCCTTCATCCTCTTGGTGCTGACAAGGTGATTTGCATAACGTGCCAATCGGGAGAATTGTGCCTCATATTCTGCAACTGTGAGGTTCCTATGATTTAGTGCCGCGAACTCCGAGGCTTTCCTCTCCTGAACTCGTTTCGAGAAATACTTGGAGTTGAACTGCTCTTTGAACTCGTCCCACATGAACTGTGCATTAGCCCGAGTGGCCCCCATGGATTCCCACCATGCACGGGTGTCCCTTTCTAGCTGGAAAGTGGCAAGTAGTAATTTGTCACCATCCACGCATTGCATGACGTGGAAGATGCACTCCGTTTTATTTAGCCAGTGTTCTACCTCGTCAGGGTCAGTTGTCCCACTGAACCAATGTAAGGTCTCGGGTCTTAGCGGATCCTTATTGGATCTTGTAGAGGTTCGGATGTGGTTGACGACAATGGATATTGCCGTTGACTTGTGGTTGACGGCCAGGGGCTAGCCGTTGACTTGGTTTTAGCGTCTAGCGATGTGGACGTTTGTCGTTGAACTTGACGGCAAGCGGTCCGGACGTCGACCCATTAGCGATTCAAATAGGCGGCGAGGTATGTGGACGTCTATTTGTGGCTTCTGTAGAAATAGGGCAGCCCGAGAGCAGCAACCTTTTCTTTTCCTTTCCTCTCTTTCCCTCCACTTTTACCTTTGTCTGTTTCCACCACTTCCGATGGTTGATGGGAGCTCGTGGGAAGACCCTGGTACGTGTGGCGGTGTTAGATCGGGCTGGAATCGTGAAGATTTGGTGTGATTCGCGCGGAGACTTCGAGGGGTTCCGGCGCGATTGGTGGCTGTTTAGGAGTTTTTGAGGTGTTCTGAGGTAGGGACTTAACCCCTTAAACCCTCCTTAACGGATCAGCATGCTTATTTGTTGTAGATTAGTATGCTAATCGCATTTTAGGGTTGGGTTATACCATGCCAGGATTTTGGGTGTTTTGGGCGATCCAAGTGTTGGATCGTGGATTTCCGAAGTTCTGGTAGTGTTAGAAGATGTGAGGAGATGTTTCCCTCCATCAATTTTATGGTTGTTGGGCGGTTTTGCCCAATTGGACTGACCTGGCGCTGTTCTGGGTTCAGGGGGCTGAGGATATTAACGTCCACATATGTTGACGTTGAGATCTTCAATGTTGATGTTAACGACAAGATATATTGCTGTTAACCAAGTGTTGGCGGCAATATGAGTGTCGTTTACATCTTGATTAGCGACATTTGATGTTGCCATTAATATCTTGTGTCCCAGCAGGCCTTGGTCCTGTTTTGTGTTTCAAGGTGTTGACGTGCGATGTCCGCCTGTTAACACATTATGCCAGGCGTAGAGTGTGGCTCTGCCTGTGCATATGCGTAATTAACTATGTCGAGATGTGACACGAGGTGTCCATCTATTGTATGGTGTTTCAGACGTTGAGAGTGTTACCGTCTGTACTCGCGTTGAGTTACCGTGCTTCTGTTTCGGTTTGTCACCTGGACATAGAGCGACGCTCTGTCTAGATGACCGGCGTGTGGGGGTCCTCCGTCGGTGAGCCAAGACGTTGAGAGCGTCTCTGTCCTGTGCATACTCCTTGTGGTGGTTTCGAGCCGGTCTCCGTGGAGCCCCTTCTCTACCGCTAGGGTCAGGCGTAGGGGGAAAACCAATCATGGACCAGACGCGAGAGAGAGCGTCTGTAGTGTGCACACATGGCTGGGGTTGAGAGACTCTGTGGTGACGGGACACCGAGCCACAGACCCTAGCTGAGTCATACTTACTGTGTGTGCGAGTGTGTGTTACTGAGCCGCGAGGTTTATAGTTTTGTAACGCACTCCTGTCAAGGAGACGCGTGGTTGTTACTAGTTTTGGTTGTGATGCGACGTGTATTTACTTTCTGTTTTTACTTTCCGCACTTTAGTACTGTTGCCGGTGGGGGTTACTTTTCCCTACTGGGTCTCTTTTCTTGAGACTCACTCCCCTCCCTTTCAGGTGGGTCGTCGTCGACTCCATTCCAGGCGAGTCTAGCCACTCCGGTGTTGGTGCGCCCTAGCTGCAGTGAGTAGTACTTTTTGTTGTACTTATGTACTCTGTACTTAGCTCGGACTCTGAGTTGTACATATTATGTTTCATGTATAGTGAAATTTTACAGCTTTACATGGTGTGTATCCTCTTATATATAGTCTCCTCAGACATTCACTTTTTACCCTTCCGAGCTTGTCTCGTGGGTTAGCGGGTCAGAATTCAGGTTACTGGTTGGTTACTGGTAATGCGGATTCTGGGTCGTTACAGTTTGGTATCAGAGCCTGGTCTGATGAGATATATATAAGGAAATACCCATCATGTTAACTCAGAGTACAAAGAGTACAGTTGCAGCTATTTAGCCTGGAGTTAGTTAGTGTATTCATGTGTGTGTGTATTTTTGCTCTGTGTATAGTGCTATGGCACCTAGGCGACGTCCTAGAGAGGGAGTGGCTGAGCAGGTGACTCGACAGGAGGCTGGAGACGCCTCGCCACCTCAGCAGACGCAGCCTTTGCCACAGGACGCACACAGTGGCATTGTTCCGCCACCGCCGCCACCTCCTCCTCAGGCAGCTCAGGGATTAGACTTGACCCGGTTTCTTGAGGGGATGGCTCAGTTTGTAGCTCAGCACCGTGATGCGCCGGTACCCCAGGGCGGTACTGGGAAAGTGTTGAGGGAGTTCTTACAGTTTCAGCCTCCCCAGTTTTTGGGCCAGCCTGATCCAGACATCGTGCGGGCGTGGTTGGATGCAGTGGAGCGGACTTTCCATTCCATGGAGTGTGTTCCCAAGGAGCGAGTGTTGTTAGCTAGCTACCAGTTGCAGGCGCAGGCGTTGACTTGGTGGTCTTCTGAGTGGGAGACTACTTTTCAGTCTCGCCCACTTAGACAGATTCCGTGGCAGGAGTTTGTCATTTCTTTTGAGAGGGCCTTCTGTCCTACTTATGTCCGGATGGAGAGATTGTACCAGTTTCTGGACTTGCAGCAGAAGGATTCTACTGTAGTGCAGTACAGGGCCAGATTTGTAGAGCTAGGGCGTTATGCTCCGTAGATTATGGCAGATGAGAGTCTGAGGACTCAGTCGTTTGTGAGGGGCCTGAGGCCAGAGCTCAGGCAGGCGCTGATAGTTACGCGCGTCACAGACTTGGACGCGGCCTATCAGACAGCGGCAGTGTTGGAGGCTGACACTTTACGGACCCGTGCTCGGAGCGCAGAGGTTCAGACACAGGTAGTTCCTACTCAGCCACGGAAGCAGCAGAGTAGTGTGCAGACGACTCCGAAGGCCACGACTTCCTACGCGTCCACTTCTGCTGGGACGACGGCGAAGTCAGGATCTCGGAGGAAGTTTCGACGTGATAGGAGGCAGGCAGAGCAGAGACAACAGTCTGTTGGGAGTGTTCAGCAGCCGGTAGGGCAGCCTTCGCAGTAGGTACAATGTTCTTTTGCTGGTCAGTGTTACCGGTGTGACCAGATAGGTCACATGGCGCGAGATTGCCCTTTGTTACCTCGTGTGCCGCAGCAGCAGACCCAGTCACAGCCCCGAGTGCAGCAGCAGCAGGCATCCGTGCAGCAGCGTCAGTAGGCCGGAGGTTCTGGTAGGTCGAGAGGTAGAGGCCGTGTTACTCACTTGACCCGTGCAAATGCGGAGGCAGCTCAGCTAGTGGAAGGTACTGTTACAGTTTTTGGTTATACAGCTAGAGTTTTGTTTGATTCCGGTGCCTCTCACTCTTTTGTGTCTGAGGAGTTTTTAGACTCCCTTGGAGAGTTGAGTATGAGAGAGTCTATTGAGCTAGCAGTAGAGTTGCCGACAGGGGACTTTGTCCTTACGTCCTACTGTCTCGAGGAGGTACCTGTGCAGTTGCAAGATCAGTGGTTGTCAGCTCTCTTGTTTGCTTTGCAGTTGCAGGATTATGATGTGATTTTGGGTATGGACTGGTTAGAGCGGTATGGTGCAGTGATGGATTGCCAGAAGAAGAGGGTGCACTTACGGATACCTGGGGAAGCGGCGTTCTACTTCCAGGGTATCGTACCTCTTACTTCTCGTTTTTTAGTTTCTGCTTTGAGGGCGGGGAGGTTGCTTGCCTCTGGTTGTCAGGGTTTTCTAGTTTCTGCAATGACCCTTGACCAGGTTACTTTGGGAGTGGGGGACATTCCCGTAGTGTGTGAGTTTCCGGATGTTTTTCCAGAAGAGTTACCTGGTCTACCGCCAGAGAGAGAGATTGAGTTTACTGTTGAGTTGGTTCCTGGCACTGTACCATTTGCACAGGCACCGTACCGTATGGCACCAACAGAGTTGAGGGAGCTGAAGAGGCAGCTTGAGGAGCTGTTGGAGAAGGGCTATATTCGTCCTAGCTTTTCTCCTTGGGGATCACCTGTTTTGTTTGTCCGGAAGAAGGATGGTAGCCTAAGATTGTGTATTGATTATAGGAAGCTGAACCAAGTGACCATCAAGAATAGGTATCCATTGCCTAGGATTGACGATCTCTTTGATCAGCTTCAGTCTGCTCATGTCTTTTCGAAGATCGACCTGAGGTCGGGCTACTATCAGTTGCGGATTAGAGACTCTGACATTGAGAAGACTGCTTTTCGGACCAGGTATGGACATTTTGAGTTTTTGGTGATGCCGTTTGGGCTCACCAATACACCAGCGGCCTTCATGGATCTGATGCACCGGGTGTTCCACCAGTTCTTGGACCGGTTTATCATAGTGTTTGTTGACGACATTCTGGTGTACTCCGCTTCGGAGGAGGAGCACGCCGAGCACCTGAGGATCGTGTTACAGACTTTGCGAGAGCACCAGTTGTATGCCAAACTTAGTAAGTGTGAGTTTTGGCTACAACAGGTTCACTTTTTGGGGCACGTGATCTCAGGTGAGGGAGTTTCTGTAGATCCAGCGAAGGTCGAGACAGTTTTGCAGTGGGAGAGTCCCAGGACTGTGTCTGAGATTCGTAGCTTTTTGGGCTTGGCAGGTTACTACCGCAGGTTTGTTCGGGACTTTTCTCAGGTTGCTGCACCCTTGACTCGGCTGACGAGAAAGGGGGTTCCGTTTTTGTGGTCGGAGCAGTGTGAGCAGAGCTTCATAGAGTTGAAGCGACTGCTTACGTCAGCGCCAGTCCTTGCGTTACCTTCAGGTGAGGAGGGTTTTGAGGTTTGCACAGACACTTCAGGTGTTGGTCTGGGTGCGATTTTGATGCAGCAAGGCCGGGTGGTGGCTTATGCGTCTCGCCAGCTTAAGCCCCACGAGGAGAGTTACCCGACCCATGACCTAGAGCTTGCAGCTGTGGTATTTGCTTTGAGGATTTAACGTCTTTACCTGTACGGAGTGAGTTTTGTAGTCCGTACCGACCACCAGAGCTTGAGGTATGTGTTTTCTCAGAGGGATCTGAATATGAGGCAGCGTCGATGGATGGAATATCTAAAAGACTATGATTTTAGCATTGAGTATAAGCCTGGAAAAGCGAATGTAGTTGCATATGCTTTGAGTAGGAAAGCACAGATGAGTCATCTGATGCTAAGGGAATGGCAGTTGTGGTAGTCTGCAGCAGAAGGGTCTTTCAGAGTTTCGTCCAGTCATCGACTGTGTGTGTTGGGCAGTTTGTTGGCGGCTTCCGCCGTTGTGAGACAGGTTGTTGAGGCTCAGCAGGCAAATCCCAAGTTACACAGTATGTTACTTCTTCCAGAGGTTGAGCTACGCAAGGACGGGACTGTTAGGTTCCGAGATAGACTCTATGTTCCTGTTGAGGAGTCTGTCAGGAGAATTGTGTTGCAGGAGGCACATGGTTCTAGGTACTCGATTCATCCAGGGTCGACCAAGATGTATCACAGGTTGAAACGTCAGTTTTGGTGGCCTGGGATGAAGAGAGACATAGCGGCTTTTGTTGCTAGGTGTTTGGTCTGCCAGCAGGTGAAGGCCGAACATCAGCGTCCAGGAGGACTTGTGCAGCCGTTAGAGATTCCGATGTGGAAGTGGGACCATGTGATGACTGACTTTGTTTGTGGTTTGCCGAGGACAGTTGGAGGTTTTGACAGCATTTGGGTTCTTGTGGATAGATTGACGAAGACTGCTAGATTCTTGCCTGTCAGGACTAGTTGGGGTGTGAGTAGGTTGGCCGCGTTGTACGTAGAGCGGATTGTTCCTTTGCACGGAGTGCAGATCTCTATTGTGTCAGATAGGGATCCTCGCTTCACTTCTGGATTCTGGCGCAGTTTCTAGAGGGCTTTGGGGACAGAGTTGGCTTTTAGTTCCGCCTACCACCCTCAGTCAGATGGTCAGTCAGAGCGGACTATCCAGACTTTAGAGGACATGCTTAGAGCTTGTTGTCTGGAGTGGCAGGGATCGTGGATAGCTCATTTTCCGTTGGTCGAGTTCGCATATAATAATAGCTATCACTCTAGTATCGGTATGGCACCATATGAGGCTTTGTATGGACGACTGTGTCGTACTCCTCTAGACTGGTTCGAGGTTGGCGAACGGATTGTCACGGGGCCAGAGTTAGTACAGCAGGCAGTTGAGGTAGTTCAGCTTGTAAGGCAGAGGCTTTAGTCAGCTCAAAGTCGGCAGAAGAGTTATGCAGATCAGCGCAGACGACCGCTCGAGTTTCAGGTAGGGGACCAGGTGTTTGTCCGTGTGTCTCCTATGAAGGGAGTGGTGAGGTTCGGTAGGCGTGGAAAGTTGAGTCCCCGCTTTATTGGACCTTTCACCATTACTGAGCGTGTCGGAGGTTTAGCGTATAGACTTGAGCTTCCGCCAGAGTTGGCAGTAGTCCACGATGTGTTCCACATGTCGATGCTTTGGAGGTACCTTTCTGACGAGTCTTACGTTCTCCCGAGCACAAAGTGGTCTGAGGTGACTCCAGTGTTGACAGTACCAGAGTTTCCGTTGCATATTGAGGATCGCCGAGTTCAGAGATTGAGGAACAAGGCAATCCCTTTAATTCGTGTTGCGTGGCAGCGGCATTCAGGTGGTGAGTCGACATGGGAGCGAGAGGACGAAATGCGCGAGCAGTTTCCGTACCTCCTTGGTGAGTCTTCTTTCTTTATGTTGTTTGAATTTCGGGGGCAAAATTCCTTAAGGGGGGAGGGTTGTAAGGTCTCGGGTCTTAGCAGATCCTTATTGGATCTTGTAGAGGTTCGGATGTGGTTGACGACAATGGATATTGCCGTTGACTTGTGGTTGACGGCCAGGGGCTAGCCGTTGACTTGGTTTTAGCGTCCAGCGATGTGGACGTTTGTCGTTGAACTTGACGGCAAGCGGTCCGGACGTCGACCCATTGGCGGTTCAAATAGGCGGCGAGGTATGTGGACGTCTATTTGTGGCTTCTGTAGAAATAGGGCAGCCCGAGAGCAGCAACCTTTCCTTTTCCTTTCCTCTCTTTCCCTCCACTTTTACCTTTGTCTGTTTCCACCACTTCCGATGGTTGATGGGAGCTCGTGGGAAGACCCTGGTACGTGTGGCGGTGTTAGATCGGGTTGGAATCGTGAAGATTTGGTGTGATTCGCGCGGAGACTTCGAGGGGTTCTGGCGCGATTGGTGGCTGTTTAGGAGTTTTTGAGGCGTTCTGAGGTAGGGACTTAACCCCTTAAACCCTCCTTAACGGATCAGCATGCTTATTTGTTGTAGATTAGTATGCTAATCGCATTTTAGGGTTGGGTTATACCATGCCGGGATTTTGGGTGTTTTGGGCGATCCAAGTGTTGGATCGTGGATTTCCGAAGTTCTGGTAGTGTTAGAAGATGTGAGGAGATGTTTCCCTCCATCAATTTTATGGTTGTTGGGCGGTTTTGCCCAATTGGACTGACCTGGCGCTGTTCTGGGTTCAGGGGGCTGAGGATATTAACGTCCACATATGTTGACATTGAGATCTTCAATGTTGATGTTAACGACAAGAGATATTTCCGTTAACCAAGTGTTGGCGGCAATATGAGTGCCATTTACATCTTGATTAGTGACATTCGATGTTGCCGTTAATATCTTGTGTCCCAGCAGGCCTTGGTCCTGTTTTGTGTTTCAAGGTGTTGACGTGCAATGTCCGCCTGTTAACACATTATACCAGGCCTAGAGTGTGGCTCTGCTGTGCATATGCGTAATTAACTATGTCGAGATGTGACACGAGGTGTCCGTCTATTGTACGGTGTTTCAAACATTGAGAGTGTTACCGTCTGTACTCGCGTTGAGTTACCGTGCTTCTGTTTCGGTTTGTCACCTGGACATAGAGCGACGCTCTGTCTAGATGACCGGCGTGTGGGGGTCCTCCGTCGGTGAGCCAGGACGTTGAGAGCGTCTCTGTCCTGTGCGTACTCCTTGTGGTGGTTTTGAGCCGATCTCCGTGGAGCCTCTTCTCTACCGCTAGGGTCAGGCGTAGGGGGAAAACCGGTCGTGGACCAGACGCGAGAGAGAGTGTCTGTAGTGTGCACACGTGGCTGGGGTTGAGAGACTCTGTGGTGACGGGACGCCGAGCCACAGACCCTAGCTGAGTCCTACTTACTGTGTGTGTGAGTGTGTGTTACTGAGCCGCGAGGTTTACAGTTTTGTAACGCACTCCTGTCAAGGAGACGCGTGGTTGTTACTAGTTTTGGTTGTGATGCGACGTGTATTTACTTTCTGCACTTTAGTACTGTTTCCGGTGAGGGTTACTTTTCCCTACTGGGTCTCTTTTCTTGAGACTCACTCCCCTCCCTTTCAGGTGGGTCGTCGTCGACTCCAATTCCAGGCGAGTCTAGCCACTCCGGTGTTGGTGCGCCCTAGCTGCAGTGAGTAGTACTTTTTGTTGTACTTCTGTACTCTGTACTTAGCTCGGACTCTGAGTTGTACATATTATGTTTCATGTATAGTGAAATTTTACAGCTTTACATGGTGTGTATCCTCTTATATATAGTCTCCTCAGACATTCACTTTTTACCCTTCCGAGCTTGTCTTGTGGGTTAGCGGGTCAGAATTCGGGTTACTGGTTGGTTACTGGTAATGTGGATTCTGGGTCGTTACAACCAAGGTGGGTTCATGATACGGAAATTCCTATGCAAATCTTCAGCTCCTCTATTACCACCGCCTCCTTGGGCAGATTGTAGTAAGGCTCGAGTCAGTTCCTGAATTGTTTGTTGCATATCACAGAGTTATGCACGCTCCGCTGCCATTGCTATTATTCAAGTTCCTTCAAGAGAAAATTTAATGTAAGATATTAAAGTAGCACTATGTTAGTGCATGTGTGTATTTATTTTAACTTATTACCTATGGTTCTACCCATCACTCACATAGGTAAGATAATTGACTCTAGTCGAAGAGGATCAATCCTACATCATCATATACTTAAGAATAACCTACCCTGACGCAGAATATCGGAGCGATAAACAGATAAATAAATAGCATAGAGTGAGAAATATACATCAAACCATTGCACAAATTGGAATAATGCCAAATGAACCACCTTTATTGATAATTCCACTAATTCTATTACATTCACTAATGCAGAGCCAAAACTATGGGTCCATAGCACTTTATTCAAATAAAAAATAACTTCTAAACTATCTACTAAGACGATTGGTTGACGAAATGTCGGGTCACTCCTGGTCTTACTCATCCCCATCCTCGGGTGTGTGGTAGTCCCCGTCAAACTCATCTGAAACACATATAATAAATAGCGCAGGATGAGCGATAATCACCTAGTAGGACTTAATATCTCATGTAAACAGACATACTTTAAGTGATTACTATCTTATAAAGTAAGATCACTAGAGAGAACGATCAAGTATAGTCACAAGGGTAATGTCACATGATAGCAAGAGAACGATAGTACTTTTCAAAAGAAAATAGCACAACTATCACGATAAAAGAATTGGCCATATAACGAGATAGCATGTATGGTTGCACAAAGTGCACTAGTCACGATAGCATGTTGGTTGATATTCTTTCAACCATGAGAGCATAGTACTTATATTGATTGTCATAGATTAATCTTGATAGTATAGTACTTGAATGTTATGCCATACACCCTAATCATTAAAACTCCCATAGGCACTAGCACTTTTCGGGCGCACCTCCAGATTGGGTCCTTTATAATGTTGCTTGGTGATAGCCCACAAATGCGTCGTTAAACACGTGACTAACAATCTCAAAATTATCGGCCTACACTAAATATTTTGACAATAGTTAAGTGGTGAGAACCGAGTCGAATCCACGGGGAAAAAGATTTTAGAGTTGAAAACCTTGAGTTTTTTAGTTAGGAAAATAACATGGTGATATTTAAACTGAGTTGTGTTAAATAAATCTAAGCTAAGTACAGAAATAAAGAGAGGGAGATAACAAGAGATGCTATTCAAAATTATAATCCACTAAACAATCAACAGAAATGTGTTATACTAAAACAAGCACCAACTGTTACAATGATAATAAAGAGAATAGAAAATTAAGAGAGAGAGAGAGAGAGAGAGAGAGAAGAGAGAGAGAGAGAGAGAGAGAGAGAGAGAGAGAGAGAGAGAGAGAGAGAGAGAGAGAGAGAGAGAGAGAGAGAGAGAGAAGAGAGAGAGAGAGAGAGAGAGAGAGAGAGAGAGAGAGAGAGAGAGCGGCGATAGAGAGGAGAGAGAGAGGCGATAGAGGAGAGAGAGCGTCGCGCGCTGCCTCTCTTCCTCAACGTGCATGCATGCACGTAGAGAGGAGGGGGGCGACGTGGCCTGCGGCAGGGGTCGCACGCGGGCGGGCGCGGCAGGCGGGCCCGGCGCAGGCGGGCGCGTGGAGGCGGCAGGGGCGTGGAAGCGGCAGGCAGGCGGGGCTGGCAGGCGGGGGCTCGCGCGGGCGCGGCAGGGGGGCGCGCGCGGGTGCAGGCGGGCAGGGCGCCTGGTGCGCAGGCGGGCAGCCAGGCGGCGCGCGGATAGGGCGCCTGGTGGCTGGTGTTGCTGCTTTTGTGTGTCCGAGAAGAGAGAGGCCGGGAGGAAGAAGAAGAAGAGAGGAAGGAGGGGATCGGAGGAGAGAGGGAGAGAGAGAAAAGTTAGAGGGGAATAATAAGAGAGAGAGGTGGAGGGTTTATAAAATAGTAGAGAAAGAGAGGAAGGGGGAGAGAAGAAAGGAAGGAGAGATTTTTGGAAAATAGGAGAGGAGATTTTAAAAAATAAGAAAGTGTTTTAAAAAATTAATAGAATATCTCTTTTATTCTCTCTTGCTTCAATCTAATCCATTGACCCATTTGACACTTTATTTCTTGGCCCATTAATCCTGCAAATACAACACAATAGAGATTTAATCAATTATCATTTTTTTGTAATAAAGTGACAATGAGTTTGTGTGAAATTAAGGACCATAAGATAATAAAATAACATGATTATCATCAATAACAGCGCAATTATCACACCCCCCAACTTACTCATTGCTAGTCCCTTAGCAATGCACACAAGTGAATAATTGAGACTAACAAGAGTTCAAAATATCATACTTCATGACAATAAGAATGATGTTTGATCATAAGTATTTCAAGTTCCAGTTGAGAGTGTCAAAGACAAATATGCCAGTTCATGTCATTAGACAGTTCCTCAAGATACACACAAAATTTCATGACTTTTTGTTCAATGTTTGAGCATTAAAAAGAGGATGTATGTGCTTTTTACTTATCACTCAAGGATGGTATCAACTCTACATTCCTTAAATTCGATCCTCAAATTATAGGTAGCTTTCACTCCGCCTAATTCTTTTTTTTTTCTTCATGCTCTCTTTTTTTTTTTTCATTTACATGGTGCTGCACTTCCCTTCACCGTTTGACGCGAGCCTCAACTCTTACCTTAGGAGCCACAGGCCCGGTTACTAAGATCAGGGGCATTTTCCATGTTTCTTTTTTTTTCTTTTTTTTTTGTTCACTACTCCACATATTTTCACATTTATTTGTAGGCAGGTAGCTTTTTCCCCACGATTGGTCATCAATAGGAATGTAGAATATCAATCAATCAACCTGAATGTTCGGTAAAACTCTCATCATCTATTTGAATAGCTCAAAATAATACTTTACTGTGTTGATGAAATTTCAAATGTATTTTGAGGAAGATGCTAAAAACATAACTAGTTAACTCACCCCTTCAACTCACCACCTTCACAAGTACACACTATGAGTCAAGCTAGAAAAAAAAATTCTTGCATGAAATATGAAGTATGAAGCACAATGTTAGGGACAAAAATTTGAAATACAATTTGTCTCTCCCCCCAACTTAAATGACATTGTCCTCAATGGCATAAAAGTAATGACAATAGAATAAAGCCAATGTAAGTTAAGAAAGGAGAGATGCAACCTGATGATCACATGCGGGTGGTTGCACACTAGCTTCATCAAAGGATAGTGGCCAGCAAACACCTAAGACACAAAATAAAAACTAAATCAAGAGAAATCAATTTTTCTAAAAATATTGGGTTGCCTCCCAACAAGCGCTAAGTTTAATGTCTTCAGCCAGACACATGGGGGTAACAGGGTCACGTAACACCACCAATCAATTGACGCCAAATTCTTGCTTTGTAAGGCATCATTAGCCATGGGGGGTCAAGTGGTCCAAATGTACCCTGTAGATTAGTAAATGATAGAGAAATTGAGGCATTCAGGATCATATCTTCAATTGAGAAATATTCATTTGGACACTTAAGATCTTTATATGTGTTGAACACATCAATGCGGACTTTATTATTTTCTCCATTTTCACCCACAACTTCCATTTTCAGATCCCCTTTCATGATGTTCAGGTCAGATTGAGTTGAATGCTCAGAGGATTGCTTGAACTCCACAGGCTGACTTGAGTCAAAATTAGTAGCATGATCAGAAATGAAATGGATATGACTTTCAACACAAGGATGCTTAAAAGCTTCAAGTGTAGTTGACCAATCAGCTAGTGATAGCATGTCCATGAACATGTTGGATTTTCCAAGGTCAGGGAGAGGTAGGAATTCTATGTCTTTTTCAAAATTAAGAGAGACCCAATCAATGTGGACTTCAGGCAAAATTTCTAGTTCTTCTCTTACCCAAGAAGAATGATTGATGATTACACCCAGCTCTTTCTCCACACTCACCTCTTCTTTGTCACCCACTTGAAATAATGTCACATCAAACTCGGACCCAACATCTAGTTGACACTCTTTCTCTTCTCCCCCCAACTTGAATTCAACTAATTCACTAGAGCTTTCCTCAAGTATGACATTATGGATGGAGTCTTCTTGATGGTCAGTCTCAAGTTGGGCCAAGATAATGGATTGATTTTCAGTGGCACCCATCTCCTCTTGATTTGACTCATTAATATTATCTCTCATTTTCCAAGTGGGCGTGTCCACAATCATGTTGGACTGAGAAGTTGTGGATAGAATTTGAGAGTCAAATTGTTGGTCACAATCAAGATAATGATGTGCATGATTGTCAATGGGTTGGCATGGTGACTGACTATCTTGCCTCCTTCTGATTTCCATCAGTTGAGTAATCAGGAGGTCAGTTTTGACAAAGGATTGCTCCAATTCTTGTTGTTGTTGGGTGAATGTTTGCTCAAAGATTTGTTGGTTATCATGGAATTTTTGCATAAATTGCCCAAATTGATCATCAAATAGGCCTGATTGTGGGGGAGAAGTATAAGTGGACTGTGGATATACATATCCCTCATGATGGCTTTTGTCATGAATATCAATTTGGCATTGGGCCCAATGTTGAAAGTTGTGGATAGGTGGGCTTTGGGCTTGGGCCAGAATATGTTGATCTCTAAGTGTTAAATGCGGCATTACTTCTCCAAGTGGTTGGAAGGGTGTGCCTTCAGGAGCATTTGTTAAGCACACCGGCAGATCAATGCCAAAATTTTTTTGATCGAACCATGATATGATTTCGGCACCTAGAAAGGGTCCTTGAATTTTCCCTTGAGGATCTTGATAGAGTAAACTCAATTTTTCAGGGGAGACACCCTGGTCAACTTTTGAGTAAGGAGTGGGTGTGGATAACACTTGAAAGGTTTGGGTCTGTTCTTGGGTTGAGGGAGGTGATGAGATGTAACATGGGTCAACATATTTCCTCCACCCTGAATCATACATGTGATATTTAATTGGGTGACCATGAATCAGATGGGCTTGAGTCCATTTGGAGCCATTGGACTGGTAAGTAGAGGTTGATGGATAAAGTGGGTTAGGTTGAGAGTGAATACCATAATGGGCTGATCCAATTTGTCCAAATGATGTGCCCATTTCATAACCATGATTGTCAACCCACATAAATCCTCTTTTTTTGTTATTTATTTATTTATTTATTTTTGTTGTTTTGAAATATTTGATTTTTTTTTAAATATTTTCACACAAGTTAGCAAACAATTAATCCTATGACACCTATGGTTCCCTAAAATATAAACATTTGATTTCTCACTAATCAACTGAGGCCTAACTCAAATCCACTCTCAAGCCCGTTAACTGGCTAGGTAAGAGGTGGGAGAGTGGGAGGTTCCCCCTGCTCTCGCAGGGACCTAATTAAATAACCACTTGTCCACTTAGGCGTTTGCCTATGAGCCTCTAGCCTTAGACACCAGTTTCCAAACTTGATAGTGGGCCCAAGTGGGCCTAAGTCTCAAAGCGAACCCTAGGTCAAGTTTCTACTTTCTTTTATTGGGCTTGGGAATGCAAAAGATGCAGGAAGTTGTGGTTTATGGGCTAAGGAAGGGTGATCAAATCCCCACCTTATCTTGTTAAGGAAATTGCCCTTAAAGTATTTTAGAAATGATGTGCACACCCAAAATCAAGCAAGGGATTCTATGCAAGCATGACAATGCATGATCATGCTTTTAAGAAAGTTGAGATTCTCACCTTGCCTCCCGCAATCTTCGACAAGAAAGGAAACTTTTCAAAAGAAAAATTACCTAAAGATGGAAATCTAAATGATGCATGTCCTAAAGATGGAAAGTTTCTAATCTTGACATAACATCTTTTATTGGATTCAAGTGATTGATTTTTTTTATTTTTTTTATTAATTGTCTAAACATGGCAACTAAGAAAAGGAAACTCAATCAAGAGGGTTTTAATGGTACTTACCTTCAACGCAATCCCTCATTCTTTTGGAAATGAAAACAAATGGAAAGAGTGAGAGAAGGAAACTCACCTCACTTACCCATTTTTTTTTTATTTTTCATGCAATTTTTGGATTTTTTCATTTTTTATTTGATACCTACAAAAAGAAAGAAAATGTTAGCCTGAATATATACAAAAAACACCAAAATTATCAAAACTAAAAATCTAATTCCCCGGCAACGGCGCCAAAAATTGATAGCCCACAAATGCGTCGTTAAACACGTGACTAACAATATCAAAATTATCGGCCTGCACTAAATATTTTGACAATAGTTAAGTGGTGAGAACCGAGTCGAATCCACGGGGAAAAAGATTTTAGAGTTGAAAACCTTGAGTTTTTTTAGTTAGGAAAATAACATGGTGATATTTAAACTAAGTTGTGTTAAATAAATCTAAGCTAAGTACAGAAATAAAGAGAGGGAGATAACAAGAGATGCTATTCAAAATTATAATCCACTAAACAATCAACATAAATGTGTTATACTAAAACAAGCACCAACTGTTACAATGATAATAAAGAGAATAGAAAATTAAGAGAGAGAGAAGAGAGAGAGAAAAGAGAGAGAGCGGAGAGAGAAGAGAGAGGAGAGAGAAGAGAGAGAGAGAGAGAAAAGAGAGAGAAAGCGAGAGGAGAGGAGAGAGCGCGAGAAAGAGAGAGAGAGCGGCGATAGAGAGGAGAGAGAGAGGTGATAGAGGAGAGAGAGCGCCGCCGCTGCCTCTCTTCCTCTACGTGCATGCATGCACGTAGAGAGGAGGGGGGCGACGTGGCCTGCGGCAGGGGTCCGCGCGCGGGCGGGCGCGGCAGGCGGGCCCGGCGCAGGCGGGCGCGTGGAGGCGGCAGGGCGCGTGGAAGCGGCTGGCAGGCGGGGGCTTGCGCGGGCGCGGCAGGGGGGCGCGCGCGGGCGCAGGCGGGCAGGGCGCCTGGTGCGCAGGCGGGCAGCCAGGCGGCGCGCGGGCAGGGCGCCTGGTCACTGGTGCTGCTGCTTCTGTGTGTCCGAGAAGAGAGAGGCCGGGAGGAAGAAGAAGAAGAGAGGAAGAAGAAGAAGAAGCGAGGAAGGAGGGGATCGGAGGAGAGAGGGAGAGAGAGAAAAGTTAGAGGGGAATAATAAGAGAGAGAGGTGGAGGGTTTATAAAATAGTAGAGAAAGAGAGGAAGGGGGAGAGAAGAAAGGAAGGAGAGATTTTTGGAAAATAGGAGAGGAGATTTTAAAAAATAAGAAAGTGTTTTAAAAAATTAATAGAATCTCTCTTTTATTCTCTCTTGCTTCAATCCAATCCATTGGCCCATTTGACACTTTATTTCTTGGCCCATTAATCCTGCAAATACAACACAATAGAGATTTAATCAATTATCATTTTTTTGTAATAAAGTGACAATGAGTTTGTGTGAAATTAAGGACCATAAGATAATAAAATAACATAATTATCATCAATAACAGCGTAATTATCACTTGGCATAGATCATGTTTTTATTTTAGACAATTAGTAGATGGCCAAATAGAGTACCAAGAATAGATAAGAGTAATTGAAGAATAGACGAGAGTATAGAGAGAACATGAATAGATGAGAGATTAGAGAAAGTAGAGAATGAGGGTCAAATTCATAAAACAACGATAAACGACGATAGTAAAAGTTGCACAACATACACGATTGTGTGCTGGCAGTCCGGTAGAAGTCACTACTGCCCAATAGCCGTGCTACAAACACATGCCAGAGGTCCGACGTGATGTCAAGGTAAGAGAGAAAATCTAAGGCCATTGGATCATGCTGATCCCTAAGGGTAAAATGGGTATTGATGGTACAACCTACTCGTCGGCAATAGACATCCACCAAAGCCAAGGAGTCTTAAGGAGGCCTCAACAAGGAGTTCCTGGTCCAGTCAGGAATATTCCCAACAGAGAGGTCGTCCAAGCCAAGATAAAGTGTGTATAGAAACGTTTGTCTGTCTAACCTTGAGTGCTCGAGGTAGAGGGACGTGATAGCGGTATCCAAATCAAGCGAATTAAACAAAGACAAGTTCATTTAAAATAATAGGAAAATTTACATGAATAATTGTACTTAATTACCAGATACATTATTGAGTATTTTCTATAAGGTCTCATGACAAAAATTCATGTTTGGTATGTGCATGTGAAAGAGAATTTAAGATCGTATGTGAGGGTTGTGCACACATCTTTTAATTAATAAAATCATGTGAATATTATAAAAAATACTTTAACATGTCGTTACCGTTCATGACAGTACATTTCAGGGGTTAAACTATGATTATAGAGTATGATTTAGCAAGATTCAATTAAATAATAGGGTTCTGGAAAAATACAGTTAAATCGCGACAGGGGTCCCTGTCGCATTCAAATCGCGACGGGTAGCACTGTCGCGTTCAAGGGAATGGGTCAGTTCAATTAGGCTGATGCTCTAAAATTGACGGGGGGTCATGTCACGATCAGGGCAATCGGATCATGAACGCACGTCAGTATCTATCGCATTCAGGTCAATCAGAACAAGTATGAAGGACGCGACGCAATAGGCCGTCGCGTCAATAATGCGATGTGTGCCTGTATCACGACGTGCCTGAGAATGTGACCAATCGAGCCGTCGCGTTCTCAGAGTGCTGGCCGAGCCCAAAAGGTGAATTGGGCCACCTTGGGTTGTGGTCCAATCCCCCAAGGGTTGACATAGGGCTCTTTAAAAATTTGTATAAAATAGTATACCCCACGAAAAATCATGAAATTACTTTTAAACGAATCTAGTCTTGCATATGTATCAATAGTAAAGAGTAATTAGACATTTAACATGGTATGAGCATGATATGATCAAGTTACTTCACAATGAACCAAAAATCAGACACAGTGATGAAAAATGATTTAATTGAAAAGATTACTTAATAGAAATTGGGAGAAATGGAATCATTAGATTCTTGACATCAAGTAGCATGTACAATAAAAGTTTCAAGGCATGAGATCAAGCATGGACATGGATTTAAAAGGAACAAGTCAAGTCAGATACATGTTCTTAATAGAACTTTGAGCATGAAATACTCCTAAATGACATGATAGGAATTGATGAAAACATGGGGCTTTCGATGCTTGGAACATGGTCTATCTAGGGTCGAAATTAATTTAATTTTACTTGAGAGATTGCCTACCTTTGATCGCTTTGAATTTTAGGGCAAGAAAAGTGAAGAACTTCGAAGATCTCCTTGTTCCTAGCCTTCTTCTCCACGATCTCCACGTCCAAAAGCCCTCCTCCTCGTCCTCCAAGCTCCAAGGGTTCAATAGGGTCGGCTAGAGACGAAATGGAGGTGTATTTGTATGTTTAAGGTTAGAAAATCTCCTAAAACTTTTTCCCTTTATCTAACTCTGAATTTCTCATAATTATCTAACATTTTCCCAGCCTTTATCCTTCAATTTGACATGGGTTGGACTCTAGATCTGTGGCCAAGGGGTTAGGATTGAGTTAGGACTCTTTTTAAGATAATTATGAGTTTAAATAATAATTTTCTTAACCTTTTTAATTTATTTATTATTTAAGGTACGAATTTAAATCTATTTATCTATAATACAACATTTGGACTCTTGCTTTTGACCCATTAGTTCATGCATGGACCATTTAGGAAAGCCCATCACTCATTTTTAGTTAATGAATTTTAATTTATTCCCATTTTTTTAATTAAATTTATTCATCGAATTTAAAAATTTAGAGTTACTAGAGTTAATTAAGCTTAACTATAGTTAAATTTGCTTAACAAAAGTAACTCTAGCATTTATAAATAGTGGGGGCTTTTTGCTATAATGACGAAGATTTTAGGGGATTCATAATAAATAGATGGATTGTAAAGATTTTTTGTTTCTAATTACGAAAGATATGAGGGGCCAAAAATTAAAAATCCCTATAATAAAATACATAAAACACAGAGATATAAAATATAATATGAAGATTTTAGAGTATAATGTTGAATATAATATATTTCAAAGGATATATATAATTTTCTATAAATTAAAACCACCAGCATTACTCAACTGGAAAATTAAGATTATTTCATTGATATTATTATCTTAAAAAAATTATGAATCACTTCCAACCGTTCCACCTAACGCTTTCCACATTTAGGACAAAGGGCAAGAAACTTCTAAAGATGTTGCCTGGCACCTGCGCGTCAAAACAGATTCTTCCGCAACCGCAAGCGCGCGCGACGACCCCTGCGGTCGACAAGGACAGCCCGCCGCCACTTCCGCGAACCGCTGACGTGGCGACGCAAGCAAACCCCTCGCGTCCCCCACAAATCCAGACAGCAACGTCCATTACTTTCCTAACACCACCCCCATCTTTCCGCATTATTACGAGGAAACCCCTCTGTCCTCAGCGTCCACCTAGACTACGAACGGAGACGGGCAGGCCCGTAATTATAAACAAGGCTAGGGTTAGTTAGGTTGCCAAAAATCGAACCGTTGCCGTTACGGTCGCCAACCCGCTCTTTTCTTCTTCCGGTCGCTCCCCCTCTTTTCTCGCTCCCGACCACTTTCCCTGGTTTGGAGGCTTCCTTCGTCCCCTGCGTCCTCTCTTCTTCCCCACCCCACGAATGCCGAGCCAGGGACCGATGGCGACGTTGCCCTCCTCCCGGGCGGTGGTTCCCCAGCATAAAGTGGAGGCCGCGCGGCGCCGGTGGTGGAGCAGGACCCTCTTCCTGATCCTGGCGGTCGCCGTGGCCACCACGGCCTTTGCGGTCATCCTCATCTGCGCCCTCCCGCGTTCGGATTCTCTCAATTTTTCGTCTTTCTCGTCATACGCGGCGGTGCGGGACGTCCCCGCTGCCATGCCGCTGCCGGCCCCCCTCCCTCCTCCTCCTGCTCCGCCCCCTTCTTCCGCACTGGTGACGCCGCGGCGGGGGCCGGCAAGGTCCCGAACCTCAGCTTCCCCGGCCGTCTCCCCCCCTCCCGCAGTTCTTACAGAATTTAAGCAGACTGCAGCGAGAAATTCTACCTCCGAGGGAGGTGCTGTGAAGGCGAAAAGGAGCGCGGGAAGCTCTCGTCCGTCTCAGTTAGAGGTAGAAATCTGTGTGTGTGTGTGGTTTTTTACAATTGTTGATGAGGACACCTGTTTGCCTGAGATTTGGGGATGCTATTTTGTTTAGAGGCCACTGTGGTCATTGCCACCAGACGAGGCACTTGCTTATGCAAAATCGGAGATAGAGAGAGCTCCTCTTGTCACAGATGATCCTGATCTTCACGCGCCTTTGTTCCGAAATGTGTCGGTTTTTAAAAGGTGAGAATCCAACTTCTGTTCGTCACCAGGTTTCCTAGATACCTTAGTTTCCGTTCGATTATGTTTGGTACGTGTTCTCGGGGGAGTTGGGGAGATTTGAGGATGGAAATTTTCTGTTCGGAGTCAGGTTTGGATCTGCTTAGTAACGTGATAATGGCGAAGTAGGGGAAGAGGCCTTCGGGTTTCTGGCTTGGTCAAAATGTTCGGCGGGGATGCCAAGAAGAGATAAGGGGGGCAAGTTGGGAAATGTCAGGAACAGCTAGGATAATGGACGAAGAAAGGGCAGCGCAGAAGGGGAAGAGTATATTAGTGATCACAGTGGGAAATCGAAGGAGACTAAACTCAAGCACCATTTAGAAATTCAGACCTGTTACTCAATCAGACTTTTCTATGACGTGTCCCTAATGGAAATCTGCAACCCCATGTTCTTGAAAAACTAACATGGAAGTCCATATGGAAGAGCGGAAAGCTGAAAAGCAAGGAGACACTGAGTTTTCCTTTTTCTCCTATGTTTTGTATCAATCTCTTCATATTTAATTTGTTTATGACTCTTCTAGAATTTTATTTCTTTTAAGAAATAAGTGGCATTCTTCTAATGTTGATGCATTTAAGCTAGACAAGGATGCTATTATGTAAGCTCTTAGACTTAGAATACCTGCATGCAAAGTAATAGATGAGACTGCCTTCGCGGTACTGAATGTTATCAATGAGACCTTACACTCGTTTCCAAATATTATTTTTGTACAAAGATGTACTAATTTCAGATGTTATTCACTTTTCAGGAGCTATGAATTGATGGAACAGATTCTTAAGGTATATGTTTACAGGGATGGAGAAAGGCCGATTTTTCACACGCCTCCTCTCAAAGGCATATACGCATCTGAGGGATGGTTCATGAAACTAATGGAGGAGAACAAGCAATTTGCTGCTAGAGATCCAAATAAGGCTCATTTGTTCTACCTGCCTTACAGTTCACGTCGGCTGCAAGAGGCTTTGTATGTGCCTGATTCACATAATATGCGTCCATTGGCACTCTTTTTGAACGATTATGTGAACATGATTGCGACAAAGTATCCATATTGGAATCGAACACATGGATCAGATCATTTCTTGGTGGCTTGTCATGACTGGGTATGCATATATCATTTTCCTTTGGTTTTTAGCTACACCTTTGGAGCTACTTGTTTCATTTTGCAGGTTGCTATCTCTTGTCTCTGTTCTTATACATGGTTCTGAGCCACTGCCAATGCACATGAAAATTGCAGTTTCCAGAAACTTGTAAGTAAAATAAGAGTAAAAGATGAAGAATGGAAACATGATGCTTTGAAAAGAGCTAATAGAGTAGCTTGCAAGTATCATATACTTTTGGGCCTTTAACTCATAACAGGAGTGGGTCGTTACTTCTCTTTCTTAGTCACTGAAGCACCCTACTGCAGGATGGTTCTAGAATATGGACTGAGTACCAAATATCATAGAAGTTTGGAGTATGGATAGCATGAACTACCAAATGACTTTACAGATGTCTCCTACATCAACATGTAGTTCAATCATTGGATTGCTTGTCTGCAGAGACCAACCGTTGACAGTGTAAATAAACTATTCATGCATGCAAAATAGAATTCCAACTTTACTTTATTAGGACCCTATTACTTATTAGTACCCTCTCATTTATGAGTTTCTTTGACTGTTAGACATCACATAAGTGTGACAGATGAAATCTGAAGGTCAAATGAGAATAAAAGACTTATGCCACAGTTTCTAAACGACCATGGTATTCGTCATAGAAACATCTTCTGTCTCCTTCATAAGTGATGTTCTTTGTTTCTTAGTTCATGTTTGGTCTCATTTCAAACATATGATGGGTCACCTTTTTCATTCCTGCTTCCCTTCAACATTTGAAATTATAGCTGAACAAATTCATGTTTATTTTTTGATTTTAGTTATTTTGTGATGTTCTTTGTTTGAGCTATTTAATGTTAAAACACATGATGGGTCACGTTTTTCATACCTGCTTCCCTTCAACATCTGAAAGTATGTACATTCATGGCATGCCGAAGAAATGGCAAATTACACAATGTTTTAACATAGGTCAAATGCTTTGAAGATAAAATTGAGATTGCATCTACCATTCAAATGATTTATGTCTAGTGGAATTTTAATTTCTATGTTATGTATATTTCACTGAAATATTTTATGGTCTTATTCTCCATTTAGTTTGGAAAAAAATAAATTTGTTATGTATCAGTTCTGATGTTAATAGATTTTGAGTCTGCAATGTCAATTTTGTAGTTGATATAAGAGGATGGATAACAACTGAAGTGGGAAGAGGGAGTCAGATGTTGGGAAAGGAGAGAATCAGGAGTTTTGAGACTCTCAAAATCTGAATTCTAACATTTTTAATATCTTGAAACCTATGCTACTTTTTCATGACTGTAAACTCTTCTAATGCATAAACATCAAATTTGATAGAACATTGCTAAACATCTATTATTGGTAGCAATATGAAAACTGCCGCTGGTGCAAGTATCTGTATGAAATCCAAAGACCCATTCGTACTTGAAGAGAATTGCTGCTTGTGAGTCGTGTCAAAAACTGAAAACAGGGATTGGAGAGCTAATAGCCGCCCATGCCTGAGAAACGAAATTAGGAAGTCCTAATCCACGTTTTTGAGGAGGATTGCTCTAGGTGAAACAGAGGTTTGACACCATAAGGACTAGGGACACAGGTTCCTGAGCTACATTTAACAGCCTATTTAATGTATCTATGATGAATAATGGATAATCGAGCATGAAGCATATTTGGTAGTGCATAGACCGATAAAGATAGTCAAGCACATAGAGCAGCAGTATGCCAAACGTCTAGTCATATTCCTTGGTTGACGAAATCAGCTTTGTTTTCCATTGCATATTTAATTTACTCTCTTTTATTCTTGACCTTAACACTAACTTGTTATCGTATAACTTTGTCTTCTATTAGGAACATATTTCACGATGTCTGTATCAGAAGTCTTAGATTTTTCCACTGATAACTCCACTTGATTCCATGAGGACCTTTAAAGGCCACAGGACCATGTCACGCTTTAATCATGTAATCCACTTTCACACTATATTTTAAAAATAGGAGACTTCTATACTTTGTGATGCTTATAAACCAACTCTTAGCTCCTACTAGCTTCCCATTGAGATTCCTTGTTGGTTTCACTTACACTCATGATGTTTTGGCATCATCACCATGGTTTGTTTTTTCCCCAGGGGCCATACATAACCACAGCACATCATGAACTTGGCCAAAATGCCATTAAAGTTTTATGCAATGCAGATGCATCAGAAGGAATATTTATTCATGGTAAAGATGTATCACTTCCAGAAACATCCATCAGAGTACCAAAGAGGCCTCTCAAATACCTTGGGGGGAAACCTATTTCCCAAAGATCTATTTTAGCCTTCTTTGCGGGACAGATGCATGGCCGTGTCAGGCCGATCCTTCTAAAGTACTGGGGTGGGAAAGATGATGACATGAAAATTTATGGTCCTCTGCCTATAAGAGTTTCAAGAGTCATGTCTTACATCCACCATATGAAGACAAGCAAGTTCTGCATCTGTCCCATGGGTTTTGAAGTAAACAGTCCGAGGATTGTGGAAGCAATTTACTATGAATGTGTTCCGGTTATTATAGCTGACAATTTTGTACCCCCATTTGATGAGGTGTTAGATTGGAGTTCATTCTCAGTCATTGTGGCAGAGAAGGATATTCCTGATCTGAAGAATATACTTCAAAGCATTTCTCTCAGAAGATATATCTCTATGCAGACAAATGTAAAAAGATTGCAGAAGCACTTCCATTGGCATACCAAGGCTGTCAAATATGATCTCTTTCACATGATCCTGCACTCAATCTGGTTTAATAGGCTAAATCAGATTCATGTCAAGCATTAAATGTTGTTTGCTCTCTGCAGGCATATAATCCTCAATTTAAAGGTAAAACATGAACTGAAGCAGCTTACATGGGTTGAAGAGAATGGGTTCTGAAAGAGTATCCTAACCTAATGTCTGCATTTGTTGTAGTGAACAGGGACAATCCATTTTTCCGGAAGGGCACAAACATCACAATTTGAGTCTATTCTTTTGGCCTTTACCCTGGAAGTCATGGTTCATGTTTCAAATACATCGAAAACCAGAAGGATATTTGCATGGGAAAAGTGTGAGGAATGAGGACTTTCTCTTCAGGTATGAGTGCATCATTTCACAGGCTGAAATTTTTACTGGTTTGACAATGATGTGACTTTCTCAGTGTTTGTTGGTGGGTTCCATGAAAGGTTTAACAGATATTAATGATGTTACTCACCCTCTGTCTTCAAGTGCGAGCTTAATGCACAGAGCTTCTGCACTTTCTTTAAGAATGAGAAGTATGTTTCACTGGTAGGATTTCCTTTGAAACTTTTAATAGTTAATATAATGTGATAAACTTTGAAGAATTTCTACTCTAGGACCAAAGTTTTCGTAGTATTTGCTTTGCAAAAAGGCATTGGAGTTGCAAAAAACCATTGGAGTCGAGAATACAAAAAATCACAGGAATCATTCACAAAAATGAACAACATAAAAGTTAGCATAGATCTTTTTATAAACTGATGTAAGGAGATTTTCTAAGAAAACTTCTTTATAGGGACTTCATAAAGTTGCTGTGTCCAAGTATTTTTGGTAAATTTGTGTAACAATGAAGCAAGATTTTTCATCTTAATATGATGTAAATAGGCCTCTTTATCTTGTTTGTTGCCTTTCGTTGCTGTGGGTTTTGGATGTTGCCATGCTGCATAAGATTGAAGTTGTTAGAAATAAGAAACAAAATGTCATAGGAGTTGGAACAATTCTTCTGTGGTGTCAAAATGTTTTTTTCATAGGAGTAAGAACAATTCTTCCGTGGTGTCAAAATGTTTTTATGTACACTTGACTGAAAGTTAACTATAAATTTAGAGTGAAACATGAACTGAAATGCTTTCTTTTTTTGAGAAAAGGGATCACATTCGTCCATATAACTGCTCTGGATATTCTGAGCAGGTATTACAAATGATCTTGAAAGATGTGTCCAAGTTTAGCTATTTTTTTCCTCTTTATTATGCTCAAATACTCCTCTTACAGACTGTTGATAACTTCAAACTATTCTTTGCCATGTTACCTTAGAGTTCTTGTTGCATTTTTATGTTAGTTCTTAATTATTTTCTGATCTATGACCATTTCTAGGATGGAGTGTGGACGTTGAGAGACTTCATAAAGAGAAGATAGGATGACAACTGACATGTTTGGTGGTTCCCCTAATTCCCCTAATATTCTGACACAGTTGTGATTGAAAGCTGTACAGATTTGGTTAAACTTTCTCTCTATCATGATTTTATATGCCAGTAGAAGCAATATCAGAAGAAAACTTCACCTGAGTCAATACTTCTGAGGCATGAAGATTCTTTCCCCCAGTTATTGACATTATGGCTAAGAAAATAGTTGGTGGTTTGATTGTTGGCACTTGGTAAACAATTTGATGGGTGTTAAACTTTGCAAGAGAACTTTCAAGTGTAGATACATTATTTGGTTTCATTAAGAATCTTCTTCGCAAGTTGCAAAGTGGTTATTGTTACTTCTTACATGGCTTATGCTATTTCAAAAATATTCAGGCACCTTAGGTGGACTGATGAACTTGAATGAGGTAGATGTAAAGAAACATGATTGCCATTATGTGAAAAATTGAAAGTCTATTTCTGTGGTCCCTTTATACTAATACAAAGGAACAAGAGAGAGACCTTGGAAATTGTACAGATTGGGTCGCAATAAGATGCTTCCACAGATAATAAGTCAAGATTCATGTGTGTAACTACAGAAGTCTTGGCTATAATTCTTTTATCATGTTTGTAAATGAGGTGCTAACTGTTAGTTAGCTCAAGGTTTAGACAACTCAGAAGTTGTAACATGTAAGCAGAAACAAGAGTGTGTTTACCATGGCCTCACCAAATTATTAAGATATGCTACAGGAGGAAAAGATGGTGAAGAAATCTGGGCTGTGCCATGATGCTAAAGTCATAAGTGAGGTATCATGATAGTCCTTTTCTATTTCATACTGGATCCACCCGGCATTTAACTTACAAATAAATAACCGAAAAAAATTCCTTTCCTTGCACATTGCTATTTGCTCATCAGAACCATCTTATTTTGAAGAAAGTTTGGCTTTTGAATGCATATCCCGTGTAACAGAGACCTATGTTCCAAGGTACACATATGATCTACTTATTTTCCTAAATAATGGATACAATAGAAATCTTCTATTCCCCTAGAAGATCTAAATCTTAGGCAGTTAACCATAAGATATGATTATGCATTAGCATAATACTACAAACGAAAAACTGAATCTATCTATAGCTCTTTTAGGCTTTAATGCTATCTCATCATGTTGAGAGGTCCTCCTACTCTTTTGCCATCCTCATCACCTCCCTTAACATCTCCCCATTTACCATCTTCAACATGTTTTCCATTTGTAGAATCCTGGTAAAAGAAATGCTTACATGCATACCATACACATTATATTCCCTGATCAGATATTCACAGACCTGATATCCAAACATTTGGGCACCAGAAGGGGGAATATGAAAAACAAAATTGCTGCAACAAAAACCACCAATGTACTTAAAGGCCGTCTGCAAAACGGCCCATGGCTACTACTTCAACCATAAGAGCTAAATGTTAAAAATAGACAGATCAAGGCTATGAAGTCTTGTGGAGATGTACAATGATGATGTGGTGCGAGCATGCCAAATTCTAAAAAAATTGCAAACAATATTTCATGCCTTCTGCTGAACCTGTTGGCAATTAGGAGGAACCATGATACTTTCCTGGGTATTGTATACAATGCCAATTCAATGCTGCTTATCATCAGTTCCTTACAATTTTTCTGATCAATGGCTGGACCTCCTCCACAACCCTGAAAATATGCACTCGGATCTTGTCCTTCCTGATGACCTCAAACACACATGCATCGTCTTGTTCCAGATGGTTGTCGAGAGAGAACTGACGCCAACCAGCACTAAAAATGTAGGCGCTATCTAAAGGAAGAAAGTTAACTTCCCACTCCTTCCCCCTACAATCTGAGAGACTGATCTTCCGAGAATTCTTCGGGAGATAAGACTTTGCGAATGAGTGAGGCAGTGGCTGCATGCATGCAGAGTTAGATATCAGCAAACTGCATGCCACAGTTCAACTTTGATGGTTGGAGCCACAGGAGGTGGCTGTAATCAGCTACCTAAATTCCGAAATCAAGGGGAAGCTAGTTACTTTACCATGAGGCCCTAAGAATCTACCGCATTCATCCACTCTACTTATGGAGTATCATGTGAATTAAACTAGTCTACCGCTGTGAAATAGTAGCAAAAAGGGGTGGAATAAGGGAGGAATTACCAAACGTCACAAGATCATGAAGCTATTAATTTTGAAGAAGCAAATAACATGAAGGAACGGACTAATTAATTGCTACACATGAATATCGATCAACATCCTTATCCATGGACAAACAATTAATTTGAAAGAAGCTGGAGAAAATGAGCACAAAAACAACACTAGAGCGTTTGCAGTGAGAGTACAGAGATTATTATGGCAAAGGGCAACCTTGTACCACATATATTTAATTACCAACCTGTCCAATCGACCACATAGAGAAAGAAACACAAGGCAGTCCAGTCAGCATAAGATCCAGAGGACTGTGCGTCAAAGACAGGAATGTGATAAAAAGCCCCGAAAATTTAGATATCCAATGGAGAAGATATATTTGCACTTATTGCTACCACAAGCCCATAAACACTCTTCTTTAACGAGTCCAATATGAATCACGATCAAATAAAACAAAGCAAGGAAGTTTATTACTCATCAGACTAATCTAGATAAGGAAGGCAATATAATCTGTGATACCCATCAGACTAATCAGTCAGTCATGTCTTCGCTAAGAGAGAGAGAGAGAGAGAGAGAGAGGTTTCTGACTTTACCATGCTGTGACCAAGGTAAACGCCAGTCTTGCGCATGATGATGACTTGGAAAGGGTTCTCAGATGTGAAGGCGTTCGCGGCTTTGTGAGCTCTCTCGATCTCTTCGCTCGTCACCGGGCGCCTCTGTGACAGCAACAGCCCCCTGGCTGCAAAAGCCGAAATGCCTCCGATTATAAATTCCTGATCTATAATCCAACAAGAGCTAGCTTGACGAGGAAATAATAATAAAAAAAGATCAACTTTAGTTAAATTCGGGCACGGAAACAAGACATGGACGGAATCATGGAGATGGACAGCTTCCTCACGGCGTCGTTGTTTGCGGGCGTAAGTCTTCTTGAGAGCACTAGCTGGAGGGGTGGCGCTTCCTTCCGGAGCATCACCAGCGCCTGCTTCCTTCTGCAACGTGCACTCCGCGGCATGGGGGTCCCCTTCGCCACCACTCTCCTTGTACTGGAGGCTCCACTTGTTCCTGAGTTTGGAGGCGAGCCCCATGGCAGCAGCGCCAGAAAGGCCTCCTCTTGTTCCTTCCTGTTCGTTCTCCCCCTTCTCTTCGGCGTCGGTGGTGCTCTGGGAGGGCGTGGCGCGGAACGCGGACTCCTTCTCGCAGGCGCTGGTGTCGAAGATGAGCAGCCGGAAGCGGGCGGCGCCATAGTAGATGAAGACGAAGAACTCCCCCGTCTCCATGGCGTGGTCCTCGGTGAACTGCCTCCATCCGTCCGTGAAGAACAGCGCTCCGGTCTGGCTCATCGCGATCCCCACGCTCCACATGTTCCCGCTCGGACCCATCAGAAGACAGGAGCGGAGGCCGGCTTCCATGTGCTTCTGGAATGCGGGTGGGATTTCCTGCGGCATTCAGCGCCAGAGCCGAGAGTCTCAGGCAGAGGAGGGCTACCACCTACGCATAAGAAACCCTGTGTATGTGCGGTGGAAGGAGAGCGCGGGAGCAAATGCATTGGTTTATATCATTTACCAGCTTCTCGGATGTGAGGCCGGGGAGGAAGACCTTGAAGAAGTGGGGCATCTTCCCCTGGCAGTCGCCCTTGCTTTCTTCTTTGCTCGCCATCGCCGGAGGGAAACCGGAAGGGGCCGCGGCGGCCCGAGTCTTTCGATCTGGGCAGTAAGTAGAAGCAAGAAGAGGTAGATGGATGTATAGCAGGAGCCAGGACTTGCTAATGCAGTGACACAGCTAGTCATCAGCTGGTGGCCGACCCGGGGCAAGCCATACCAGCTCCGGTCAGGGATACCAATGTTGTGAAAAATGACAAAAGTTAACGCCTCGACCTCTGTGCGTACGCGTGTGTCCAGTTGGGGGAGGACCCCTCCCCTCCAGCCTCCATCTCCATGGCTGCCCGCAGGCCGCTGCACATCAGAAAAGAGGACAACTTTTGTTTGTTAAGAAATGTTTTATCTCCCGTGGTGGATGGCTAAAAGAGTCTTATGGTTTTTGTTAGGTAAGATGTAGATCCCATTATAAATGAGAAGAGAACCGCTTTGTGCACGGCTGGCCTAATAGATCCCATTATAAATGAGAAGAGAACCGCTTTGTGCACGGCTGGCCTAATAGATCCCATTATAAATGAGAAGAGAACCGCTTTGTGCACGGCTGGCCTAATTTGTACGGCCGCCGCGCCATCCCGCGCCCACATGGACGTGGGCGCACCCACATGCGGGGGTGGGCGCGCGCCCGGGGCGCGGGATGGCGCGGCCGGCCGTGCAAATTATTTGCACGGCCGGCCGTGCAAATGGCATTTCCCAAATGAGAAATGCTTTGTACACGTTCATACGGTCAAATACGCCATGTTGGATTCGCCGGGTGGCTTCTCATTCGCCCACGTTGCAAGGGAGCCACGTCATACGCCATTAATGCTCGTCGCCTGCGTTGCGGCTTCCCGAGACGTTTCATCATGAAACCGCCGGCGTCACGAAACTGCGATTACGCTTCTGAATTTTTTAAACCCAATTTTGCCCTTCCCGCCTTTTGTGTGAAAAATCTGAAAGAAGAGTCTCCTCCATTGCAACATCCCCACGAAATTTACAACCTTCCTCTCCCACGAAACATCTACCATCCTCCCTGCAAATCCCGTGATCATCTCTCTGCAAATCCAGTGATCTTCCTCGTTCTGTCTTCTTCATCCATGACTACTAAGAAGAGTAACGCCATGCAGAAATCAGGTCAGTCCAGCTCTGGGGAGAATTTGAAGATACAGTGTACTGTGCCGGCGGGAGTGATGCCACCACCATTTATGCCACCTTATCAGATAAGTAGGCCGGTAGGTATACCATTTATGCCACTTTATCAGATGATAAATAGGCCATTGTTATACCCCTTCATGACGCCATACACTACGTCGTTCATGCATTACGTCCCGACGGCACATGGTCCACTGCATGCAAGTAACGATGACAAGAGAGCAGAAGTACTCTATCAGAGCCCAGAAGTACCTCCGGAAGAAAATGTAGAAGCACAACAAACTCTTGGAGGACCTTCTGAAGAACCAGTGAGATCTGTTATACATGACATTATTGACGATGTTAACGAAATAAAATCAGTGCCTGCAAGCCCTGATTTAGGGAACAATGATGTTGAACATGAGAGAAATGACGAAGTTAACGAACTAGTGCTGGGATGCCCAGATCTAGAGAATAAGGATGTTGCACATGTCTGCAATTGTAAGTGGATATGTATCTGTTTGTGACTGTCATTTGTACTTCTTCCATTATTTTTGAATGCTATGTACTCTTAGTTAATTGTCATTGAAAATTTATATTTTTTGTAAAATTCTTCTATTGTTTTTTGAAATATTTATATTTGTCACTGAAAGGAATGTATTTGTCACTGGTCTGTATGTATTTGTCAGTGGAATGTTTGTATTTGTCACTGCAATTCTTGAGTCTGCCACATGAATTTTTCTATTTGTCACTGGTCTGCATGTATTTGTCACTGGAATCTTCTATTTGTCACTGGTCTGGATGTATTTGTCACTGGGAATCTTGTATTTGTCACTGGAAGGGACCTATTTGTCACTGAGAATCTTGTATTTGTCACTGGAAGGGACCTATTTGTCACTGGGAATCTTGTATTTGTCACTGGAAGGGACCTATTTGTCACTAGTTTTCTTCTATTTGTCACTAGTTTTCGTCCATTTGTCAGTTGAGTTCATGTCTTTTGTCACTGGGAATCTTGTATTTGTCACTGGAAGGGACCTATTTGTCACTGGGAATCTTGTATTTGTCACTGGAAGGCCCCTCCCAGTGACAAATAGGAGATTCCAGTGACAAATAGGTATGAACTCTATGTGACAAATGGAAGAAAACTAGTGACAAATAGAACAAAACCAGTGACAAATAGGCCCCTCCCAGTGACAAATAGGAGATTCCAGTGACAAATAGCTCTGAACTCTAAGTGACAAATGGAAGAAAACTAGTGACAAATAGAACAAAACTAGTGACAAATAGGCCCCTCCCAGTGACAAATAGGAGATTCCAGTGACAAATAGCTCTGAACTCTAAGTGACAAATGGAAGAAATCTAGTGACAAATAGAACAAAACCAGTGACAAATAGGCCCCTCCCAGTGACAAATAGGAGATTCCAGTGACAAATAGGTATGAACTCTATGTGACAAATGGAAGAAATCTAGTGACAAATAGAACAAAACCAGTGACAAATAGGCCCCTCCCAGTGACAAATAGGAGATTCCAGTGACAAATATGTATGAACTCTATGTGACAAATGGAAGAAAACTAGTGACAAATAGAACAAAACCAGTGACAAATAGGCCCCTCCCAGTGACAAATAGGAGATTCCAGTGACAAATAGGCCCTTCCCAGTGACAAATACAAGATTTCCAGTGACAAATACATACAGACCCGTGACAAATAGGTCCCTTTCAGTGACAACTGAAACATTCCAGTGACAAATAGGTCCCTTTCAGTGACAACTAAAAGATTCCATTGACAAATACATACATTCCTCTGTGACAAAGACACAACTCCAGTGACAAATAGGTCCCTTTCAGTGACAACTAAAAGATTCCATTGACAAATACATACATTCCTCTGTGACAAAGACACAACTCCAGTGACAAATAGATGAAGCTCAGTGACAAATACATGAAGACTACTGATCATTAGCTATTAAAATGAACAAGACTTTACAAGAGTTTACACTATACACATACTTTCGTTTGATAAGTACACCAGTCAAACATTGAAACATTAAACTATACATTACATGTAGTTTACAAGCATTTCTCCTTAACAAATGCTTTCCATCACATAACAGGAAAAATGTACACTTTCTAAGACCGATTCTTTACTTGTAACAACATTGCTGCAAATCTGGCCCTGAATAGATTACAATCATCCTCATCAAAGGTCCATCCAGGAAATTTCATCCTAATCAAGGCTTCTATGTATTTCACCACATAAATCGCGCAATTCAGGCTTCCAGATGCTTGTTGATCACATGTACTGTCAAACTGAAGTTCCCATTTAGCATCATCAGGAAATGCCCTGTACTCTTTCAACATGCGCCTTACAGTTGTGGCCTGCAAAAAAAAATAAACAAATAATTGGACAGTATTTACATTGAAAGCAATTGATTTACAAACTTACCCATTTTCTTGCAGATGCCTTGTGGAAAGCCCCACTTTTCAAAGAATTGTATGATACCAATAGTTGATTCTCCGTGTCCACTGCAAATAAATGCCAGTGATTTCGTGAGTGTAACACGAAGAATAGCCACTTGTTTTGTTGGAGGGTTTCCAAATCCTTGTTCTCGTAGGCGCATTCCAACAACTTTGCTGCCTTCTCTTCCGTTGAGCATGACATTCCGTGGATATGATTTACCACAATAGTTGGAAAACAAACCCACTTGTGGAATGTATTTCCAGTCTTCATTTTAAGTAGGGAAATCAATCCATCAATAACCTGCAATATGTCCATACTCAGTACAATGAACCTGCCTTTAAAGGACTTTATCTATAACAACATAAGTGAAACACATACCGTGTCCTCTGTCATGCCTCCGGTAAGGAGGTTTAGAATGTGTGACTTCCGGATGACCAGACCATTTGCGAAACCAAAAATTTCATAACTATAGAGGTTGAAAACATGCAAATAAGTTAAATCAGAAATAAATATGAAATCATACAAATTCAATCAACTTACTCAGGTTCATTGCCGACACTTCCACACGTTTGAAGGAAGCTTTCGACAATGGCATTGTGCTTCCCCTTCAACTACCCCCTGCACACCCACTGTATAGTGGCTGGCTCCTCTGTTGCCTACGTATTGTGTTGACATTTCAGATCAATGCCATTTTCAGGTTATGCAGTAACATAATAGATTAGAGACTTACCACTGCTTTTTCTTTAGCAAGAATTGTTGTGGGTTTCTCCTCCCGTACATAAGGGGATTGATCATATACGCTAGGACGCCGGTCCTCACGCTCCTTGATGGCCCGAACCATTGAGGTAGGATGTTCGGGATCAACAGCAGTTGTTATATTCTCCTCAAAATGACCAATTGCTGGAGCATGCTCGTCATTCGTCATTGGAGGCTGGACATCGGGAAGATCGGGAATGTGTTGAGAATATGTAGGGGGCCAAGCTGCCCATTCTTGTTGGGTCACCGGATCGTCATGCATCATTGGAGGCTGGGCATGGACATGTTCAGAAAATATAGAGGTTGGCCCAGCTGCCCCTTCTTCACGACTTACCGGATCATCCCTTCTATGAATGTAATGCATGATTTCCTCAATTTGTCTCTTTTGATCATTGAGGTGAGTGTTAAACTGATCAAATTTCAATTCTTGAGACTTTATTGATGCTGCAATTTCATGTAGAAGAGTGAGGGAAGCAGCTGGACGAACCGTGGTGGTGTCCTCTGGGAGGGAAGCATTGTCCATTTCATCTCTCTCAACCGTCAAATTTTTAATAACCTGCAAAAGCAAATCAGATAGCAATAAACATCAAATTACACAGTTCATTACTCAATAATAATTTCATTTGTGAAAGGGAGTCCAAAAACCTGTTGGCCGGTGAGGGATGCTGTAGGAAATGTTGATGTTTTCCCGGCGATTGTTCCCCACCTGAAGAGGCGGGGATATGCCGTCCGATTCATTGGCTGCCTCACCCTCGTGTGCTCAAGAAACCAAACCTGTAATATGAAACATAACTACTTAAACCCAAAACCCAAACTAGTATAGATGATATGTATACATAGAGATTGTTAACGGTACTTACAGCAAGGGAGGCAGCACAACCATAGATGAAATAATGAGCTTGGGATTGATTCCCACTTCGTCTCTTTGCGGGGCAAGTTGCCCCACTCCTTTGATTATTTACAAATGTAACTAAATTATCAAAATTATGCAGTGTTACTTCCTGCACTGCGGCTGCCCAATTATACTCTCTTATTCTTGGTATGTCATCCAAGCAGGAGAGCATCTGCTGTGGACAAGAATGCGCTGATCGCGGAGCAAGAAAGGTGCATAGAAGGAGCACAATCCACAGCCTTACTGTGTCCTGTACATCTGCTTCATCATCTGATTTTACTATTTCCTGGATGAGCGAATGCACCTTCTTCCGATCAAATTTTGTGGCCATCCCAAACCGCTTATGGAGCTTGGACATTTTCTTCGTGCTTCCATAATGGCGGACGGGATGTCCACAGCTGGGCAATCCCAAGATAATGCCCACATCTTCAACGGTAAACAAGACCTCCTTCTTCCCTAGCAAGAAGATGTTCCCACCAACATGGGTGCTGATTATGTCCTCTAACATCCTCATGCTAAAGGAGCAACCAGAAGTATTGTCCACATAAGAAGAAAATGGGGTGCTCCTCATTATAATTTTATGGCATTCCAGGAATGCCATTTTATCTCTATCCTTTATATAAATGTCCATTGAAGAGCGGGCTTTCATGATTGGAGGATTAGCTACAATGAAATAGAAATATCAAAACAGAATAAGGAGACAACAATAAATTATTTCTCACTGCAAACCATTTGTCAACAATAGAATGACACAACAAAAGAATGAGAGAACAAAACTATGTATAACTGGTGTTCATCTATTTGTCACTTGCATAGAAGAATTGTAATTGTCACTTGAATAGAATAGTGGTAATTATCACTATAAAAGGCTATTTGTCACTGGAAAGGGCCTTGTTTATCACTAACAAGGAGGTATTTGTCACTGGATCATCAGATTTCTAATTGTGACTGGCAGAGTTTCTATTTGTCACTACAAATGGGTATTTGTCACTGGGAATGGCCTATTTATCACTAACAAAGAGGTATTTGTCACTGGATTCTTTACTTGTATTTGTCACTAGCAGAGGTTGTGATTTCTCACTACAAATGGCTAATTGTCATCTACAAGGCCCTATGTATAACTGATGTTCATCTATTTGTCACTTGCATAGAAGAATTGTAATTGTCACTTGAATAGAAGAATGGTAATTATCACTACAAAAGGCTATTTGTCACTAGAAAGGGCCTTGTTTATCACTAACAAGGAGGTATTTGTCACCGGATCATCAGATTTCTAATTGTGACTGACAGAGTTTCTATTTGTCACTACAAATGGGTATTTGTCACTGGGAATGGCCTATTTATCACTAACAAAGAGGTATTTGTCACTGGATTCTTTACTTGTATTTGTCACTAGCAGAGGTTGTGATTTCTCACTACAAATGGCTAATTGTCATCTACAAGGCCCTATGTATAACTGATGTTCATCTATTTGTCACTTGCATAGAAGAATTGTAATTGTCACTTGAATAGAAGAATGGTAATTATCACTACAAAAGGCTATTTGTCACTGGAAAGGGCCTTGTTTATCACTAACAAGGAGGTATTTGTCACCGGATCATCAGATTTCTAATTGTGACTGGCAGAGTTTCTATTTGTCACTACAAATGGGTATTTGTCACTGGGAATTGCCTATTTATCACTAACAAAGAGGTATTTGTCACTGGATTCTTTACTTATATTTGTCACTAGCAGAGGTTGTGATTTCTCACTACAAATGGCTAATTGTCATCTACAAGGCCCTATGCATAACTGGTGTTCATCTATTTGTCACTTGCATAGAAGAATTGTAATTGTCACTTGAATAGAATAGTGGTAAATATCACTATAAAAGGCTATTTGTCACTGGAAATGGCATTGTTTATCACTAACAAGGAGGTATTTGTCACTGGATCATCAGATTTCTAATTGTGACTGGCAGAGTTTCTATTTGTCACTACGAATGGGTATTTGTCACTGGGAATGGCCTATTTATCACTAACAAAGAGGTATTTGTCACTGGATTCTTTACTTGTATTTGTCACTAGCAGAGGTTGTGATTTCTCACTACAAATGGCTAATTGTCATCTACAAGGCCCTATGTATAACTGATGTTCATCTATTTGTCACTTGCATAGAAGAATTGTAATTGTCACTTGAATAGAAGAATGGTAATTATCACTACAAAAGGCTATTTGTCACTGGAAAGGGCCTTGTTTATCACTAACAAGGAGGTATTGTCACCGGATCATCAGATTTCTAATTGTGACTGGCAGAGTTTCTATTTGTCACTACAAATGGGTATTTGTCACTGGGAATTCCCTATTTATGACTGATAAGAAGCTATTTATCACTGGATCAGCAGATATTTGTCACTGGGAGAGTTTATATTTATGACTCAATAAGGTCCTATTTATCACTGGATCAGCTGATTTATATTTGTCACTGGGAGAGTTTATATTTATCACTACAAATGACTATTTCTCATCAATAAGGTCCTATTTATCACTGGTAAGGCATTACTCCTATTTGTCACTAGAAAAATTTCTGTTTGTCACTAAAAAAAGGTATTTGTCATCAGAAAAGGTCATATTTGTCACCCTAACAGATCTATTTGTCACTAGAAAACACATTACAAGACTACGAAACATACCTCTCACTTGGGATGCCCCCCTAGGTCCTTTGTCTTTTGGTACTTCTGGTGCTGGAGATGAAGGATTTTGCAGGTCTGCTTCCAGGTGGAGCGTCGTCGGTTGCTCCTCCACGGTCTCTTCTGTATACTCAGTAATGCGGCGACGGAATCGCTCTAGCAGACTCTTCTTAGGCGCCATGGATGAGCAAGACAACACGATGAAGAAGGAAGAAGATGCTGGAATTGTAGAGAGCACCGCCGGGGCAAGACAGCACGAGCAAGATGGTCACCTGCAAATTTTGTGCGGTGAGGGAATCGTGGGCTCTTCCTGTCAGATTAGTGTGGACAAGGGGGTGGGAAGGGAAAAGATGGGATTAAAAATTTCAGAAGCGAAATCGCGGTTTCGTGAGGCCGGCGGTGTCATCATGAGAACCTCGGGATAACACAACGAGAAGTGACGCGCTTTTAATGGCTGTTGACATGGAGGCTAAAGGTGAGATGGCAGCTTCACAACGTGGGCGCAACGTGGGCGAATGGGAACGAACTCGGTCCTTCCACGTTGGCGTATTTGACCGTATGAACGTGTACAAAGCATTTCTCATTATAAATTGAGGAAAATACTTAGTGCATCTTCAAATTATGCGCAAAAATAGTCACATTTAATGAGAATGTGCTATTTTAATATTTTAAGATTGAAAAAATTGGGATGAGACCATCCCTAAGATGATACACCCTCTTGTGAGATGTGTCCATCTTATGTATATCTATCATTTGTTAGACACTAAAACCATATTTGGTATTAGGATAGAGTGAGGATATTCTATTTATTTTGATAATATCTTCACTCTATCTTCTTCGATCTATCATAATATCAAATATGTCTTAAAATTTTCTCATAAAATAATTACAAATATAAAATATATCTACATAAAATAAATTTATTTTACATAATAAATTATTTATTCTATTTATCAAAATTATTTTTATTTATTTTATAGAATAAATTAAATAAAATAAACAAATTTTAATTATAATAAATAATTTGCTAAATAAAAATAAATTCACTTCATGAAAGATGAAAAATACTTAAAATTACTTTTATGATAAGATTTATGTACCATGTAAACTTTCTTAACCTTCTGGAGATAGGTTAGCATTTTTCTTGTTTGTTATTAGTGAAGGGCTGCGTGAGGGTGGGGCGGGGGGGGTCGGTGGGCAAGGCATCTCCAGGAAACAGTTGAAGTTCTTAGCCATGACGTACCGACCCATTTCAAATGGAGGGAGAAGGGAAGTTTTTCTTTTAATTTTTTTTTATTAAAATATTAGTCCATTATATCATCGAACGAGAGTTAAATCTTTAATATCATCTTTCAAAAAAATTTAAATTTTTTTATCAATGTACAGTGGACGGAAATTCTAACTCGTGACTTCTTCCCGAAGGAGGTGGAGAGGGGCCATGGGGCAGAAAGGTGGTCTGGTTTGGAACGGCTTACGGGGAGGTGTCAGCTCTGAGATGTACGGAACTCCCAGTGAGTAGCTTTGTTATCTTCGTGCCATTTTAATGCCCATGGATTTGGTGCACAGGACCAAACACACGAGAGAGAGAGAGAGAGAGAGAGAGAGAGAGAGAGAGAGAGAGAGAGAGAGAGAGAGAGAGAGAGATGACAAGACCTCCAATAAAGACTATTGACAAGGCCTGCAATTTTTTTTTCCACATGATTACGTAGATGATTGCCAAAGTGGGTAAACATACTGGCGACAATATGTGAAGTTTGATATGGACGTAGTCAGCTCAACTGATCCCTCTGCTTTGGTCTGGACACGTTCCACTGTGCTTGTGTGTCACCGGCTACTGTGATTCTTATTGTAGTTTCCTTGCTATAGATAATGTCTATTATATAAGATTATAATAGATGGAAAATAATATTTATGATTTTTTTAAGGATAAATTAATTAGGAGTCCTTAAAAGATATTTAATTTATTTTCTAATATCTGACAGAGCTGTAACTCATTACAGTAAGTGTTATCTCTTATTATAGTATACGTTAAATCATGTTACAGTAAAAACCTCCCTATTATAGTCAGAGACTTCTAATTATTTTTTTTTTAAAATAAAAAATATGTGAAAAATAGTTTCAAATAAAATCTGATTTTGTGTTCGTAATCTTGTATACAAGTATGTGGCGGTAAAACTGCAACATAAACATAAGAAAAGTGAGAAAAAGAGTATATGAGTGGAAACACACTTTCTGAAAATATATTTTCTCAAACGAGAGAAGCCTTCAACTGTGCTTATAAAACAAGCGACAACAGTTGAAAAATGAAATCTAAAGAAAATTAGAGAATGCAATCTCTCCCTTAATGGAGTGGTCAAATTGCCAATCTCAATCGTGGAAATATCTCATAAGTCAAGAAAGGTTGAAGGTGTTGGGGATGTGTACTTAATGCGGAAGCCATCCCACGTGCGAGGAGGAAGACGACGTCAGGAAGAGAGACGATAACCCGGATGATCTCCCTCTGGTTTCCTCTCTCTATCTGTCTGTAGTCTATATGATATGATGGAGAGTCTCACATATATATTTATAGAGAGGAGGGACCAGTCCCAATAGACCTGAACTGGATCCAACCCATAACAGGATCCTAATGAGTACTTAATGGGTTAAGTCCATGAATGTATTCCGTTAACTGGACCTAATGGTGTGCATAAGTTGTGCAGCCCAATACAAGTGGACCATTAATATTGGGTAAAACCCAACATTCTCCCACTTGATCCAACTTGTCACAAGTACATCGAATCTTCCTTTGAAAATATACATATAATATAGACTGATATAGTTTTAAAAGGACTCTTGAAGATTTGATGTCTTGGGCTTGCACCTGAAGGGAAAAACACAGTGCATGCGTGCATGATTAAAACCAAAACCATACACCACTCCAATTAATAGGACCTGAAGAGTTCAAATATAGTAAATCAAATGACATGGGTCATGGCGGTAAATGCATTCAAATCACACACCACCTTCTATGTACCATAATGTCATCAACTCACTACAACTGAACATCCAATTTGAAATTATAGATAAACTCAAACTTAATGTTTATCTACTGGTCACCACTTAAACATGCATTCTGCCAGTCCATAACCAACATGTATACACAAATAAATGGAATAGGCAGAAAATAATAGAAGAATCATGACATTAATGTGATCACAAATAACAACATAATGTCAACTGAAAATGTCATAATATATCGAGAGAGCTTACAAGACCCATCCAAATCACATGACTACAAAAGACGCTAGCATGTAGTCCTTTAGTGAGAGGGTCAGCAACCATAAGATCTGTCCCAATATATTTTATACACACTTCATGATTCCTCATTCTATTTTTGAGAGCAAAATACTTTATATCCAAGGCTCTACCACCCTTGGATGTTTTATTGTTCTTAGAGAAGAAAATTGCAGCAGAATTGTCAAAATAAATCTTGATAGGCCTAGAGATGAAATCTATAAACAATAGACCTGTGAGCAAATTCCACAACTGAATGGCCTGACCACTAGTCTCAAAACAAGCAATAAACTCAGCTGCCATAGTGGAAGTCACTGTAACACTCTGCTTTTCACTGCACCAGGTAATGGCTCCCCTTGCCAAGAGGAACACATAACCCGACATGGGCTTCCTCGTGTCAAGGCAGCCACCAAAATCAGCATCAGAATATGCAATGACCTCCAGTTGATCTAACCTTCTATATGTGAGCATATAATCCATTGTGCCTTTCAAATAACGCATGACTTTCTTGGCAGCCTTCAAGTGATCTATGCCTGGGTCACTCTGGTATCTACTAAGCATATCCACAACAAAAGCTATATCTGGACGTGTACAACTCTGAAGGTAGATCAGGCTCCCAACAGCTGAATTCAGCAAGAAAAAGCGCACATAGAGACTGCATTTGAGACCGAATATTTTGATCACTATTCAGTCTCTGATTTGAGACCGAATAGTGACCGAAAGTATTCAATCACTAATATTTTCAGTTAGTGACCGAATAATGTCACTAATCAGTAACTAAAATAGTGACCGAAAGTACTCAATCACTAAAATAGTGACTGAATTTTTTCAGTCGCTGATAGCGACTGAAATATTTCGGTCACCAATCAGTCACTATTGTAGTGACCGAAATAGTGACTGAACATTTCGGTCACCAATGACCGAAATTTTTCGGTCACAGAATTGTGACCAAAAATTTTTCATTGACAATTCCAGTCCCTATTCAGTCACTATTCGGTCTCTAAACTCGTTTTTTCTTGTAGTGACCGAATTGAGACCAAAATTGTCGGTCTCTAAACTTGTTTTTTCTTGTAGTGGAAGCATAAGGAATAGATTCCATTTGCTTCCTTTCTAAGTCATTCTTGGGACACTATAATTTACTGAATTTATCACCTTTAACAATGGGTACTTTTATCGAGTGCACAAGATTGCATGTTAAATCTTTCTAAAACCTTTGAGATATAAGCCCTTTGAGAAAGACCTACAGTGCCTGATGGTCTATCCCTGGTGATCTCAATGCCCAACACACATTGAGCTTCACCTAAATCTTTCATCTCAAAGTTTTCAGAAAGAAAAACCTTTGTTTCATGTAATAAATCAAGACCACTACTGACAAGTAAGATGTCATCTACATACAAAAGTATAATGAACTTACTCCCACTGACCTTTAGGTATAAACATTCATCAATAATGTTTTCCTTGAACCCGGAGGACAGTATGATCTCACTAAACTTAATGAACCATTGACGGGAGGCTTGCTTAAGTCCATAGATGGATTTTTTTGATTTGCATACCAAGTGTTCTTTCCCTTCAACATGAAACCCATGAGGTTGTTCCATATACACTTCTTTATCTAGGTCCCCATTAAGAAATGTCATTTTCACATCCATTTGGTGCAACTCTAAATCAAAATGAACCACTAAGGCCATGACTATTATGAATGAGAGCTTCTTAGAAACATGAGAGAAAGTCTCATCATAGTCAATACATTCCCTTTGAGTGAAACCCTTAGTCACCAATCTGGCCTTATATCGCTCAAATTTACCTTTAGAGTCCACTTTAGTTTTGAATACCCATTTGCATCCAACAAGTTTGGACCCTTTTGGTAAGTCGACGAGTTCCCAGACTTGATTTTTAACCATTGAGTCAAGATCTTCCTTCATGGCTTCAAACCAATACGTGGATTTTTCACTTTCCATGGCTTGTGAAAACGTCACTGGATCATCAATATCACCCCTGTCTAAACCATCTTCCTGTAAGTACACCAGAAACTCATTAGATATGGCAAGTTTCTTGACTCTCTGAGATCGACGTATTGTTGGTCCTTGATCCACCTGAGGAGGTGGTTGGTCAGCATGTGCGATATCTACTGGTTGTAGAGCCACTTGAGGTGGACCAACTACAACTTCTTGTTCCTCAATAATATCATTATGAGGAATGAACATAGGAATAAAGTTGTCAGTTGCTACTGGTATTTTAGCCTGATCTTGTAACTCCTTAAAAGAAATCTCTCGAGAAGGTCCACTCCCACTAACTCCACCATCCTCAAGAAATCTTGCCTTATCTATCTCTATAATGATGGGGCATGTGATGGACAATAAAACTTATACCCATTTGATCTCTCTGGATAACCAATGAAGAATCCACTGGCTGTTCTGAGATCAAAAGTCTTTTCTTGTGGATTGTATGGTCTGGCCTCAACTGGACACCCTCATATGCACATGTAGCTTATTGAAGGTTTCCTACCACACCATAGCTCAAAAAGAGTCTTAGGTGCAGCCTTCGTAGGAACCTTGTTCACTATGTGTGCAGCTGTCTTAATGGCCTCCCCCCACAAAGACAAGGGCAAGGTAGAATGACTTAACATTGTCCTGACCATTTCTTTAAGCGTTCAATTCCTTCTTTCTGTAACTCCATTCTAATATGGACTGCCAGGGGTAGTATATTGTGGTATAATACCCTCCTCCTTAAGGAATCTTGCTAATGGTCTAGGCCTTTGTTCCATCTTAGTGTACCTACCATAATACTCACCACCTCTATCAGACCTGACTATTTTGATTACTTTTCCTGATTGTTTCTCCACTTTCTTCTTGAACTCCTTAAAGGCATTGAAGACATCTGTCTTTTCAAGAAGTAAATAGAGATACATGAATCTAGAATAGTCATCTATAAAGGTGGCAAAGTACCTTTCGCCAGACAAACAGGGTGGAAAGGGACCACATATATCAATATGGATTATTTCAAGCACTTGAGAACTCCTAGTGGCATCCTTATTAGGCATGTGTTTGCTTTCCTTTTATGCAATCAACACATGTCTCAAAGTCAGTGAAATCTAGAGTAGGAAGTACTCCTTCTTCCACTAACCTCTTAAGTCTCTTAATAGAGATATGACCCAATCTCTTATGCCACAACATAGATGAGTTTTCATTAACTTTACCATGCTTATTACCAACAACAACTGAAGTATGCAGGGTATGATGAGATTGTTCATTTACATTGCTAAGACACAATTTATATAAACCATCAGATAGAGAACTAGTACCAATGACAATAGAATCCTTTATTATTTCAAATGAAGAGTTTCCAAGACATATAATTAAACCTTCCGAATCAAGTTTTGATACTGAAACCAAATTTCTATTAAAAGATGGTAGATAAAAAGTATCTTTCACATCTAGAACAAATCTTGATTCCAAAATAATCCTATAAATCCCTATAGCCTTGACTTGTGAGCGCGTCTTATTTCCTGAGAAGATGTTTTGCTCACCCTCATTCAGAGGCCTTTGGGAAAGAAATCCCTGCATAGAAGTGGCAACATGCATATGAAAACCTGAGTTAATCCACCATGTATCTTTAGAAACATTCACTAAATTAGACTCATAACAAACATAAGATGAGAAATTACATTTCTTTTCAAACCATGCCTTCCTTTTCAGACAGTCTTTCTTAATATGTCCAGGTTGGTTGCAGAAAAAGCACTTGTCATTTTTGCCTTTTGACTTGTTCTTCTTCTTGCCCTTCTTCTGAACATCCTTCTTCTTTCCTAATCTAGTAGCTTTATGAGAAGTAAACATAACTGTATTGTTCCTCTTTCCTCTTAACCTCTCCTCCTCCTGAACACACATGGTCATTAATTCATTGACAGATCATTTTGCCTGATGTGTGTTATAGGAGATCTTGAATGTCTTATATTCATTTGGCAGAGAGTTTAAGATGAAATGGACTGGGAAAGTATCTGAAATGGTAACCTCCATGGCATTGAGTTGTGCTGCAATATCTCTCATCATCATGATATGTTCCCTAATGCTACCACTGCCAATGTATTTCATTGTGGAAAGCTTAGCCATCACAGTGCTAGCTTTAGCTTTATTTGAACTAACAAATTGTTCCTCAATTACCTTAAGAAATTCACTAGCTATGGTCTGTAATAGATCCCTTAATGCTTTGCCCCACATGTCCTTGAAGAAACAAGAGGTATAAGCAGTCGAACCTTTCCCATTTCTCAAAATGAGTCTTCTATTCCTAAGTGCTTTTAGGTGTAATAGCAGCAGGCTTATTCTCACGCAATACTAAATCTAAGTCCATGCACCCTAATGCAAACATTACCCTTTGTTTTCATTCAGTAAAATTTGTCTCATTAAGATACTGTACTTGACTAATGAAGGGGCAAACAATGGAGAAGAACCTGAAAATAACCAAATGCTCACATAAATGATGACTGAATAACAAATTTTGAGACAGTGAACTGAAGTAAAGCAATTCTAACAACTTAATGAATTACTTTAACTAGTTGTCTTGATGCATCATTATAATTTTTTCTTTGGGCGGTAATTACAATATGCTAGTGGACAACCTCTCCAAGGAAATTATTTAAGTGATAGAACTAAAATTTATATACACTTTGATGTAAAGAAAGAGTACCTTTAGGTACATACTCTCAATAGTCACCATGCACACAAATTCTATTCTACCCTATTCATGGCATGAAAATAAAACACTCTTTGAGAGTTAAATTTCACTTTCAAGCCAAGAACACAAAGTTTGATGTTATTTTAATTTCTTAATGAGAATAAAACATTATCCTTCATGCATAAGGCCACTTAGGTGATCTACTTATACATTCGAGATGCAAAAATATCCTCCCCACCAATTAAAATGACAACAAACAAACCATAATGCTCATTATTGATACTATAAAAAACTTAACTGAGTGCACACTAACACCGGGATACTTCATGGTACAACCTGCTCATCGGCTATGAGGGAATCCATGGCCAGAGGAGATTTACGGAGGCCTTGCACAAGGAGTCACTAGTCCGGCAGAAGGAATATCCGACGGAGAGTTCATCCAAGCCAAGAAAGGGGTACCTATTTGTGCAAGTGTGAAGAAAGTGCAAGGCGAGAGCTTAAATTTTATCATTCTTTATGATTAGTGCCACTTTGGTTGTAAGACCCGGCCCCCTTAGGCCCTAGGCCCCGTCCTCAAGGTCGCGACAGGCGCCCTAGCCGTGACATGGTTGCGCCAGAGCGGCCTGCCGCGACAGGATTGGCGGTTCGTGTCGCGTCGGGGGTGAGCGTCGCGTCTTGGTCGCGTCACCCCTGGCTGTCGTGACTGTGTTCTGACACGGCTTGACCGCTGTCATGTCTGTCAGAACGGTCGTGTCGGGTGGCAGGGTCGTGTGGCGTTGACGTGACCTGCCAGGCCGCCGCATTTGCTTTTCCGGTCTTCGAGGTTTGACCGTGCTTTTTGTGTCGCGACGTAGCGGGCAGTCGTGACATGGTCGCGATGCTCCTGGGCGTCGCGACAGCGTCTGAGGGGCCATCGGTTTACAACCGACAGCGCGCCCCATTTTCCCCCTCTTCCTCCTCTTCCTCTTCTTCTCCCTCTCGAGCTCTCTCGCGGTTTCTCGGTGTTTTTCCTTGCTCGTGGTGCTCGTGCTGAGGCGTGGACGTGCCGTTCGTGTAGGGGTCGTGCTTGTGGCGTGCGGTGCGAGGAGGAGACGGCCATTCCTACGAGAAGGCCCCAACGGGTGCGTTCTTCATGTGGAGGTAGGGACGTCCGACCCTCTCGCCCTAAGCATGATCCCCTCCCCTCTAGACCGTGGTTTCCTTGTGGTTTGGGGCTTGGGAGTGTGAGAACTCCATGCTCGAGTTGAGTGAGATTTCCTTCGAGCATAGATCCATGCCTTTGAGGGATTGTGGGTGGTTTGGTGGATTTATTGCTTTTAATATACATTGTGCATGATCCCCTTCCACCTTGTGAATGTATTTTGTGTTTTGGGGAGGGTTCCTGGAGGGACTGCTCCGGAACCCTGCTCGGCTGGAAACGCGGCAGCCTCGGAGGCCGTGACCATGTCGCGACGGCGCGCCCGGTCGCGACGTGGTCGCGACGCTCCTGAGAGTCGCGTTAAGGTCGCAACACGCTAGGGCGTCGCGACATGGTCGCGATGGTCCACCCTGTCGCGTTATCGACCGAGAGACAGGTTTTCGCCTGACACCGTTTCCGTTTGCTTTGCTGTACCGTGGCACCTGTGCTAGTCCCCTAGTACGGTTTACTCTAGTCCTTCGCCCGGTGCTAGGCACTTGAGGGCTTGTCCCATGTGAGAGGTTGTTACCATTGCCTGGGACCCCTATCCTCGGGAGCCTGTTGAGGGAGTACTCTGGGCTACGAGTGTGCTTGAGTTGGCAGCCACCAGGTGGACTCTGGAGCTTAGGGGAAAATGGTGGTTAGGACAGTGGCGTGTGAGTCACTTACAGAGCTCTCGTGGGTGGTCTGGGACGTCGAGGATGGTTAGGAGTTCTACCCGGCCCAGGCCAGCCAGTCCTTCTTCTCACTGCATCTCTCCTTGCGGCCCCGGAACCACTTGAGGAGGTCAGGCGTGGGACCGTAGTCCGGCCAGACTACGGCGATTACTGTTGTGTTACTTGTGTCCTACCTCGCTCTGACGAGACGTGAGGGTCAGGACCCGGTCGAGGATAAGACGTCGGTGGACGCGCCTGACCGTGACTAGTGGTAGTGTTTCCGTAGCTAGTGTTCTTTGTCTAGGCGGAGTTCCCTCCGTCTGTGTTACTAGCCATGTGGTGGTCACGACGAGCAGTCGTACGGAGTTTCCGACCGTGTGTACCTTCCGTACCGTGCTGGTTGTAGTTTTGCTTCCGCACTTCCGTTTGTAGGTAGAAGATATAAACTGTTGTCATTCATTTGATATACATATATATATTTCTCCTATCTGTTTAGAGCCAGTAGGAGATTGGTAGTCCCTACTGAGCTTCTGTTATGAAGCTCATCCCTCCTTTTCCCAGGTGAGACTTCTCAGCAGCGGCAGGGCGCGCACCAGGCGGAGGAGACGGGGCGGCAGTCGGAGTCCCCGTAGCTAGCAGTGGTTCCCCCTTTTTCAGTGTACATCACCCTCGGGGTATGCCCCTAAGGGACTTGTTCTTCCCCTGCCTTTTACTTGTACTAGCGTGCGTGCGTTGGGACTGTACTTAGAGCGGTACGCAGCGGTCTCGCTCTCTTTTCTATTTCCGCTTGTACGCTTCTAGTTTAGCAGTTGACGTTTACTTCCATTACATATCTGTTAGACATAGATTATAGCCTTTCCGGGTCCCTGGATCCGTGGGCGGCGGCCGTAAAAATCGAGTCCTCGGCATGGGCCGAGGGTCGGGTTCTCGGGTCGTTACAGTTGGTATTGATAACTACATATTTTTTGTGTTAAACTTCATACATATAGTTGATTTTAGACGTCTGTTGTCTGTAAATAATGTATAGTTTGATGTTAATTTTCATTTCATCCGTAAATAAGTTTTTGAAACATATTATTTGTTAATGGGTTAGAATTTACATGTTATATTTTCATTCAACAAGTCATTTTCTTCGAAATAATTATGTTTATTTTCTATCTACAAATACACTTTAAAAAAAAACAAAAAGAGATTTGTAAATGTTGTATATAAATAAAATTTTGTCATAAATAATATTGAGTTTGTAAATAATTAAATAAATAAATAAATAAATATCTCACCCAATCCCATTAACAAACCAACATTTTTACCCCACCACTACCATCATGCCACAACCCCCATTCCCATCTCACCACCATTTTAACAAAAGCCAAAATTATTCTAACCACCTTTTTCTATTATTTGTTTGCCTTATCCATTGGAAGCTCCTGGAAGCGGCTGGGAGGGGGTGCAGAGCAGGAGCTGGGCAGCGCTGGAAGCATAGCGGATGGTGGATGTGCAGGGTCTGCTGAAGCGGGGTCAGATGTGGATGGCGGTGCGCAGCTGCCATGTGTGCAGCTCAGGCGGAGCCCTGGCTGTGCGAAGGTCTTCTGGCGCGGCCAGATGGAGATGGTGGAGGGCGAGCGTGGCCGGTGCTGTGCAGATGGCAGCAGGGGTTGTGCGCTGGGGTTTGGGCGTGTGAAGCAGATCTGCACAGCAGCAGATCTGGGCGGGCGAAGCTTTGCTGAGAAGCTCTACTGGATGGGTGCGGCCAGATCTCCAGCTATGGCGCGATGGTGAGGCGACGTACAGATGGCTGGCTGGTGTGCGATGGATCTGCTGGGTGGTGAGCTGGCGAAGCGGCTATGGAGGCTGTGTGGCGCAGTCCTGTGCACAGCAGGCATTTGGCAGCCATGCGAAGCAGAGGAAGGCGCGGATGGCGTGAGCGGCAGTAGCAGGTGCAGAGCTGGAGCTGATTTGGCGATCCTGGTGCGCTGAGTAGTCATGCGACGTTGGCGATCCAGGTGTGGAGTGATGGCAATCCTGGTGCTGCTGTGTTGGTGATCCGGGAGCCGCCCGGGCATCTATAAAAGGACCCGAGGTCCTCTTCTTCGGGTTGGCAAGTAGGAATTCTGAAGAATTTTTAGTTTTCATTTCCCTGTATCTTCTTGTTTTAGCAGAGCCAGAGAGGGAGTGTTCCGGAGGGTTGGCTAGGAGGTTAGAATTTCTTAGGAATTTTTAGTGCCATTTCTTTTTTTCTATTTTATCAGAGCAGGGAGGGGCTGGTTCGATGTATTTTTTGGGTTTTCCATTTCTTCTGTAAGGGGATTCTAGGGAGGTTCTCCTTTGTTTCTTCTGTAAAGAGCAGTGCAATGTTCTACATGTTGGGAACTCGATTTTTATAAGAATTTTAGTTCTAGTTTTCCTGTTCTTCTTTCAAGTAGTTCTGTAGAGCAAGAGAGTTCGGAATTTCTCATGATTTTTAGTCTCCATTTTCCTGTATTTTCTGTTCTTCCAGTGTTGCAGAAGGGACTTAGCTAGTGAGATGCTTTGATTTTTAGTTTAATTCCTTGCCATTTTCTTCTGTAATCTCCCTTTCAGCCGAGCAGGGAGGGAGTTGTCTGGTTCGATGGTTCAGAGATTTCGGAGAGGTTGGTCTCCTGTGTTCTTTACTGTTGGGAGACGGATCAGATCCGGAATTGCTGTTGGAGTTGCCAGGATCGATTGTTCGTTCATTATAGTTCTTTAGTTTATTATGTGCAATTTTTTGAGTTCGATAATTCTATCTTTCTTCTGTGCAATGTGTTGAGAGATTGATCCAGAGGGAGAGATGTTTCTGTTGTTCTTTGCTGTTGAGTTGAGTGGTCGGATGTGCTTCCTCTATGTTCATCCGAAGGGCTTAGCCAGTTCAAATTTCTTGGAGATTTTATTTTATTTTTCTTCTTTCTGTGAATTCTGCTGCTGTGTGAGAGGAGATTGAGTTCTGCTGCTTGCAATTGTTTATGTGCCGTAGAGAAATCAGACTGTGTGATTTGTCCATGTTGCCTGAGTTGATTTGTCTATCCAAAGCATTTGTTTACTTCTTCTTGTCTTAGTTTAATGGTTGGACAGTGAGTTCGTTTCTGTTACAGTAGGGAGAGAGTCTTGAATTCACGAGGGATTTAGGAGTTCCTTAGTGTTATTAATCTTGCTCTTATTCATGTTCTCAGTAATGGCAGTGAGAGTTTGGTTCAGCAATTAATTTTTGTTCTGATTTTCTATTCGAATCTTAAACTTTGAGAGTAGTGATCCGGTGTTTGTGGAGAGTTATGACTGTTCATCCCCTGAGCTATAGAGGTACATGGCTACATTGGTTTGATAATGTCCTTTGAGATTTCTTGCTCTGTCACCTTCTCATTTCCTTAAATTTTAAATCATTTTAGAATTAGAGTTGCATTGTTGTGCAATCTTAGTTTAATTTCTATTTCAGATTTTTGTCTACTTATTTGATCCCTCGAGCTGTGAGGGTACAGTGATATCATATCTTTTCCTTTATAAATTCCGCATGTTCTTTCATTAAGTTTGATCTGTCAAGAATGTGCGGGATTTGATCGGTGTTGTTTACACATTCATTTTAATGCATTGTCGATAGAATAGAGATTTCAAGTCAAAGTAGTTTTAATTCAAGCTTTATTCAGCCTCTCCGTGGAAATGACCTGTTCTCACCATTGTGCTAGTTCCTTTTTGCTATTTTAAATCTGTGAGACAGTTTAGAGGAGGTGAGCTTGTTGCTATGTGCAAGGAACTCTAGACAACGGAATTGCACAATCAACAATGCGCGCGTTTCAGGTATCAGAGCGAGAGTCTGACAGAACTTGTAATGGATTTAAACTGCAACAGGAAGTCCCAATGGTAGTACAAGTACACTGCTAGCCACCCGAGTGGTATTGTTAACCCTTGTTGGTTGTGTGTCGTGTAGGACATGGCTCCGCGGCCCTAGAAACCACGGAAAACATGAGGGAACACCTCCTCTAACATGCATGCAACTAAATCATGCAAACGCAACATTTTTCATTCTTTAAATTCCTCAAACCACCCATTATCCCCACATGGTGCAACTTAACCCGAAAATGCATTAAACATGCTAATTCATGTGGTTAAGTCATGTTATAATGATCCTAAGGAGTTAACAGGGTTCGTTCCCTACCTTAGAATGCACTTAAACCTCTTAAACTCCTCCGATTCTCACCAAACTCCCCGCGAGCTCCTACGGCAATTACACCACGTTCCGGCGTTTCCTTGGCCGATTCGTCACCGTCTCGCGTTCCACGATCTCCCAATTATTCTTTTACAACCGTTGGAAGCATTGGGGAAGCAAGGGCATGAAATCCAGGCAAGGGAGAGGGAGAAATGGGCTGAGGAAACTGTCCTCGGGCAGACCTATATTCTGCAGGTTGCACAGGTTGGCGTCAACATGGATGTCGCCAATCAGACTGCCAAGGATAGGCGTCCATATCCCTTGTCGCCAAGTTCATAGAGTAAACGTCAACTTACCTAGACGCCAATAAGTCAACGACCACATCTGGCCGCCAACTCCTACTCAACTGCAGCAGGTCCTATTTTATTTCAGGACCCAACCTGCAGCACACCTGCACACACCACACGTCCAAACCACACTGGCTTCACAATGGTCTTCACAACCATTACACACATGATCCATAAGGATCTGAAAAGCACGCGACGTTACACGCCGCGTCAGCAGCAGCGGGGACAGTACCAGCAGCAAGCTCAGTAGTTTTCGCAGCTGCAGCAGTACCATCCGTACCAGCAGTAGCAGCAGTACCCTCAGCCGCCGCAGCAGCAGCAGCCCCAACAGGTGCAGCAGCGTGGGCGTGGTCGTGGTCGCGTGATGGCTCTCACCCAGGAGTAGGCAGAGGCGTCAAACCTTGTTATAGGTACTCTACCTATCCTTGGCAGAGCTGCTCGTGTTTTGGTCGACCCCGGTGCTTCTTTGTGTTTTGCTTCCGATGAATTCTATGAGTCCCTTGCTTGTCACGCTCCTGAGAGGCAGTGTGACGTGATGGTCGATCTCCCGTCTGGCGACTATATGCGTTCCTTTGGTTACCTGGAGGGTGTGGCAGTCGAGGTTGGGGGGCACCAGTTGTCGGCCAGGTTGTACGCACTGCAGCTTTGTGACTTTGACGTCATCCTGGGCATGGACTGGTTGGAGGCTCACTCAGCTGTGGTTGATTTCCAGCGCAAGACCGTTCGGTTTAGGATACCTAGAGAGCCCGTCCTCTGCTTCTGAGGTATCCGGTCTACCCGTCGGCCATTTATTTCCTTCTGTAGAGCTCGCCGTTTGATCCGCGATGGCTGTGTGGCGTACCTTGCTTCGGTTTGTTCTTTGGAGCCTAGCAGATCTTCAGTTTTTGACATGCCGGTCGTTTCTGAGTTCCCCGACGTCTTCTCGGAGGATCTACCTGGTTTTCCGCCTGAGCGGGAGGTAGAGTTCTCCATCGAGCTTTTGCCCGGTACGATGCCTTTGTCCAAGGCACCCTACCGGATGGCCCCGGCGGAGCTGCGTGAGTTGAAGCGCCAGTTGCAGGAGCTTCTTGAGCTGGGCTTCATTCGCCCGAGTCGTTCGCCGTGGGGCGCGCCTATTTTGTTTGTGAGAAAGAAGGATGGCAGTCTTCGTTTGTGCATCGATTATCGGCAGTTGAACCAGGTTACTGTGAAGAACAGGTACCCGTTGACGAGGATCGATGATTTGTTTGATCAGTTGCAGTCGGCCCGAGTTTTCTCGAAGATTGACTTGAGATCCGGGTACTATCAGATGCGGATCAGAGAGTCAGATGTCGGTTTGATGGCTTTCCGTTCCAGGTACGGTCACTTTGAGTTCGTCGTGATGCCATTTGGGCTGACGAACGCACCCACAGCGTTCATGGATCTGATGCATAGGGTGTTCAGTGAGTACCTAGATCGTTTTGTGGTTGTTTTTGTTGATGATATTTTGGTCTACTCGGCTTCTGAAGAGGAGTACGAGGAGCACCTGAGGATCATGCTGGAGACCCTGCGGAGTCACTGCCTTTATGCCAAATTCGACAAGTTCAAATTTTGGCTGAGGGAGGTGCACTTTCTCGGGCACGTGATCTCGAGTTCTGGTGTGGCAGTGGACCCTGCCAAGGTGGAGGCCGTGTTGTCGTGGGAGCAGCCCACATCGGTGTCAGAGGTCTGTAGTTTTCTGGGTTTGGCCGGTTACTACCGGAGGTTCATTCAGGATTTTGCCAAGTTAGCAGCGCCGTTGACCAGGTTGACTAGGCAGGACGTCAGGTTTGTTTGGTCAGAGGACTGTGAGTAGAGTTTTCGAGAGCTGAAGACTAGGTTGACTTCAGCGCCTGTGTTAGTCTTGCCGTCGAGCAGCGGAGGTTTTGTGGTCTATACCGATGCGTCGAGGTCAGGTTTGGGTGCCGTGCTGATGCAGCACAGTGGGGTCGTTGCCTATGCTTCCCGGCAGCTCAAGAAGCATGAGGAGAACTACCCCACCCACGACTTGGAGCTGGCAGCAGTGGTGTTCGCTCTCAAGTTGTGGAGGCACTACCTGTATGGCGAGGCTTTCCAGATCTTCATCGATCACCAGAGTTTGCAGTATATCTTCACCCAGAGGGATCTGAACTTGAGGCAGCGCCGATGGATGGAGTATTTGAAGGACTACGACCTAACCCTCTCCTATCACCCAGGAAGGGCTAACGTCGTAGCCGATGCCTTGAGTAGGCGTGTGCGCTTGAGTTCGCTGATGGTCAGAGAGTGGAGGCTGTTCGAGGAGCTGTCCCAGGGAGTGTTCGTTCCGTCGAGGACCAGAGACCGTGCAGTAGTGAGCAGTTTGTCGGTTCGGCCGTCAGTGTTCAGGCAGGTGTTGCAGGCACAGCAGGCAGACCCTCAGTTGGCGGGCATTTTGCAGATGCCAGATGTTGAGCTCGACGAGGACAGCGAGGTCAGATTCAGAGGCCGCTTGTACATTCCTGAGGAGGCGCGCCAGGCAGTTTTATCAGAGGCTCACAGATCGAGGTATGTTGTTCATCCTGGCTCCACCAAGATGTACCATTGCTTGAGGAGGTCCTTCTGGTGGCCAGGGATGAAGAGGGGCGTGGCAGAGTTTGTTGCCCGATGCCTTACCTGTCAACAGGTGAAGGCCGAGCATCAGCGTCCTGGTGGTGAGCTGCAGCCGTTGCCCATTCCCGAGTGGAAGTGGGACGACATCACCATGGACTTTGTGGTCGGTTTGCCCCGCACCCCGTAGTGGCACGATGGTATTTGGGTGATTGTGGATCATTTGACCAAGGCAGCGCACTTTCTTCCGATCAGGATGTCGTGGTCAGTGGACAGGTTAGCCAGGCTGTACATGGACAGAGTTGTTTCGTTGCATGGGATCCCAGTTTCAGTCGTCTCCGACAGAGATCCGAGGTTCACGTCAGGGTTTTGGCGCAGTCTTCAGAGAGCACTGGGTACAGAGTTGAGGTTCAGCACAGCGTACCACCCTCAGACAGATGGACAGTTAGAGCAGACCATTCAGACACTGGAGGACATGCTGAGAGCATGCTGTTTAGACTGGAGCGGCACGTGTGAGTCGCACCTTCCGATGGTGGAGTTCGCGTATAACAACAGTTATCATGCGAGCATCGGAATGGCACCATACGAGGCCTTGTATGGTCGCCCGTGCAGGACTCCACTGCACTGGTTTGAGGTTGGTGAGAGGCAGCTTTTGGGGCCAGAGTTAGTGCAGTAGTGTGCAGATACAGTCAGTCTGATCAGGCAGAGGCTTCGGGCAGCGCAGAGCAGACAGAAGAGTTACGCAGACGTTCACAGGAGACCGTTACAGTTCAGTGTTGGTGACCTTGTTTTCTTGCGGGTCTCGCCGACCAAGGGCATCATGAGGTTTGGCAGAAAGGGAAAGCTTAGTCCGAGGTATGTCGGGCCTTTCCCTGTCACCGAAAGGGTCGGCGAGGTGGCTTACAGGTTGAGTCTTCTGGCAGAGCTAGCAGGTGTGCACAGTGTGTTTCACGTTTCGCAGCTCAGGAGGTACGTTGCAGACCCTTCGCACGTGTTGGACTACTCGCAGCTAGGGGTAGCGCCAGACTTGTTAGTGCCAGAGTACCCGGTCAGTGTTGTCGACCGCAGAGTTCAGCAATTGCGCAGGAAGCAGATTCCGCTGGTGAAGGTCGTTTGGCAGAACCGCGTTGGTGGCGAGGCCACCTGGGAGCGTGAGGATGAGATGCGAGAGCAGTTCCCTTATTTGTTTGATTGATCGGTATGTTGTTATCTCCCCTCCGTTGTTTTCCTGGTTGAGACCGAGTTGTCTTCATTTCGAGGACGAAATGTCTTAAGGTGGGTGGGATGTAAGACCAGGCCCCCATGGGCCCTAGGCTCCGTCCTCAAGGTCGCGACAGGCGCCCTAGCCGTGACATGGTCGCGCCAGAGCGGCCTGCCGCGACAGGATTGGCGGTTCATGTCGCGTCGGGGGTGAGCGTTGCGTCTTGGTCGCGTCACCCCTGGCTGTCGCGACTGTGTTCTGACACGGCTTGACCGCTGTCATGTCTGTCAGAACGGTCGTGTCGGGTGGAAGGGTCGTGCGACGTTGACGCGACCTGCCAGGCCGCCGCGTTTGCTTTTCCAGTCTTCGAGGTTTGACGTGCTTTTTGTGTCGCGACGTGGCGGGCAGTTGCGACATGGTCGCGACGCTCCTGGGCGTCACGACAGCGTCTGAGGGGCCATCAGTTTAAAACTGACAGCGCGCCCTATTTTCCCCCTCTTCCTCCTCTTCCTCTTCTTCTCCCTCTTGAGCTCTCTGGCGGTTTCTCGGTGTTTTTCCTTGCTCGTGGTGCTCGTGCTGAGGCGTGGACGTGCCGTTCGTGTAGGGGTCGTGCTTGTGGCGTGCGGTGTGAGGAGGAGATGGCCATTCCTACAAGAAGGCCCCAACAGGTGCGTTCTTCGTGTGGAGGTAGGGACGTCCGACCCTCTCGCCCTAAGCATGATCCCCTCCCCTCTAGACCGTGGTTTCCTTGTGGTTTGGGGCTTGGGAGTGTGAGAACTCCATGCTCGAGTTGAGTGAGGTTTCCTTCGAGCGTAGATCCATGCCTTTGAGGGATTGTGGGTGGTTTGGTGGATTTATTGCTTTTAATATACGTTGTGCATGATCCCCTTCCCCCTTGTGAATGTATTTTGTGTTTTGGGGAGGGTTCCTAGAGGGACTGCTCCGGAACCCTGCTCGGCTGGAAATGCGGCAGCCTCGGAGGCTGCGACCATGTCGCGACGGCGCGCCCGGTCGCGACGTGGTCGCGACGCTCCTGAGCGTCGCGTTAAGGTCGCGACACGCTAGGGCGTCGCGACATGGTCGCAACGGTCCGCCCTATCGCGTTATCGACCGAGAGACAAGTTTTCGCCTGACACCGTTTCCGTTTGCTTTGCTGTACCGTGGCACATGTGCTAGTCCCCTAGTATGGTCTACTCTAGTCCTTCGCTCGGTGCTAGGCACTTGAGGGCTTGTCCCATGTGAGAGGTTGTTACCGTTGCTTGGGACCCCCATCCTCGGGAGCCTGTTGAGGGAGTACTCCGGGCTACGAGTGCGCTCGAGTTGGCAGCCACCAGGCGGACTCTGGAGCTTAGGGGAAAATGATGGTTAGGACAGTGGCGTGTGAGTCACTTGCAGAGCTCTCGTGGGTGGTCTGGGACGCCGAGGACGGTGAGGTGTTCTACCCGGCGCAGGCCAGCCAGACCTTCTTCTCACTGCCTCGCTCCTTGCGGCCCCGGAACCGCTTGGGGAGGTCAGGCGTGGGACCGTAGTCCGGCCAGACTACGGTGGTTACTGTTGTGTTACTTGTGTCCTACCTCGATCTGACGAGACGTGAGGGTCAGGACCCAGGTCGAGGATAAACGTCGGTGGACGCGCCTGACCGTGACTAGTGGTAGTGTTTCCGTAGCTAGTGTTCTTTGTCCAGGCGGAGTTCCCTCCGTCTATGTTACTAGCCGTGTGGTGGTCACGACGAGCAGTCGTACAGAGTTTCCGACCGTGTGTACCTTCCGTACCGTGCTGGTTGTAGTTTTGCTTCCGCACTTCCGTTTGTAGGTAGAAGATATAAACTGTTGTCATTCATTTGATATATATATATTTCTCCTGCCTGTTTAGAGCCAGTAGGAGATTGGTAGTCCCTACTGAGCTTCTGTTATGAAGCTCATCCCTCCTTTTCCCAGGTGAGACTTCTCAGCAGCGGCAGGGCGCCGCCGGGCGGAGGAGATGGGGCGGTAGTCGGAGTCCCCGTAGCTAGCAGTGGTTCCCCCTTTTTCAGTGTACGTCACCCTCGGGATATGCCCCTAAGAGACTTGTTCTTCCCCTGCCTTTTACTTGTACTAGCATGCGTGCGTTGAGACTGTACTTAGAGCGGTACGCAGCGGTCTCGCTCTCTTTTCTGTTTCCGCTTGTACGCTTCTAGTTTAGCAGTTGACGTTTACTTCCGTTACATATCCTGTTAGACATAGATTATAGCCCTTCCGGGTCCCCGGATCCGTGGGCGGCGACCGCGAAAATCGGGTCCTCGGCGTGGGCCGAGGGTCGGGTTCTCGGGTCGTTACATTGGTGATCTACCTAACCATTTAGAAATAAAAAATTCCCACCAAACCTCATAATAGTATCAATGTAACCCTTAATATGAGCAAAAGGACATGTATACAATAACTATTGCAATATGAAAATAGAGATATTCATGCATAAATAAAACTGTAATGAGGTCAAAACTTAAAAGAATAACTATAATGAATAATGCAACAATTATCAGTCCATAAACAAATTTTATTCATGCTAAAACCAAATTAAAATGGGTTAAAAACACAAGTTTAAGCATGCTGTTACATAAATATCCCTTTCTGTTTGCAGCAAAGACCACAGAATTGCAAACATATCCCCAAAATTGCTTCTGTATCCAAACTGTTTACAAATAAGATCTTAAATCCTTTAAAAGTCATTAATGGGCCCAAATTTGGCCCAAAAGCTATGGGCCTATGGTTCTGTACTTAATGGATCCAGCATACCCATTAATAAATCTTAAAGGATAAAAAATCTCAATAGAGAACTTAAAATAAACAGTTTTAAAGCCTAAAGGATACAAAAATAATAATGGATACGAAATGGATATTATGTAAACTTAAGTGAAAAATAGATTCGGATTCTTAATGGTATTCGGATATGGATCCTAAATGGGTTTAAAGTGAACCCAATACCCAAACTTGATAACCGTAATCTAATATCTAAAGAGAAGCACTTAGTGCAAACTCCCCATGGGAGTTTGCATCCACGTGGGTGCAAACCACACCCCCATTGTGGGTGGGTTTGGCCCCACCTCAGCTCCCCCCAATGGGGAGCTGAGTTTGTTGCAAACCGCCATGTGGCGGTTTGCAACAAGACTTACCCATATCTAAAAGTCCAACGGGGGAAGGGCCGCCGCCTCCCAGAACCCATGTTTTTTTTTAACTTGCACGGCGGATTGCCGCGGCGCCCTGTGCAGTGGGTGGGCAGCGCCGTGGCGGCCTGCCTTCCCTGCCGCGCGCAGTGAGCACAGGCCAAGAGGGTGAGGCATTGCTGCGGTGTCCTGTTGCCCCCCCCCCCCCCCCCCCCCACGCCCTTGGTAGATCCGATCTGTGATTGCGAGTCCCCCGTATCAAACACAAGTAGGAAGCCTGGGGGCATCGCGTCCCAGCCGCATGGCTTGCTGCGAAGCAGGGCAGGGCACCACACCAGCACCCCCTGCGCGGTCGGACAACATCCTTGTGCACCAAGATAGGGCCACAACACGGCCGCTTGGCGATCTCTTGATGCACGACGCCCCAGCGCCCAGTTCCTAAGATGTGGCAAAAACATCTCAAAATAGTATGGAAAGATTCGAATAGACAGATCGGAGCCCAGAGATTCCGACACGTGGCTCTAATACCACATGTTGGGGATGTGTACCTGATGTGAAAGCCATCCCACGTGTGAGGAGGAAGACGACGCCAGAAGATGATGTGCACGGACGCTGGGAAGGGAGACGATAACCCAGACGATCTCCCTCTGGTTTCCTCTCTCTATCTGTCTGTAGTCTGTGTGACCTGATGGGGAGTCTCACATATATATTTATAGAGAGAAGGGACCAGTCCCAATGGGCCTGAGCATGATCCCACCCATAACAAGATCCTAATGGGTACTTAATGGGTTAAGCCCATGAATGTATTCTGTTAACTGGACCTAAAGGTGTGCATAGGTTGTGCGGCCCAATACAAGTGGACTATTAATATTGGGTAAAACCAAATAGAAGGAGCCTTAAAGCTAGGAACAATTTGAGAAGCTCGCATGTTTAGAACTTTTCTCTCCTTATCCTTCGCAGAACTTGGAGTTACACTGAACATGATGATCAGTCCATCCCCATAAAATTTTATTTATTATATGCATTTTTTGGTGATTAACAAAACCTTAATAAATATTTTCTAACAATCTTTTCTGAAGTTCATCCACATGAAATAAGTCAAGCAAAATCTGTAAGTTACTCTCACACACTGTTATTTACAGTTCAAAGCATTCATTCTAAGTACACATCGATTTCCTTGATAGAACATCAGTTTTATAAGTGAAATAACGATTCGGTCTCTTTATCGATTTCATAAGTAAGTTAAAACGATTTGATCGCTGTAATGATTCGATAAGTTAAAACAACGATTTGATCACTGTAATGATTTGATCGCTGTAACAATTCGATAAGTTAAAACAACGATTTGATCGCTGTAACGATTCGATAAGTCAAACAACGATTTGATCAATGTAACGATTTGATCACTATAACGATTCAGTAAGTTACACAACGATTTGATCGCTGTAACGATTCACTATCACTTAAACAATGATTTGCTTTTAGTCAAGGAACAATTTGCTCAAACAACGATTTGCTTTACTTAAATAATGAGTTGATAGCAAACAATGATTTGCCCTTACTTAAACAACGATTTGATAGCAAACAATGATTTGCATTTACTTAAACAATGATTTGATAGCAAACAACGATTTGCCTTTACTTAAACAACGATTTGATAGCAAACAACGATTTGGCTTTACTCAAACAACAATTTGATAGCAAACAACGATTTGCCTTTACTCAAACAATGATTTGATAGCAAATAACGATTTGATCGCAAACAACGATTTGTTTCTACTTAAACAACGATTTGCTCATACTTGAACAACGATTTTCTTATACTTGAACAACGATTTACTTACACAACAATTTCACAAGTACAACATAGATTTCATCTATACATGAATTATATTTATCACATCGATTTCATTTCATCATGGATTTCATTTATGCATGGTCTATAACATCGATTTCACGAATACATCAACCCTTTTCACAACGATTTTGTTTTGAATGAATTGTCATACATTTTTTTTTATCATCTTCTTAGATAAATTTTAAAATAACTATTCTCTATGATGTTCAAACATATTTTCAAAACACTGTGGAGTTCAAGTCTTCCCGCGTATATCTTTGTATCTTGCACCACGTAACATTTATTGTGATTGTACACATCTCTGCATGCCACATACCCGTGTGCATTCTAAACCTGTGTTTCTATAGCAAACGCTTTTTAGGGTGACAGAATGACATGTCTATTTTGGTGTACATTCTTATAGCATGACTATTAACGTTGACTGACAGCATAGAGACAATCTAGTTGTCTGCGTGTCGGTATTTATTGTGTGTAGGTCTTTTGCCAGTACCATATCTTACAACGTTGGATAACCTTAAGTGAAAGATATCTAGATGAATCCTCTCGTTGCGTATGTGTCTCCTAGAGCATTAATGACTGCAGGCTTACCTGTTCCACACCTCGGACCATACAGTCTAACGTGCTTCAAACATAGAAACAACAGACAGTTCAACGGCTATATTCTCAAGAGAAGATATATAGAAGACTGATGACTCCATGAAGACTACTAAGAGATATACAGAGAGATACACTGAGCAACACACATAGAATCCATCAAGTGTAACGTAGCGCGTTTTTCGGATCTTCATGGATCGTTGTTTAGTGGTAGTTTGAATCCGCGTTTACTGGTTTTGGTGTGGTGCTCATGACCAATATGGGGTCATTGGGCCTTGGTCGAGGTTTCCGCGCGTTGTGTGGAGCTTAGTGGGCCGGCAGGATAGGCCCGTGGTGCTCGTTGGTTCACTGGATGTGAACACGACGGAGGTGTAGGTCGCATTCTAACACGACAGCAGTGGGGGTCGCATTCTGGTTGCCGCTGCTGGGGTTGACGTCTGCATGCGCGCCGCGTGTCGCGCATGGGGTGGGGCTGCTGACGTCAGGAGTGGGAAGGCGACGCCCTAGTCCGTCACGAGAGGTACATCGCGATCTCAATCGCTGTGCGGTTTTTAAAAAGGTTTGGCCGAACAGAGCTTTCACAAGCTCTGCTCGACCGGGAGAGGAGCTGCCGCAGGTTCTCTGGGTGATTTGGCGTTCCAACGTGGTGTTCGACGTGCTCTCGACACGGGGACGTCACATGGAGCGGGGGAGACGTCGTGCCGTAACCGGTTTGCATGTTCTTCGTGGAGGTAGGGAGTTCTACCTTGATTTGTTACGTGGATTGCATGTTGGTTTGTTTACCGCTTTAAAAACAGTAGATACCATGCCTAGGAGGTGAAATGAGCATGAAAACTGGGTTGAAACATCGTGTGGGGTGGTTTGCATGGAAAATCTGGAGATGGTTCCTGGATTAGGGTTTTCGCCTGAGAAGGCAGCAGACCATACTGTCGCGACTAGGTCACGACAGGCCGACCTGTCGCGACAGGATTTCCTATCGCGACATGTCGCGGCGTCGCGATCAGAAGGCGGCCTTGACCTCTGTCGCGATCACAGCCGAGGGTTCTATTTTGCATGCTTTTGGTGATTTGGTTATCCGGATATCGGTATTTGACATGTATGGATTTGGTGAGTGGTGCATTGGCACCCATAGCACTCTGTGAGCGTGTTGCCCACGTGGTTAGTGGGTGGTTTACGTAGTTGGTGTGGTGTTTACGTGGTGTGAGTGTGTGCAGGGCACATAGTGTTGTGAAGGTTGGGCAATGATGGTTCCAGTGTGAACCTAGCCTCAGTCTTGTGACGTCTTTTATAGATTAAAAGAGATGGTTTAATTAGGGTATTGTGTGTATGTGGCAAGGAGGTCACATGATGACCAATGATAGGCCAATTTGTGATTGGTTATCGTGGTTTACATGTGTGTTGGTGTGAGGTAGCTTGTAGGTCACAGAGTGACTGGGGGCAAGCTATTCCTGACACTTGTACTGTGATTTGTAATAAAGAATATGTAAGTATATATATATATATATATATATATATATATATATATATATATATATATATATATCGTGGTTTGTGCATTGCCGAGTGCGGTGGTCCGGCGCCTATTCCGAAATGCCTCTTCAGTTGGGTGCCCCAGGTTTTTTGTAAGCCAGGCACCTGTGTGTGCTCGGGGCTTGTCCCGGTACAGTGGTACCGTCGAGGTCTTGTCGTCTTCCTGGACACCCTCACTCTTGTGTTTGAGTAGTACGTTCGGCTGAGGGAAAGACGACAGTGGGACAGTGACTTGTGAGAGTTTGTGTTTAGTCACTTGTAGCGCACTCGTGGTTGGGGTTACGGACACCAGTAGACATACTGGGCCCCAGCTAGTCCTGTTACCAGTGCCTCACTTTAGGAAGCTCGGACCAGAGTCTCTAAAGGTGCCAGGCATGGGCCTGCAGGGGGTGTGACCTGTAGGTAGTGGTGGTTTGGTTGGTCTCCACAGTTCTTTGGCTTTACTTGTGCTGTGGAGCGGCAGTTGGACCTTACGTCCGTGACTGCGAGACTGAGAGGTAGTTCTTGTATTGTGTTGTCCGGGTTGGATACTGGCGTCATGAACCAGTAGTCTGTCCCGTATGGTGGCATCGTGCTTTGCGGCTCGTGCTTTGCTACTGGTTGTAGCGTGTGTTGGTTGTGGTTTTACCCGTCGAGGTGTGCCATAGTGTTGGCACGGTTGTCGTGGTGGTTAGTGAGCGGAGACTCACTGGTTCTGGTTTGACTGATTGTGGTGTGCCCTGGTGGTGGCACATTTGTGTTTATGTTTCAGTGGTGATACCTCGTGGTGGTAGGTACCTGTACCCTTTGTGGGTACTAGTTTCTCGTGGTACTAGCCTTTTCAGATGGTGAAGTGGAGGTCTTGTGGTGAGACCTTCCACTTGTTGTGTTTTACCCTTCCTTGGGTAAGTATTCGAATATGGTTTAGTGTGTAATAGATTGGCACCGTGGTAACCAGTCATGTTTACCTAAATGTGACATTCGATATATCGTGGTTTAGGGATATAGAGGACTAGCTCTTGGTTAGCGGTCCTGTTACCCAAGTGTTTAAGGTTCGCCAGTGAAGCTTGTAGCCTGGGCGGTGGTTCGCCTGTGTGGCTTACAGCTTAGGCAACTAGTTGTTGAGATGGTGTGCCTGTGGGGCTTGTGGCCTAGACATTAATATTGTTGAGCAGACTAGCGGTGTTATGCTAATCATGTTGTCTCTTCTTCTTTCCGAGATTTGTAGCTATTAAGATAATCTAGTTTAGTGATTGTTAATTATGCTTTGCTATGAGCATGATATGGCGTGGTTACCGGTGTTGCCTGTGAGACCCGTTGGGGTTGAGGTCCTCCCGTGTTGTGTGTGGTTTTGGGTAGTCTCCTACTGAGACAATGACTTGTTGAGGCTCACTCCCTTATAGTTCTTTTTAGGGTTTACCGTTGGTGTGACTTGCAGAGGTGTCGTGACAAACTTGTACCACCAGCAGTAGTGTTAGTTGAGTTGTGTGAGCTAGTGCTTCCTCGGGATATGTCCCAGGTAGTTGTACTCTTCTTAATTTGGACATGTAATAATGTTGCCCAGCTAGCTAGCCCAGAGGGGGGGTGAATGAGATATTAAAATTAATGAGTACTTAAAACCTGTTCACAGAAAAGTCACAAAAACACACTTCGCAGATTGTTAGTGTTAGTGACGGAAAAATCAAACACACAAAAGCAATCACACGACACAGAGAATTATCCTGGTTCGGATCTCCACTCCTTAGGAGTCCTACATCCAGTCCTTGGGCAATATCTCAGGATTTCACTAACAAGGGTACAGTCCCCCTTAAGGACACTACAGCACTCAGCACCCCAGCTGGTCTTCCTTCACCCGAAGGGAACAACACCCTAGATACCACACTAGGTCTTCCTTCACAACCGAAGGGAACAACATAGGAAAAATGAAATTAGATCATGCCCCTAGATCAAGCTTATACAATGCTAGATCTGAAGCTAACTGAGAGGAAGATCTACAGTGAGGGACACTCTCAGTTTACAGAAGCTCTCAAGACTAACACACTGAATACAGAGAGCTAAGAGCTTGAACAGAAGGGAGTGAGGCTTTGCTCTTCAGAATGCTCGCAGAAATCTTGTCAAGGATTTTCATTTTTGAAACTCTGGATAATTGCTTCTGGAGCTTCAGTCTTCTATATATATCTTCTATTTGAAAATTTGAACGTTGAAGTGCCCGTTGTCTCTATGCATAAGTGTACATTAGACTACTTGACCCTTGGAAGCTTCTAGTCAACCAGTCCTTTATCCTTTCATGCACGCAAAGAGAGAGAGGATCTTCTGTAATCTTCTTTGGCTTCCATTTTGTCCAACGTTGTATGACAGTTGCTGTCAGAGACCTGCACATACTTAAAGTTTGAACAATGGACAGCTAAGCTGTCTCTTGTTGTCAGTCAACGTTAAATTGATTTTATACAGAAGTAGAAGTTCCATTCTGTTCTACTAAAAAGATGTTTACAAAACAAGCATGAGAATGGAAGATATTGTCTGCATGCATGCAATGATACGTACTATCGTAATAAATGCACAGCTGTCAGAAAGATATGCGTGAAGACTTTGACTTTTCAACGTATTAAAAAATTAGCTCGAAAATAAAATCGTTATATTTCACGAAATCGTTATGTGCATGACTTATGAAATCGTTGTGCAAATGAGTGAATCGTTATGCAATCATAAGTAAATAGATGTATACATAAATCGTTATATATATTAATAATCCAATCGTTGTAAGCGAATCGTTGTGAAATGTATCGAATCGTTACAACGACCAAGTCGTTATGTAACTTGATGAATCGTTATAGTGACAGAGTCGTTATGTAACTTAGCGAATCGTTATGAGAGCAAATCATTGTGATCACTTAACAAATCATTATGATCACTTAAGAAATCGATATGAGACCAAATCGTTATGATCACTTAACGAAATCGATGTGAGACCAAATCGTTATGATCACTTAAGAAATCGATATGAGACCAAATCGTTATGATCACTTAACGAAATCGATGTGAGACCAAATCGTTATGATCACTTAAGAAATCGATATGAGACCAAATCGTTATGATCACTTAACGAAATCGATGTGAGACCAAATCGTTATGATCACTTAAGAAATCGATATGAGACCAAATCGTTATGATCACTTAACGAAATCGATGTGAGACCAAATCGTTATGATCACTTAAGAAATCGATATGAGATCAAATTGTTATGATCACTTAACGAAATCGATATGAGACCAAATCGTTATGATCACTTAACAAAATCGATGTGATAAGCAAATTGACGTGATCACGAGAGAAATCGTTATGATAGCAAATCGTTATGTCTACTAAAGAAATCATTGTGATAGCAAATCGTTATGATAGCAAATCGTTACGATCACTAAAGAAATCGTTATGACAGCAAATCGTTATGATCACTAAAGAAATCGTTACGAATACTTAACAAATCAATGTGAGGGCAAATCGTTGCGATCACTTATCGAATCGATGTAGCTTTGATGAAATCGTTATGACTTACAGAGAATCGATGTGGACTTAGACAAATATTGCTGCTGTAGTGTGATGAATACTTACTTGATTGGCTTGTTTTCCCTTGGTTTATTTCTTGTGTTTAGACTTCATAGAAAGTATGTTAGTAACCTTTATCATAGTTTTGTTATTCACCAAAATAGATATGTAATTTATTTAAATTACATGGGGATAAACTGATCATCAATCTCCCCCTTTTTGGTGATGACAAAACTTAACAATTAGCAAAGATGATTTGAAATAAGTCTAAGCATAGTCTAATCATAATTGAAGAAATAACATAAAAATAATGTATTTCAGAAATGCAATATTTTCTCCCCCTTTTTGTCATTTAAGCAAAAAGATCAAACACTTGAGACAAAGATGAAGAGAAAAGAGCACAAAGAGAGGAACAAAGAGATTTATTGAGCATTGGAGCGTTCAGAGAGATAGAAGGTAGGAGACAAGAGAGATGCAAAGCGCCTAATGACAAGTAGCGATTGGCGTTCCTGCTCTTCAAAATAGGCTTGAAATGTGCCAAGCTCAATGCAATAGGAGGGTCCCATGGTGGGAGCCATCCTCTTGATGTGAAGCTGCCTCTGATCCGATATGAAATCCCAATATTTGACGTTGCCAAGAGCTACCTTGTAGGGAGTGAAGCAACCAAAACTGGCAAACTGAAGAAATTGAGTAATTTTAAAGGGATAGAAGAGCTGATGCTGCCGAAGTTCCTTCTTTAATTCTAGAAAGACTCTGTACCGTTCTTCCCATTTCATGAAGGAGTCCCGGACAAGGTGAAGAGAATTTGCATCCAAAAAGTCAGCGGGAGACAGAAGAGGTTGATTGGAACGAGCTTGAGAAGCATTCAACTCTTTAAGCTGTTGAGCAGATAGAGTGTAGAGCTTTTCCCAATCAGCAGGCGACAACCTCTCACACTTAGAGAGAATAGGGGCAAGGATATCTGCCTTGAGGTACCCCTGAAGATACTGCTTGAAGACAAATCTATGAAAAGCAATGTTACGACCTTCTTGCATAGAGAGCCTGGCCATAACCTGAGCTGCTCTCTCAAACATGAGTGTGCCCACAGATGAGTCCATGATCAGGGAGTGAAGAGGAGGAAGGAACACCACATCAGGAATTACCAAGGTGGCAAAATCAACTCAAAGAGGTTCGGTGTGAGCAACCTTGGAACTGAGATCATGGATGGCTTGCCTGAACTGGCCCAGCTGCACCTCTAGAATGTTATTAAGATAGCAGTAATCGCAGTACATTTTGTAGTGCCGGATGAACTTGATTTCCTTCTAATGAAAGGTCCAAAAAAATTTTTATGATGAATCTGAAACCATTCAGAGAGAGGGAGAGGAGCTTCTCTTGGAGGATATCTAGCGGCTTGAGTCCGACGAAATTGATTGTACAGATCTCTGTTGCTCCGAGCCCACTGCTCTTCAGTTTTGGCTTCAGTCATGGAAAAGTTTTTTGACTGTTGAGCCTTGGAAAGAAAGGCATAAGGGAAAATGGTATTGAAATGGGCCGAAAGATTTTGGAAGGGAAGGCCAAAGAGGTGAGCAAACACTACCTTTTGAAGAAATTCCTCATAGATAGATTGTTGCTTATTGGTGATAGAAAGAGAAAACCAAAGTGGAGGATAACAAGGTTCAGAAGAGACAGGATGGGTGGAAGTGAGTCTCCTCTTCTTAGGAACAGGACTGGAAGAGTATGTCCTATGAGAATGGGTCCCAACAGCTAGGACTGAACGAAGTATTGCTACTTCAAATTCATCCTTGATGTCCTGGATTTCTGTGTGAGCCAATTGGGCACCCTCGGGAATAATAGTAATGAAGGAAGGAGGTGTTTGTGGATGGAAGAGAGATGCAGGGGTGATGGAAGGGAGATCAAATGGTCCTGAAGAAGAAAAAGAAGGACCACTAGAAGAGGCTCCAGCTGAAGAAGCTGTGGAAGGAACCTCAACAGAAGATAAGGGTGGAGGAATAATGGTGGAGGAAGTAGGAGATGAAGGAGTTTGGGAAGGAAAAGGTGCAGGTGAGGAAATTGTTCTAGAGCAGGGTCGTTTGAAGGTGAGAGGATCTGGAGGAGCAGTGGATGAGGTGGGTGGAGAAGGAGGGGCTAGAGTTGGAAGGGTAGGAAGGATAAGGGGCTCTGGAGCTATAGCATGATCTTCTTATCTTAAAGCATCCTCTGCCGGCCCTGCTGGCCCAGATTCCTCAGCAACAACCACTTCTTTAACGAGCTCATTCTCAACATGAATTGGCCCTGGTGGCCCTGCTGATTTTTCAGACAAAGGCCCTGATGGCCGCTCTTCCTCTTGCTGCTGCTCTGCAAAGACAGCCCCTAATGGCCGCTCTTCCTCTTGCTGCTGCTCTGCAAAGACAGGCCCTGATGGCCTAGCTTCATCATCCTGCTGTTGCTCTGCAATGACAGGCCCTGATGGCCTATTACTTTCTTCACTTGGCCCTGATGGCCTTGCACTATAGGAAGGAGGGGCGAGAGATGGTAAGTGCTCCCTCACAAATGCTGACAAATCCACAAGCACCTTCCTCATACTGTCATAATCTTTTCTTAGGCTTGCAAGATCAGATGACAGTGCCCCTAATTCACGGGCAGATTAGCTTTGAGTGATAAAAAAGGAGTCCATATCCGACTTCACAGAACACACAATTTTGCCTTGCTCATCCAGGCGCTCAATAATGGGTTTCAAATTTACTTTCAACTTCTTTTTCCCAGACCTCTTGTGTGACTTACTGGTGAGGAGAGGAACTTCTTTAGCTACACCTTTTCCTTTGCCTTCTCTTTCTCTAACCACGGGCTCTTCATGGTCAACATTTTCATTTTCTTCTTCTGAGACACTTTCCACAATGCCTTCTCTAAATTGATCATCAATGGGGGCATTGGCAATTTGCTCCCCTTGACTTGCTGCTTGCACATCAACATGTTGCTCCCCCTCAATGGGAGTATCTTCTACAACTAAGTCTTCACGAGCAACTACTTGCTCCCCCTGACTGGGAGCTTCTTCCATAACAATCTCATCAATGTGGCTTGATGCCACAACTTCTGCAATTTGAACTTCACTAACTACTGGATCCCTTAAAGAGCTTTGGAGGGATTCCAGTACATCTCTGAGAACTGAGCCTACTCGAGAAGAGGGAAGAAAATCCTCTGAACTATGCCCAACGGGCTCAATATCCTTTGGAGGTATATCCTCAATTCTGCTGCTAGATTCTGCTGATGTTGCTGCTTCTACTTCCACAGATGGTGCTGCTGCTGACTCTTCTTGAGCTACGACTGCTGCTGCTACTTCTGGTTCTGCTGCTACCTGAACTGCTTCTACCTCTGGAATCACAGGACTGCCCCAGCTGCTTCCTGACCTTCTTGGGCTTCGCCAATGATGGCTTCACCCTCAGCCACAGAAGTCTTTGTCCAGACCCCATTGACAACCGAAAAACCACTTTTTCTCAAATTTCTGGACCGGATATCTTGGCCCATCTTTTCAGACACATCTCCCACCACGCTAATGCCATAATGTTGAAATATCTTGGTGAGCAGATGAGCATAAGGTAGAGAAACGTTCAGCTTGATCTTTGTGTCCCATACCTGTGCGCTTGCAAACTTCATCCTTTCAATCATAATCTCTGCAGTGTTGATTTCTTGGTTCTGGACAGTCCAGAACATCAGGTCGGAGTCTGCCTTTGTGCAAGTGGAGAAGGTGGCACTCCTTGGGACTACTATTTGACACACAATGAAATGCAAAAAGCAATTGAACGCATTTAACTGGTTGATGTCTAGTTTTCCATCCTTCAATCTGAATTCGGGACCAACAATCCCTAAACCTTTCGCCTGGATATCCACAGTGTGAACTCCACTGTGTTCGGAGGTAGTCACACCAAAGAGAGATGCCAAAAGGTCTCGTGTGACCCTAATCTGAGTTCCCTTGACCATGGAAGTTAGGGTTCCATCTTCCTCTATCTTCAGACATACATAGAAAGCTTTCACAAGGTCCGGATAACTTACTTCTGATAGGGTGGCTATCTTTGTCCACTTCAATCTGCCCATAGCTGCGACAATACTGCCCATTCCATTCTTCTACAAGTCAGCCACATCTACTGCTTTGTGGTCGCAAAGCTTGGTATTTACTGAAGCATATCTTTCCTGCTGCTCGACAGTAAGAAATGCAGCTCTATAGCCACCGACGCTGCCGAAGACACCAGAAGAGGCCATGGTTTTGGATGGGAAGAGTTTCTGGATGATTGAAATGGAGAAAGGAGTAGAACCCATCAAGAAATTTCTCACGGGAAAAAGGTGGAAGCTTGAAATCTCAGGGAGTCGATGCCAGAGTCGATAGGGTATCGCCTCAGGCAGAAGGAGGAAGATGATGAAGGGATGCGAATCGTTGCCGCACAGATTTCGGGATATAAAGGAAAGGTTAAAAGAATGACCTTTAGAATTTAGAGGCGCTATGATGGCAGAAAACGACAAACTGACTAGTTCAATAGAATAAATTCTTATAAAATAACGAATCGACATGACAAACTTAAAAGGATAGACAATAATTAGAATTTTGCTCAATTTTTGGGAGGAAAAATAATTTTAAATTCTGAAAATTAATATTTCAGTTTTAAACAGATGATTCTTTCACAATTTACACATGCCTAATTCCCTTCTAAGAGAAGTAAATCTCTCTTCGGATAAGGCCTTTGTGAAGATATCTGCTAACTGATTGTTTGATTCAATAAATGAAATATCAATGTTGCCATTTGCTACATGATCACGAATGAAAAGATATCTAACCTCAATGTGTTTAGTCCTTGAGTGCTGTACTAGATTCTTGGTTAGATTTATAGCACTGGTGTTGTCGCATAACAATGGAATTGTCTTGATATGTAACTCATAATCCTCAAGTTGCTACTTGATCCATAGGAGTTGTATGCAGCAACTTCCAGCAGCTACATACTCAGCTTCAGCTGTTGACAGAGCTACTGAATTTTGTTTCTTTGAGGACCATGATATCAAATAACCTGCAAGGAATTGACAACAGCCACTGGTGCTTTTTCTGTCTATTTTGCATCCAACGTAATCAGCATCAGAGTATCCTACCAAATTAATTTGACATGATTTTGGATACCATATACCTAAGTCATAGGTTCTAACTAAGTATCTAAATATTCTTTTGACATTAATTAAATGGGATTCTTTAGGATCTACCTGATACCTAGCACACATACATACACTAAACAATATATCAGGTCTACTAGCAGTTAAGTACAGTAAAGATCCTATCATACCTCTGTAAATTTTTTGATCTACATTCTTACCATCTTTGTCACTGTCCATTCTTGTTGATGTGCTCATGGGTGTTGATAATGGCTTGGCATTTTCGAATCCAAACTTCTTTAAGAGTTCCTTGGTATATTTGGCTTGACATATGTGGGTGCCTTCTTTTCCTTGCTTAATTTGCAATCCAAGGAAGTAGTTAAGCTCTCCCATCATGCTCATCTCGAATTCTCCCTGCATAAGCTTCTCAAAGTACTTGCAAAGAGATTCGTCAGTAGAACCAAATATTATATCATCAACATATATTTGAACAAGCAGAATATGTTTGACCTTAGATTTGACAAATAGTGTACTATCTACTTGACCTCTAGTAAAATCATGGTCTAGTAGAAATGAGCTAAGCCTTTTATACCAGGCCCTAGGTGCTTGTTTTAAACCATATAAAGCTTTGTGCAACTTAAAAATATGGTTGGGAAAATCAATGTCATCAAAACCTGGAGGTTGTTCTACATAAACTTCCTCCTTAATAAAACCATTAAGAAATGCAGACTTTACATCCATTTGAAATAATTTCACATCTAGTGCAGATGCATATGCAAGTAATATTCTAATAGCATCAAGTCTGGCTACTGGTGCATAGGTTTCATCGAAATCTATACCTTCCTCTTGGGAATAGCCTTGAGCTACCAATCTGGCCTTGTTTCTTAAGATCACACCACTTTCATCCAATTTATTTCTGAACACCCATTTGGTGCCAATTACTGGATGATTTGATGGTCTAGGAACATCTGACCACACATGGTTTCTCTTGAACTGATTAAGTTCATCTTGCATGGCTAAAATCTAAGATTCATCAGTAAGAGCTTCATTGACTGTCATCACATGGAATTATGTTACCTCTTGTTCTTACCTCTACAGATGGATCACCAATGATCTTTTCAGGAGGGTGATCTCTCTTATATTTCCATTCCTTTGGAAGATTTTCATGTTCTACGTCCTTTTGTTGCAAGTCTTCCAGAGGTGGATCTTCCTTGTCCTCAATTAATGAGTTCTTTAGCTTTTTAGACAATTCATCTGCATCATCATTATCACTATCTTCTTCCTTTATCAAGGAAAGGTTACTTTCATCAAAAATAACATGTACTGACTGCTAAATCAATAAAGTACGCTTGTTGAACACTCTATTTCCTTTAGGTTTAGAATCATACCCCATGAAGATGCCTTCATCTGATTTGGCATCTAACTTACCAATGTTTCTTTTGTTGTTGTTGTAGATGAAGCATGGACATCCGAATGTCCTGAAGTGACTAATCTTAGGCTTCTTTCCTTTGAACAACTCATACGCAATCTTCTTCAGAATCGACCTGATCATTACTCTATTGATGATGTAGCTTGTTGTGTTGACTGCTTCAGCCCAAAAATATCTTGGTAGATCATATTCTGATAACATTGTTCTTGCCATTGTAGACACCCATTCCTGACCCATAAGTCGAGCAAAATCCCTTGTCGTATCATTGATGCCCCACGTTGGCTCATCATCGTCAAGCTGGCTTTCTCCGATCATGACATCATTTCCATTAGTTCATCGCCCTGGAGGACCCTTCCTGGTCAAATCAATCTCTTTCACTATAACTCTCTAAGTTAGGAGTCCGATGTTTCAATTCTGAAGACTGCGCATGGGAGTTGGACGCATTGTATGGCCAAAATACAGAAAAAGTCCTGAAGGCGACATGCCCTATGTCGCGTTCCTGAAAATGACATGCCCCGTGTCGCGATCATAAATCCATATTTTAAAATCCTTCAAAAATTGCAAAATGACTTGAAGTCACCTTCCATATGAGGAAGGCGACGTATCGAGGCGTCACATTCAGGAAGGCGACCAGAAGGCTGTCGCTTTCAGGATCTTAAACAGGAAACCCTTTCCGAAGCCAACTTGGACACATGCCAAAGATGGTAATTGTTTCGTTTGGACGTCCAAATCTCGTCTAAATCCTCTCAAATTCAGAGGAGACCTTCCTAACATGTCCCTTTCCAAGTTTCAATTGCCCATACACAGCCATACCTAACCAAAGTCGGACTCTTGCCCATTATTCCTCTCAGACCCGAGTTGGGAATAATCACCCATAAGTACATCGTCTCTGCATCTTTTTGGGGAAGGCTGGAGTCATTAGTTCGCTGAGCAAAAGAGCTTCATCTTCCACGAAGAGAGTTCTCCCTCCAGACGATCAGCAAGAGCCCTTCAGGGCGTTTCCCATCGGCTACACAATTCTTCTCCCTTTTTCCCCATTATTTCTTTCAATTCTTGCTTGCATAGTCTTGTTTTCTTCATAGTTTAGCATTAGATCACGACACACACACCTATCTTTAACACCCACAGGGGTTAAAAGCCCCAATCTCGTGAGTTCCCTCCATTATAGTTCATGTTTTCAAGCTTTTCATTGAATAGATCTCATACACACGAATTCTAATGGGTGTTTATCTTGTTTAAATCACTTTGGCAGGTGTTTGAAGGTCAGAGCAACGTGAGGCTCTTGCCCCTCGGCCGGCTGAGGAGCAGGAAGACAAAGAACCCAAGTCTCCATCCACTGAAGAGGAAGGCGACGACTACTGTGTCGCGATCAAGAAGGCGCCATTGCCTACGTCGCGTTCACTTGAAAGCATCGCGACGCCCATCCTGTCGCATTATCAGGTACGCCTTCCCCTTCACTTTTCCTTTCCAACATAGTCAGCCCTCCATCTGAACATCAAGAGGCGACTGCATTGGTGGCGATCACGGTAAATTTCCTAATCCCTACATATTCACATCTATCAAAAAAAGGGGATACAAATCCCGTGATTACAGCCATGTCCAATAAAGTCCTGTTCTTTCTCTCAGCAACTCCATTCTGCTGTGATGTCATTGGTGCTGAGAAATTGTGTTCAATTCCTTGGTCATCACAGAATTTGGAAAATTTCTCATTCTGGAATTCTCCTCCATGGTCTGATCGGATTCCAACAATGCAATACTTCTTATCTTTCTGAACCATTTTGCTGAAGCTCACAAAATTGTCAAACGTATCATCCTTGTGTTCCAGAAAAGATACCCATGTGAATCTCGAATAGTCATCTACAATAACAAATCCATATTGCTTTCCTCCTAGACTGGTGGTCCTCATTGGCCCAAATAAGTCCATGTGTAAGAGTTCTAAGGGTTTAGAGGTTGTCACCATAGTCATTGACTTGAATGAGGATTTTACATGCTTCCCTTTTGCACAAGGCCAGCAGATGCCATCCAATCTTGTGCAAATTTTAGGTAGACATTCCACTAGGCTTCTCTTAATCAGCTTCTTTATGCCATCCAGACTGCAGTGGCCCAATCTTCTGTGCCATAGCTCAGTTGACTGCTCCTTGCTTGCCGCTAAGCAGATGTCTTGATCTTTTAATTCTTCCAGATGAAGTACATATAGGTTCTTCTCTTGTTGGCTTCAAAGATGACTACACCATCTTTCACAATGTTGCACTTTGACTCTTGAAAACTGATCTGATGTCCTCTATCACATAGCTGACTGATACTGATGAGATTGTGTTTTAGTCCTTTGACGCACAACACATCTTCAATGACAGTTGTGCCTCTACTGCACACTGATCCACTGCCTATCACAGTCCCCTTTCTATTGTCTCCATAGGTGACTGTGCCTTCTTCAGCTTTGAGGTGAGAGAACAGCTTTCTGTTACCTGACATATGCCTTGAGCACCCGCTGTCCAGGTACCATTTTGATGCTCGAAGGCCTCCCTGAAATAAAGACACTAAGCTTTAGGTACCCAAGTTCTTTTGGGTCATTGCTGGTTAGTATTCTCATCTTCTTTTTAATTATCCAGATTTTGTGTTTAGTTGGACATATTATTTTGGTATGTCCTAGCTTGTTGCAGTGACTGCAACATGTTGTTCTAGTCATTTTTTCATATGGAGTATACTTAAAGTTTGATTTATATGCTATATCTTGTTCAGGTACGAATTTTGGAGTTGGATATGTTTTAGGATATACTGTTGTATCTTCATTATCTGGTGGAATGTAACCTAATCCATTCTTCCTTTTACCTGATCTTCTGGCTCCTCTTAGTATTAAGGAATTTTTACCATTAGTAAAATTTTCTAACGTACTTGATAGTTTATCATTTTCTTCTGTTAGTCTTTTGATTTCATTTTTTAATTCGTCTGAACTTTCTTGTTTTTCTAATTTTGTTATTTGAGTATTTTTATCTTTTAGATTTTCGCATAGCAACTCATTTCTTCTTTTAAGTTCACTAACTTGCTTCTCTAGTTGTTCATTTTCTGATTTTAAATCTGAATTGGTATTCTCTAGACATGCAACATTTTTCTTACTAGCTTTTAATAATTTAGATACTTCTCTATATTTATCATACAGTTCATTAAAAGCATCTTCTAAGTTATCTGAATCCGAATCATTATAGGAATCAAAGGATGAGTCAGAGGTTACCTTTTCTGCGATATCTGCCATGAAGGCTAGGTTAGCCTTTTCTTCTTCCTCACTATTTGAGCTTGACTCGCTATCCGAGTCACTGCTGTTGTCCCAAGCTGCTGCCATGGCTTTCTTCTTATATCTTCTGAACTTTCTTGAACTGTCCTTCTTTCTGAATTCAGATTTCTTGAGCTTTGGACACTCTGCCTTGATGTGTCCTGGCTTCTTGTACTCATAACAAATTGGTTCATTCTTCTTGATGTCCTTTGCTTCAGGTTTCTTGAAATCCTTTCCCTTTTTGAAGTATCGTCTGCCAGATTGATACTTCTTTTTCTTGGCCAATATCCGCTGTAGTCTCCTAGACAACATTGCTTCTTCATCTTCATTGTCTTCACTACTGGCTTCATCTTCTGATTGTTCCTCAGAGCTGCCTTCTGCTGCTTTGAGGGCATTTGTGTGCTTCTTTCTAGTAGATGATTCTCCTAATCTCTCCATGTTTATCTCATGGGCCATGAGGGACCCAATGAGCTTTTCCAATGACATCCTTTTCAGGTCATTGGCTTCTTCTATAGCTGTTACCTTGGGAGTCCAAGAAGATGGTAGGGATCTAAGGATTTTTCTTACCATATCTCCCATCTCATAGTTTTTTCGTAGTCCGGCTAATCTGTTTGTAATATCTGTGAATCTGCTGAACATTTGGGTTATAGATTCTCCTGGCTGCATCTGGAACCTTTCATATTGAGTCACCAGAATGTCTATCCTGGTTTCCTTGATTTTGTCAGTGCCTTCATAAGTGATCCTGATCTTTTCCCACATTTCTATGACGGATTTGAAGGCAGATACACAGTTGAATTCCTTTTTACTGAGGGCACAACATAAAATGCTCTTGGCTTTGCAGTTGAGAGAAATCTTCTTTCTATCATCTTCTGTCCATTTGTCCTTTTCGTTGGTGACTAGAAGATCTCCTTCTTCTACAATTGACCAGATGTGAAAATCAAATCCTTGCAAGAAGTATTCCATCCTGGTCTTCCAGTAGGTGTAATCTTCTCCATCAAATAGAGGTGGCCTGTTGACTGACTGGCCTTCGGAGTGACCTTGGACTGCCATTTGATCTTTTCTCTTCAGATCATTGGATCTTCTTCTTTGTCGAAGAGACTAGCTCTGATACCACTTGCTGCCTAGCTAGCTACCCCAGAGGGGGGGGGGGGATGAATGGGATATTAAAATTAATGAGTACTTAAAACCTGTTCACAGAATAGTCACAAAAACACACTTCGCAGATTGTTAGTGTTAGTGACGGAAAAATCAAACACACAAAAGCAATCACACGACACAGAGATTTATCCTGGTTCGGATCTCCTCTCTTTAGGAGTCCTACGTCCAGTCCCTGAGCAATATCTCAGGATTTCACTAACAAGGATACAGTCCCCCTTAAGGACACTACAGCACCCAGCACCCCAGTTGATCTTCCTTCACCCGAAGGGAACAACACCCTGGATACCACACCAGGTCTTCCTTCACAACCGAAGGGAACAACATAGGAAAAATGAAATTAGACAAGCCCCTAGATCAAGCTTATACAATGCTAGATCTGAAGCTAACTGAGAGGAAGATCTACAGTGAGGGACACTCTCAGTTTACAGAAGCTCTCAAGACTAACACACTGAATGCAGAGAGCTAAGAGCTTGAACAGAAGGGAGTGAGGCATTGCTCTTCAGAATGCTCACAGAAAGCTTGTCAAGGATTTTCATTTTAGAAACTCTGGATAATTACTTCTGGAGCTTCAATCTTCTATATATATCTTCTATTTGAAAATTTGAACGTTGAAGTGCCCGTTGTCTCTATGCATAAGTGTACGTTAGACTGCTTGACCCTTGGAAGCTTCCAGTCAACCAGTCCTTTATCCTTTCATGCACGCAAAGAGAGAGAGGATCTTATGTAATCTTCTTTGGCTTCCATTTTGTCCAACGTTGTATGACGGTTGCTGTCAGAGACCTGCACATACTTAAAGCTTGAACAATGGACAGCTAAGCTGTCTCTTGTTGTCAGTCAACGTTAGATTGATTTTATACAAAAGTAGAAGTTCCATTCTGTTCTACTAAAAAGATGTTTACAGAACAAGCATGAGAATGGAAGATATTGTCTACATGCATGCAGTGATACGTACTATCGTAATAAATGCACAGTTGTCAGAAAGATATGCATGAAGACTTTGACTTTTCATCGTATTAAAAAATTAGCTTGAAAATCAAATCGTTATATTTTAAGAAATCATTATATGCATGACTTATGAAATCGTTGTGCAAATGAGTGAATCGTTATGCAATCATAAGTAAATAGATGTATACACAAATCGTTATATATATTAATAATCCAATCGTTGTAAGCGAAACGTTGTGAAATGTATCGAATCGTTACAGCGACCAAGTCGTTATGTAACTTGATGAATCGTTATAGTGATAGAGTCGTTATGTAACTTAGCGAATCGTTATGAGAGCAAATTGTTGTGTTCACTTAACAAATCGTTATGATAACTTAAGAAATCGATATGAGACCAAATCGTTATGATCACTTAACGAAATCGATGTGAGACCAAATCGTTATGATCACTTAAGAAATCGATATGAGACCAAATCGTTATGATCACTTAACGAAATCGATGTGAGACCAAATCGTGATGATCACTTAAGAAATCAATATGAGACTAAATCGTCATGATCACTTAACGAAATCAATGTGAGACCAAATCATTATGATCACTTAAGAAATCGATATGAGATCAAATCGTTATGATCACTTAACGAAATCGATATGAGACCAAATCGTTATGATCACTTAACGAACTCGATGTGATAAGCAAATCGATGTGATCACGAGAGAAATCATTATGATAGCAAATCGTTATGTCTACTAAAGAAATCGTTGTGATAGCAAATCGTTATGATAGCAAATCGTTACGATCACTAAAGAAATCGTAACGAGGGCAAATCGTTGCGATCACTTATCGAATCGTTATGACCACTAAAGATATCGTTATGACAGCAAATCGTTATGATCACTAAAGAAATCGTTACGAATACTTAACAAATCGATGTGAGGGCAAATCGTTGCGATCGCTTATCGAATCGTTGTGAGGGCAAATCGTTGCGATCACTTAACGAATCGTTGTGATGGAAATTCGTTGCGATCACTTATCGAATCGATGTAGCTTTGATGAAATTGTTATGACTTACAGAGAATCGATGTGGACTTAGACAAATATTGATGCTTTGAACTCTTACTGTTGTAGTGTGATGAATACTTACTTGATTGGCTTGTTTTCCCTTGGTTTATTTCTTGTGTTTAGACTTCATAGAAAGTATGTTAGTAACCTTTATCATAGTTTTATTAATCACCAAAATAGATATGTAATTTATTTAAATTACATAGGGATAAACTGATCATCAAATAATGTACTGGGACAGTTGTAAATTGTTATATGCAGATATAAGCACATATACTTTCTTGTGTCTCTTACTATTGTGGTTTGTCTTTTATATTCTTCTTGGACACGTGTACGAGCTATCCCTTGCGAGACTTCGGTCCGTTCGTGGGAGACGGATCTGGATATGGACCCTTATTGGGTATGAATATCCACGGCCGTTACAGTTGGTATCAGAGCAATGGTCCAGTTAGAATATGAAAAGACATTAAGATTACAATGTCCCAATACATTATTTAATGCCCACTGCTAGTAGTATGTCTGTGGTTTCTTATGCTTTTTAGTACGATTTTCACGTGAGTCTTAATATGTGAATTGTGTGTATAGCTGGTCAGATTAGTAATTGCGGGTAGTAGCAGAGAAATGGTATAGTTGGTGATGCAGTGTGAGTAGTTAATGGGGTGTCAATTGTGGTTAAAGTATAGTTGATTAAAGGTTTTCTGTTATAGAAATTAAAAGAATCAGTGAATTTAGTTATGAATTTAGTAAAAGGTGTCTTAATGAGGATCAGAGTTGGTAGAGAAAGATATAAGGTGGTGATGTGATAGAATAACAGAGGGAATTGTACCGTGATGAGAAATAGGGCTTTGTGATTAGGATTGTGAAATGGGTGAATTGTGGTTGAGAATTGTAGCAAAGATAGTCATTGTGTTTGAGATTTAAAGTGTTAAGGAGTTGCTTGGATAATAACATGATTAATGGCATGTTAGGTTTGAAATGATCAAGTGAGGTAGTCTAGCTTGAGATGAGATGTTGGTAAGCGAAGGAGCAGTGATCAAGATAATCCTTAAGTATAATTCGTGATTAAGAATAATTACAGTAAAGAATTTAAAGACAATGTTGATATGAATAATGAGGATAATAGAAAATCTAATATAGAAACCTATGTAAGTATGTGCAGAGGTGAATGGTTGACTAAAGAAAGAGTAAGGAAAATAGTGAGAAGTTAAATTTCTCTTGGGAATCTATAAAAGGGATATTTGTTTAGTGAATGGCAGATTATGAAGATTTTGTAGAAAGATTTGTATATGGTTGCAGTGTTAAAGATAAAATAGTAGTGCCAGCATTTGTGTGTAGATTGTGGGAGCAGAGAAAGAAAATTGGTGTCAGAGGCAGACTGAAGTTAACGCTAAATAATTAAAGTAAGTTGAAGCTATATAAGTTAGAATAGAAAAGATTAAATCCATTGAGAAGCAATGAGGAATAACAAAGTGGATTATGAATGGATATTTGTGAATGAGTAATAACAGTGAAATTGTTTATCATTGGCAGTAATTTAGTAATGTGGAATAAAGGAATCAAGTAGAATAAATCATTGTGATTAAAAGAAATAATTTTAGTTTATAGTTATGGTGGAGAGTAAGAAGGATTGTAGCATAAATGGCACTTGGAGATTAATCAGCTAGTAGACTAATTAAGAGAAATATTTTATAAAATGGTGTTATGCTGTTGATAATAAAGATAAAGTTTAGTATTAATGATCAGGTGAGAAAAAAGAATGTCATAAATTATAGAATAATGATAATTAAATGATTCAGGAAATGTGTAATAAGAATTTGTGTAATGGTATGCAGTAAGGCGATTCAGATGAATAAATAAATTTTGTTATAAGAATATTTCTGGAATTTGAGGTGAGGTTATAATACTCAATTAAGGAGTAGTGAGTAGATTAAGGTATAGTGAAAGGAAATAGAAAAAGGTGAAGAGCAGTATAATTAGTTTAATGGTAAAGAAATTTTAAGATTTGATATCATATAAATGAGTAAGGCCTGGGTAAAGGGAAAGGTAAATTTTTTGGTATGTGTAGCAATGAGAATAGAAGATGTGAAAAGATATGAATTAGGTTTGTTAAATCAGTTATATTGTTTGAAGCAAAGAAAATATATAAAAGAGAAATGTAACGTTAGCTGGACAGTATGATTTAAAGCAAGATAAGTTATTAATGGATTGAGGGAATCCAGAATTCATGAAAATATTTGGTGAAAGGTTCAGTATGATCACAGTAGCGCAGTGGAAGCGTGGAAGATTTAATATTCATAGGTTATCTGAAGTTTAAGTAATTAAAAGAAAGTTTAAGATTTGTGCTCTGTTGAGCAGAGAAGTAAGGGGTTTCTAGTCAGATATGAATTGAAGCAATTGGAGCAGAATGGTCAGAGGAGGCAGAAAATTCAAAGGTGATAATACAAACCTTGCAAGAAATAAGCAAACGAGAATATGAAGATAAATAAAGTAAAGTAATAGTTAGTGGTGATAAGTAAATAATGGAATGCCACCAAGAAATTTGAAAATTTAGGCAGGATTGGTATAGTAGAATATCCAAAGATAACATTGTGAAGTGAAAGGATTTAAGCTAGAAAAATGGCCCAGAAAGAAATGTTGCAAACACAACCAGAAAATGTGGAAATAGATTGAGCCCAAGCAGATAAAGCGCCATCGGCTAGGTAGAATTATCTGGGAAATGTGGAAGTAGGTTCAGTCCAAGGAGATAAAGCACTAATAGCAGGGTAGAATCATTTATAGTTGAAAGGTAAAGAAGGGCAGAATAAATTCAGAGAATAAAGTAGTTATGGAATAAATTAAAAAGAAAGGGAAGGCAAAGCAAGTATGGAAATCAGTAGATGGTTTGAAAAGAAGATGCAGAGGAAGCTCTGTATATGGCTTTGTTTCTATTTAGGTGATAGTGTGGTTTATTGTAAGACCCGGCCCCCTTGGGCCCTTGGCCCATCCGTTGGGTCGCGACAGGCGCCCTGGCTGTGACTTGGTCGTGCCGTACCCGGCTGCTGCATTCTTGTCACGACAGGGGTGGCCGACGCGTCCTGGTCGCGGCATCTGACGGTGTCGCGACTGCTTTTCTGACAGACGTGACCGCTGTCCTTTCTGTTAGAATGGCCTAGTCGGGTGTCAGGCACGCGCAGCGTTGACGCGGCCTGGTCACCCGTCGCGATTGCTTTTTCGGTCTTCGAGGTTTGACCACATTTTTGGGGTCGCACCGGGGACGATTGTCGCATTCTGGGGGCCATCGGTTTAAAATCGAACTCCGCGCCCCATTCTCCCCCACATCCTCTTCCTCTCCTTCTTCTCCCCCTCTCTTTCCCTCCGAGCTTCCCTTGCATTTTCTTGGTGTTTCTTCGAGCTTGAGGTGTCCGTGCTGAGGAGGGTGTCGTTCTGTTCGTGCAGGGGACGTGGTCGTGTCGTTTGGAGTGAGGAGGAGGCGGCCATTCCTATGAGAAGGCCCCAACGGGTTTGCTCTTCACGTGGAGGTAGTGACCCTTGATCCTCTCGCCCTAAGCATGCTCCCCTCCCCTTAGAGATGATGTTTCCTCGTGGTTTGTGGTTGTGGGAAAGTGAGGATCCATGCTCGTGGTTGAGTGAGGTTTTCCCTTCGAGTGTAGATTCTTGTTAAATCCATGTTTGTGGGGTTGTATGGGTGGTTTGCATGATTTACAGCTTTTAATACATGTTAAGCATGCTCCCCTCCCCCTGTGGAATGCTTGTTTGGTGTTTTTGGGGCGGTCTCCGGAAGAAGCGCTCCAGAACCCCCCTCTGCTGAAGACGTGACCATTCTGGAGGTCGCGATCTTGTCGCGACGGCTTAGCCGGTCGCAAAAAGATCGTGACGCTCTTGAGTGTCGCGACCTGGTCACAATGGCTACGGTCGCCACGACAACGTCACGACAGGGTAGGGCGTCGCGACCTGGTCGCGACTTCAACTGAGAGACAGGTTTTGGTCTTCACCGTTTCCGTTTCTTTTACTGTACTCATGGCACCTATGCTAGTTTCCTAGTATGGTCCTACACTAGTCTTTCGCCCGGTGCGCAACACTTGAGGGCTTGTCCCGTGTGAGAGGTTGTTACCATTGCCTGGGACCCCCGTCCTCGGGAGCCTGTTGAGGAAGTACTCCGGGCTACGAGTGTGCTCGAGTTGGCAGCCCAGCAGGCGGACTCTGGAACTGAGGTGAAAACGGTGGTTAGGACAGTGGCGTTGAGTCGCTTGCAAAGCTCTTGTGGTTGGTCTGGGACGCCGAGGATGGTTAGGAGTTCTACCCGGCGCAGGCCAGCCAGTCCTCTTTCTCACCACCTCGCTCCTTGCGGCCCCGGAACTGCTTGGAGAGGTTAGGCATGAGACCGTAGTCCGGCCAGACTACGGCAGTTACTGTGTGTACTTTGTGTCCTACCTCGCTCTGACGAGACATGAGGGTCAGGACCCGGGTCGAGGGTAAGACGTCAGTGGGCGCGCCTGACCTTTGACTAGTGGTAGTGTTTTCCATAGCTAGTGCTCCTTGTCCAGGTGGAGTCCTCTCTGTCTGTGTTGACTAGCCTTGTGGTGGTCACGACGAGCAGTCGTACGGAGTTTCTGACCGCGTTGTGTTTCCGTACCGCGCTAGTTGTAGCTTCGCTTCCGCACTTCTATTTGTAGGTAGAAGATATAAACTGCTATTATTTAATTGTTATATATCCTTCTGCCCATTAGAGCCAGTAGGAGATTGGTAGTCCCTACTGAGCTTCTGTTGTGAAGCTCATCCCTCCTTTTCCCAAGTGAGACTTCTCAATAGCGGCAGGGTGCGCGCCGGGTGGAGGAGACGGAGTGGTAGGCGAGGACCCCGTAGATAGCAGTGGTTTCCCTTTTCCAGTGTATGTCACCCTCGGGGTATGCCCCTAAGGGATTTGTTCTTCCCCTGCCTTTTACTTGTACTAGCGTGAGTGCGTTGGGGCTGTACTTAGAGCGGTATGCAGCGGTCTTGCTCTCTTTCCCGTTTCCGCTTGTACGCTTCTAGTTTAGCAGTTGACGTTTACTTCCGTTACATATCCTGTTAGATATATATTATAGCCCTTCCGGGTCTCCGGATCCATGGGCGGCGATCGTGAAAATTGGGTCCTCGGCGTGGGCCGAGGGTCTGGTTCTCAGGTCATTACAGTGGTATTAGAGCTAGAGTCTGACAGGACTTGTAGTGGATTTAAACTGCAACGGAAAGTCCCAACAAGTAGTACAAGTACACTGCTAGCCGCCCGAGTGGTGTGGTTAACCTTTGTTGGTTGTGTGCCGTGCAGGACATGGCTCTGCGTAGGCGTAGGCAGGTCAGAGAGCTGGTTGAGCAGCAGGGTGAGTCTGAGATGCCCGCGTAGGGGTAGGTCCAGGAGGAGGTGTCAGCAGAAGAGTCAGTGGCACAGCCTCAAGTTGCACCGGCAGCAGCAGCAGCGGTAGGTGGCAGCAACAGCAGGAGTACCAGCCTCAGCCGCAGCAGTACACAGAATGGTTTCCCTTAGCAGAGCAGTTCTTTAGGAACTTGTACCAGGGAGCATACCAGCCCGGGTAGGCAGTAGTAGGTGTTCAGCCTCCGGTACCTCCCCTAGTGGTGCCAGAGCAGCAGGTAGAGCTAGAGGTGGAGCAGCTAGAGCGCCAGCATCAGTCAGGCACTGAGAGTACCCAACCCGGGTGGCGGAGGATGGTGGTTACAGAGGACAAGACCGCTCTCCTTGAGAGGTTCTTGCACCTCCGGCCACCAATGTTCTCCAGTGAGTATGATCCAGACAAGGCGGAGAGCTGGACCCACGAGTTAGAGCGCATCTTCGAGACCATGGAGTGCACCGAGGAGGACCAGGTTTGACTGGCGGTGTACCAGCTCAAGGGAGCAGCCCATGAGTGGTGGAGAGTTCAAAGGCAGACTCACTTTCAGGGGCAGTGGTTGGATCATATCACTTGGCAGTAGTTCTTGGAGGTCTTTCACGGAGAGTACTTCCCCGACTACGCTCGACGTGAGAGATAGGACCAGTTCCACGAGTTGGTTCAGGCAACCTCAGAGTTTCTCAGTACCACCAGCAGTTCGTCAGGTTGTTAAGGCATGTTCCTCATGTCGCAGGCAGCGAGCAGGCGTGTGCAGAGAGGTTCATAGCAGGATTGAGGCCAGACTTGAGGTGGGGTGTGATAGCTCACATGTGTACCACCTTGGGAGAGGCCGTGGCAAAGGCCACCGCCTTGTCGAGGGAGACATGGCAACCCCAGCAGCAGCAGCAGCAGCAGTAGCAGCAGCAGGGAGGAGCCTCTTCCAGGTCCTCGCCTTACCAGCATCCCGCCGAGAGCCGCAGTAGCACGACTTCCTCTTCCTTAGGCTCGGGCAGTTCCGGCAGCTCCAGAATTAGATCGCAGTTCATGAAGTTGTCTACTTGCAGGGGCGGACGGAGCCGGCAGTAGAGGCGTCAGTCCAGGTTTACAGAGCAGTCAGTGCAGTAGGGTGCTAAGCAGGGCAGTCAGAAGGCAGTTTGCTACACCTGTGGCTTGTCGGGCCACTTCTGGAGGGATTGCCCTATAGGGCAAGCCCCGCAGTAGCAGCAGCCAGTTCAGTACGCGCAGCTGCTACCCCAGTACCAGTACCCTCCCTAGCAGTAGGCACCTCGTCAACAGCAGCAGGGGCAGCACCAGCGTCAGGCTCAGCACTTTCTGCAGCCGCAGCAGTACCAGCCGTACCAACAGCAGCAGTTTTCTCAGCACCAGCAACCGCAACAACAACAGCCCCAGTAGGCACCACAACGTGGGCGTGGTCGCGTGATGGCACTCACTTGGGAGCAGGCAGAGGCATCAAACCTGGTTATAGGTACTCTACCTATCCTTGGCATAGTTGCTCGTGTTTTGGTTGACTCCGGTGCTTCTTTGTGTTTTGCTTCCGAGGAGTTTTACGAGTCCCTAGCTTGTCACACACCTGAGAGGCAGTGTGACGTGATGGTCAATCTCCCATCCGGTGACTACATGCGTTCTTTTGGTTACCTGGAGGGCGTGACAGTCGAGGTTGAAAGGCACCAGTTGCCGGCCAGGTTGTACACATTGCAGCTTCGTGACTTCGACGTCATCCTAGGCATGGACTGGTTGGAGGCTCACTCAACCGTAGTTGATTGTCAGTGGAAGATCATTCGGTTCGAGATACTTGGAGCACCCGTTCTATGCTTTCGAGGTATCCGGTCTACCCGTCGGCCATTCATTTCCTTGTGTAAGGCTCGTCGTTTGATCCGTGATGGCTGTGTCGCCTACCTTGATTCGGTTTGTTCCTTGGAGCCTAGCGGATCTTCAATTTTTGATGTGCCAGTTGTTTCTGAGTTCCCTGATGTTTTCCCGGAGGATCTGCCTGGTTTACTGCCTGAGCGGGAGGTGGAGTTCTCCATTGAGCTTTTGCCCGGAACGATGCCTTTGTCGAAGGCACCTTACCGGATGGCTCCGACGGAGTTGCACGAGTTGAAGCGCCAGCTACAGGAGTTGCTTGAGCTGGGCTTCATTCGCCCGAGTCGTTCGCCGTGGGGAGCGCCAGTTTTGTTTGCGAGAAAGAAGGATGGTAGTTTGCATTTGTGCATCGATTATCTGCAGTTGAACCAGGTTACTGTGAGGAACAAGTACCCGCTGTCGAGGATTGATGATTTATTTGATCAGCTGCAGTCGGCCAGGGTTTTCTCGAAGATTGACTTGAGGTCCGGTTACTATCAGATGCGGATCAGAGAGTCAGATGTTGGCCTGACAGCTTTCCGGTCTAGGTACAGTCACTATGAGTTCGTCGTGATGCCGTTTGGGCTGATGAACGCACCCGCTACATTTATGGATTTGATGCATAGGGTGTTCGGTGAGTACCTAGATCGTTTTGTGGTTGTCTTTGTTGATGATATTTTGGTTTACTCGGCTTCTGAGGAGGAGCACCTGAGGATCGTGCTAGAGACCCTATGAAGTCACTACCTTTATGCCAAGTTTGACAAGTGCGAATTTTGGCTGAGGGAGGTGCACTTCCTCGGGCACGTGATCTCGGGTTCTGGTGTGGCAGTGGATCCTGCCAAGGTGGAGGCAGTGTTGTCGTGGGAGCAGCCCACGTCAGTGTCAGAGGTTCGCAGTTTTCTGGGTCTTGCAGGCTACTACCGGAGATTCATTCAGGATTTTGCCAAGATCGCGGAGCCATTGACCAGGTTGACGAGGCAGGACATCAGGTTTGTTTGGTCAGAGGACTGTGAGCAGAGCTTCTGAGAGCTGAAGATGAGGTTGACTTCAGCGCCCGTGTTGGTCTTGCCGTCGGGCAGTGGAGGCTTCGTGGTCTACACCGACGTGTCGAGATCAGGTTTGGGTGCCGTGCTGATGCAGCATGGTGGGGTTGTTGCCTATGCTTCTCGGAAGCTCAAGAAGCATGAGGAGAACTACCCCACCCACGACTTGGAGTTAGCAGCAGTGGTGTTTGCTCTCAAGTTGTGGAGGCACTATTTGTATGGGGAAGCGTTTCAGATCTTCACCGACTATCAGAGCTTGTAGTATATCTTCACCCAGAGAGATTTGAACTTGAGGCAGCGCCGATGGATGGAGTATTTGAAGGACTACGACCTTACCCTCTCCTATCATCCAGGAAAGGCTAATGTCGTGGTTGATGCTTTGAGCAGGCGCGTTCACTTGAGTTCGCTGATCGTCAGAGAGTGGAGGTTGTTCGAGGAGCTATCCCAGGAGCGTTCTACCTGTCCAGGAGTAGAGATCGTTCTGTGGCGTCCAGTTTTTCAGTTCGGCCGTCAGTGTTCAGGCAGGTGTTGCAGGCATAGCGGGTAGACCCACAGTTGGCAATGTTTTACAGATGCCAGATGTTGAGCTTGACGAGGACAGCGAGGTCAGATTTAGAGGCCGCTTGTACGTTCCCGAGGAGGCACGCTAGGCGCTTTTGTCAGAGGCTCACAGGTCGAGATATGCTGTTCATCCTGGCTCCACCAAGATGTACCATTGCTTGATGAGGTTTTTCTGGTGGCCAGAGATGAAGAGGGGCGTGGCAGAGTTCGTCGCTCGGTGCCTTACCTGTCAGCAGGCGAAGGCCGAGCATCAGCGTCCTGGTGGTGAGCTGCAGCTATTGCCCATTCCCGTGTGGAAGTGGGACGACATCACCATGGACTTCGTGGTTGGTCTGCCCCGTACCCTGCAGAGGCACTATGGTATCTGGGTGATCGTGGATCGTTTGACCAAGACAGCGCACTTTCTGCTAGTCAGGATGTCTTGGTCAGTGGACAGGTTAGCCAGGCTGTACGTGGATAGAGTCGTTCTGTTGCACGGTACTCCAGTTTCGATCGTCTCCGTCAGAGATCCGAGGTTCATGTCAAGGTTTTGGAGCAGCCTGTAGAGAGTATTAGGCACTGAGTTGAGGTTGAGCACAGCGTATCATCCGCAGTCAGATGGGCAGTCAGAGAGGACCATTCAGACTTTGGAGGATATGCTGAGAGCGTGCTGCTTGGACTTGAGTGGCACCTGGGAGTCCCACCTTCCGATGGTAGAGTTCGCCTACAACAACAGTTACCACTCGAGCATCGGGATGGTGCCATACGAGGCTTTGTATGGTCGCCCGTGCAGGACACCTCTTCACTGGTTCGAGGTTAGAGAGAGGCAACTGTTGGGACCAGAGTTAGTGCAGCAGTGTGCAGATATAGTTAGGCTGATCAGGCAGAGGCTACAGACAGTGCAGAGCCAACAGAAGAGTTATGCAGACAGCCGCAGGAGACCGTTACAGTTCAGCGTTGGTGACCTTGTTTTCTTGGGGGTATCGCCGACGAAGGGTGTTATGAGGTTCGGCAAGAAGGGAAAGCTCAGTCCCAGGTACATTGGGCCTTTCCCTATCTCAGAAAGGGTCGGCGAGGTGGCGTACAGGTTGAGTCTTCCGACAGAGCTGGCAGGTGTGCACAGTGTTTTCCACATTTCGCAGCTCAAGAGGTACGTCGCAGATCCTTTACATGTGTTGGACTACTCACAGCTTGAGGTAGCGCCAGACTTGTCAATACCAGAGTACCCGGTCAGAGTTGTCGACCGCAGAGTGCAGCAGTTACGCCGGAAGCAGATCTCGCTGGTAAAGGTTATTTGGCAGAACCGCGTCAGTGGCGAGGCCACCTGGGAGCGCGAGGATGAGATGCAGGAGCAGTTCCCCTATTTGTTTGATTGATTGGTATGTCTTCTCCCTGTACTGCTTTCTGGTTTGAGACCGAGTTGATTTTTATTTCGAGGATGAAATGTCTTAAGGTGGGTGGGATGTAAGACCCGGCCCCCTTGGGCCCTTGGCCCCGTCCTTTGGGTCGCGACAGGCCGATCTGGCGCGACCAAGTCGTGCCAGATCGGCCTGCCGTGACAGGGTTGGGTCACGCCGTACCCGACCACCGCGTTCTTGTTGCGGCAGGGGTGGCCGACGCGTCCTGGTCGCGGCGTCTGACGGTGTCGCGACTACTTTTCTGACAGACGTGACTGCTGTCCTTTCTGTCATAACGGCCTTGTCGGGTGTCAGGCACGCGCAGCGTTGACGCGGCCTGGTCACCCGTCGCGATTGCTTTTCCAGTCTTTGAGGTTTGACCGACTTTTTGGAGTCGCGCCGGGGATGTCCGTCACGACATGGTCGTGACGCCTAGGGGCGTCGCGACATGGTAGTTGTCGCGCCGGGTCGGCCGGTTGCGTTCTGGGGGCCATCGGTTTAAAACCGAACGTCGCACCCCATTCTCCCCCTCACCCTCTTCCTCTCCTTCTTCTCCCCCTCTCTTTCCCTCCGAGCTTCCCTTGCGTTTTCTTGGCGTTTCTTCGAGCTCGAGGTGTCCGTGCTGAGGAGGGTGTCGTTCCGTTCGTGCAGGGGACGTGGTCGTGTCGTTTGGAGCGAGGAGGAGGCGGCCATTCCTACAAGAAGGCCCCAACGGGTTTGCTCTTCGTGTAGAGGTAGGGACCCTTGATCCTCTCATCCTAAGCATGCTCCTCTCTCCTTAGAGATGATGTTTCCTCATGGTTTGTAGTTGTGGGAGAGTGAGGATCCATGCTCGTGGTTGAGTGAGTTTTTCCCTTCGAGCGTAGATTCTTGTTAAATCCATGTTTGTGGGGTTGTATGGGTGGTTTGTATGATTTACAGCTTTTAATACATGTTAAGCATGCTCCCCTCCCCGTGTGGAATGCTTGTTTGGTGTTTTTGGGGCGGTCTCCGGAAGAAGCGCTCCGGAACCCCCCTCTGCTGAAGACGCGACCATTCTGGAGGTCATGATCTTGTCGCGACGGCTTAGCCGGTCGCGACAGGATTGCAACGCTCTTGAGTGTCGCGACTTGATCGCGATGGCTATGGCCGCCGCGATAGCGTCGCGACAGGGTAGGGCGTCGTGACCTGGTCGCGACGGCCCGACGCATCGCGACTTCAACCGAGAGACAAGTTTTGGTCTTCACCGTTTCCTATTCTTTTACTATACTCGTGGCACCTATGCTAGTTTCCTAGTACGGTCCTACACTAGTCTTTCACCCAGTGCGCGGTACTTGAGGGCTTGTCCCGTGTGAGAGGTTGTTACCGTTGCTTGGGACCCCCATCCTCGGGAGCCTGTTGAGGGAGTACTCCGGACTACGAGTGTGCTCGAGTTGGTAGCCCAACAGGCGGACTCTGGAGCTGAGGGAAAAACGGTGGTTAGGGCAGTGGCGTTGAGTCACTTGCAGAGCTCTCGTGGTTGGTCTGGGACGCCGAGGACGGTTAGGAGTTCTACCCGGCACAGGCCAGTCAGTCCTGTTTCTCACTACCTCACTCCTTGTGGCCCTCGAACTGCTTGGAGAGGTCAGGCGTGAGACCATAGTCCGGCCAGACTACGGTGGTTACTATGTGTACTTTGTGTCCTGCCTCGCTCTAACGAGATGTGAGGGTCAGGATCCGGGTCGAGGGTAAGACATCAGTGGGCATGCCTGACCTTTGACTAGTGGTAGTGTTTTCCATAGCTAGTGCTCCTTGTCCAGGCGGAGTCCCCTCTGTCTGTGTTGACTAGCCTTGTGGTGGTCACGATGAGCAGTCGTACGGAGTTTCTGACCGCGTTGTGTTTCTGTACCGCGCTAGTTGTAGCTTTGCTTCCGCACTTCCATTTGTTGGTAGAAGATTTAAACTGATGTTATTTAATTATTATATATCCTTCTGCTTGTTAGAGCCAGTACGAGATTGGTAGTCCCTACTGAGCTTCTGTTGTGAAGCTCATCCCTCCTTTTCCCAGGTGAGACTTCTCAGCAGCGGTAGGGCACGCGCCGGGCGGAGGAGACGGGGCGGTAGGCGAGGACCCCGTAGCTAGCAGTGGTTCCCCTTTTTCAATGTACGTCACCCTTGGGGTATGCCCCTAAGGGATTTGTTCTTCCCCTGCCTTTTACTTGTACTAGCGTACGTGCGTTGGGGCTGTACTTAGAGCGGTACGCAGCGGTCTCGCTCTCTTTCCCGTTTCCACTTGTACGCTTCTAGTTTAGCAGTTGACATTTACTTTCGTTACATATCCTATTAGATATATATTATAGCCCTTCCGGGTCTCCAGATCCGTGGGTGGCGACTGTGAAAATCGGGTCCTCGGCGTGGGCCGAGGGTCAGGTTCTCAGGTCAATACATTTATCGTCGCTCGTTTTGAATGTCGAGGACGACATTCCTTTTTAGGTGATAGTAATGTAACGTAGCGCGTTTTTTCGAATCTTCATGGATCGTTGTTTAGTGGTAGTTTGAATCCGCATTTACTGGTTTTGGTGTGGTGCTCATGACCAATATGGGGTCATTGGGCCTTGGTCGAGGTTTCCGCACGTTGTGTGGAGCTTAGTGGGTCGACAGGTTAGGCCTGTGGTGCCCGTTAATTCACTGGATGTGAACGCGAAGGGGGTGTAGGTCATGTTCTGAATGCGACAGCAGTGGGGGTCGCGTTCTGGTTGCCACTGCTGGGGTCGACGTCTGCATGCACGCCGCGTGTCGCGCACGAGGTGGGGCTGCTGATGTCAGGAGTGGGAAGGCGATGCCCTAGTTTGTCGCGACAAGGTCGCGACGGAGAGGTACGTCGTGATCCCAACCGCTGTGCGATTTTTAAGAAGGTTTGGCCGAACAGAGCTTTCACAAGCTTCGCTCGACCAGGAGAGGATCTGCCGCAGGTTCTCTGGGCGATTTGGCATTCTGGCATGGTGTTCGAAGAGCTCTCGACGCGGGGACGTCGCATGGAGCGGGGGAGATGTCGTGACGTAGCCGGTTTGCGTGTTCTTCATGGAGGTAGGGAGTTCTACCTTGATTTGTTATGTGGATTGCATGTTGGTTTGTTTACCACTTTAAAAATAGTAGATACCATGCCTAGGAGGTGAAATGAGCATGAAAACTGGGTTGAAACATCGTGTGGGGGGTTTGCATGGAAAATCCGGAGATGGTTCCCGGATTAGGGTTTTCGCTTGAGAAGGCGACGGATCCTGCTGTCGCGACCAGGTCGCGACAGGCCGACCCATCGCGACAGGATTTCCTATTGCGATATTTCGCGACGTCGCGATCAGAAGGCGGCCTTGACCTCTGTCGCGATCACAGCCGAGGGTTCTGTTTTGCATGCTTTTGGTGATTTGGTTATCCGGATATCGGTATTTGACGTGTATGGATTTGGTGAGTGGTGCATTGGCACCCATAGCGCTCTGTGAGCATGTTGCCCATGTGGTTAGTGGATGGTTTGCGTAGTTGGTGTGGTGTTTACGTGGTGTGAGTGTGTGCAGGGCACATAGTGTTGTGAAGGTTGGGAAATGATGGTTCCAGTGTGAACCTAGCCTCAGTCTTGTGACGTCTTTTATAGATTAAAAGAGATGGTTTAATTGGGGTATTGTGAGTAAGGTTAAGAGTGGTGTACAAATAGTGTATATTGTGTGTATGTGGCAAGGAGGTCACATGATGACCAATGATAGGCCAGTTTGTGATTGGTTATCGTGGTTTACATGTGTGTTGGTGTGAGGTAGCTTGTAGGTCACAGAGTGACTGGGGACAAGCTATTCCTGACACTTGTACCGTGATTTGTAATAAAGAATATGTAAGTATAAATATATATATATATATATCGTGGTTTGTGCATTGCCGAGTGTGGTGGTCCGGCGCCTATTCTGAAATACCTCTTCAGTTGGGTGCCCCAGGTTTTGTGTGAGCCAGGCACCTGTGTGTGCTCAGGGCTTGTCCCGGTACAGTGGTACCGTCGAGGTCTTGTCGTCTTCCTAGACACCCTCACTCGTGTTTGAGTAGTATGTCCGGCTGAGGGAAAGGCGACAGTGGGATAGTGACTTGTGAGAGTTTGTGTTTAGTCACTTGTAGCGCGCTCGTGGTTGGGGGTTACGGACATCAGTAGACGTACTGGGCCCCAGCTAGTCCTGTTACCTAGGGGTGTCAGAAAACCAGATCCGGGTCGGATCCTCTCTGATCCAAACCCGGATCTGGAACCAGCAGATCCGGATCTGACCCGGATCCGGAACCAGTCACCAGTTCGGATCCGATTTGGATCAGGATCCGTACTTACATTTTCGGATCCGGATCCAAATTCGGATCTTATTTGTGATAAAAATTTCTAAAAATTCTAAAAAGATCTTTTAAAATCTTAAAATAAATTAGAAAATCCTAAAAAATCTTAAAATTTCAGATACACTCATCACGATATTTTGGATCCAGATCTGGATCACAATGCTACTTAATTACTTCTGTAAATACAATAAAAAATTCAAAAAAAAAATAATAAATCAAATACATTAAACATAACATTTTTAGATCCAGATACCACCTCTACAATTAATCATACATGCAAAAAAATTCCAGTAAACAATAAAAATCAGAGGACGGTGGAAAGAAACTTTCACTGATCAGATGAACAGAGGCGGCGCAACTAAAAAATGGCCTTGTTCTGTGGTCTTCAAGTATTCACCATGTATATACACCTAAACAGAGAATTAAATAGAATGAAAGCCACCAAAGATCATTTGCTGGTAACATTATCTAAGATCAGATGCAGCCTTTGCAGCTGCATATATACATGAGTCCCTCCTCCCTCCTCTCGTTGGCCACATTTCTCTCTCTCTCTCTCTCTCTCTCCTCGCTCTCTCTCTCTCTCTCCTCTCTCTCTCTCTCTCTCTCTCTCTCCCTCTCTCTTCTCTGTGATATATGACCCTTCCTTCCTTCTTAACCAGTTGTTTAGTTTTTGAGCTCTCAGATCCTGCTAGATCAATCAAGTTCTGAAAACAATACGGACAAAGATGGTGAGAATTATACAACCAGAAATATTTCCCAAATTTGATGGGTAAGAAGAATGGATTAGTAACATACAAGCTGAGAATATATCACCCCATCGTAATCATCACCACGGGAACTGCTTTCAATCATCTAAAAAGGAACATATAAGAAGTTAAGAAGATACAACAGAACAATGAGAATAAACAGAAGATGAACAATTTAAAATAATCATTAAATATATTCACACTGAAATAGGTCGAATAAATGCATATCATTTATCATCAGTAAAAGAAGTTTCATCGTCTAATTTTGTACCTTTCTTAAGTTATACTTTTTTGTGTTTTGCTTGTCTGTTACCCTTTTTTCTTTAATTTGCTTTCTTTGTCCTTTCACAACCTTTTTCCCCCAATGAGCTGATTTATGTGCGCTTGTCTTCCCACAAATAAGCATACTGATGGATTTGATCATGCAAATATGCTCTGATCAATAATAATGCACATGGTTCTAGAAAAATGATGTTTACCAAAGTTGAGATTTGCCTACTCAGAAAGTTCTAGAAAAATAGTTTGCCTAATGAGAAGCTGAAGAAAACACAAATGCATCATCATAAGGAACTTCAAGTATTCATCCTCATTTCATCATGATCTTATACTTGCAAAGATAGATGAAAGAGCATCCTCCTCTGAAATATCGAATGAAGAAACATCATCTCGAAGCCAATTTCAGTGCATATCAAGGCTTGGACAGTAGTAAATCCAAGGAACTTCTATATTTGTTAGTACCCTACTATCAGTGCTGAAAGCTGATTCTGATGCTACGGGGACATTGGAATAGCCAACACATCACGAGCCATACGTGAAAGTATAGGGTACTTTAAGGAGTTGTTTTTCCACCACTTCAAAATATTAAAATCATCCTCTAGTTTTGCTGTTTTTCCAAATAAACATCTAAATCAGTCTTTCTGATGAATGCAAAGAAGATTGTTGAAGATATTGGCCAAACTCCATATACTAGATGTCATGTACTTCTTGAGGAGAGCCAACCTTTCTCTTTGATATACTTGCCATAGAAGATACATAAAACTTCTACTCTCAGATGAGTGGTCAGACCTTCTAGTGACATATGTATCATAAAAAACGTTGCAATCCTATTTTTACCTCATCTATTTTCTCTTCAGCTTCATCACCATAAATCTTTTCAAAAAAAATATCTGACCATAAACATCTTAAACGTGGACTAAGATTGTGGCAATTGCAAGAAGTGTGTTTGTTTTTCTCCAATATTTGTCAAACTTCAAAAGCATCCGTGAAGCCATCAATGAAATAAATGACTCATCATGAGTAGAACCATTGCTTTAAAGAGACATGAATTATACAGATATCTCCAAAAAATAAATTAGAAGTTGGAAACTTGGTCCCTGAGAGTCTCTCTGTCACCTCATAAAAGATACTCAAGCAGTCGATAACAAGCTTAACATTTTCCACTCATTGGCTGAGAGTGCATAAGGATAAGATGAATCATACAACTGTAAGCATGAAAAGACTTTTTCAAATTCAGCAGCCTCTCTAGCATTAGATATGTAGAATTACTCTCTGGAGGACACATCTAAAATGAGAGACTTTTAAGGCCTACTTCAATCGTGCAGCTTTCTTGAATTTTTCTTTCTTTGTTGAGAAGACTTCACATATTTTACGCTTTGCGTATTTGAAAATGAATTCCTCAACTTCCTTCATCCATCTTGAACAATTAAATTTAAGATGTGAGCGCTAATCGTAGATGAAAACATGACCCATCGAGAGGCAAACATGAGCAAAAGTTGGATCATTAAGTACATCTTAACTGCTTTGTTGTTAGCACTCGCATTATCTAAAACAATTGAAAATATTTTCTTATGGATATTCCACTCCAAAAACTTGTCAAGTAAAACTTTGCTAACACTTTGGCCATGAGGTGCCTCAACATATTCAAAGTTGAGAATTTTCTTCCTCAAATTCCAATCATTATCAATGTAATGGCATGTTAAACACATATAGCCATCATTTCCAATAGAAGTGCACATATCTGATGTCAAACTGACTCGGCAACTGAGACTTTCAAGTGAGAATAACACTTTCTCTTTCTCTTTTGTATACAACTTTATGCAATCTGACTTAACTGTGTTACGAGATAACAACTGAAGCTCAGGTTGAACATTCTTTAAGAAATGACGAAAGAATGCATGCTCAACCATAGCAAAAGGATATTGATGAACAATGACCATCTTTGCAAAATCTTCTCTACTCTTCTCATTATCAAATACAAAAGGGGGATTTTCAAATTCACCTTCACCAACTATGGGTTCTGTCTCTCCCCTACTTTTTTTCAATGCTTGAGCCTCAGGACAACGCATAACATGATTATTTAGATGCTTTGTTCCACTTGAACTATTGCCAACTAAGTGTTTTTGACCATAATGACAAATGGCAACAACACTCCTATCTTCATTTGTGACCCTTTCAAAATGCAGCCAAACTTTTGATCTTAACTTTTTTCCTTTCTGTACATGTCCACTAGAAGATTGTGTAACACTAACATCTATATTCTCCGCACCAAAATCAGTACTTTCTGAAGCACTCGCCATAGTTTCAAATCAAAACAGTCCCTTTAAGCCTTTCACATTAATAAAAATATAAAAATAAGCAACCACCATCAAAAAAAGAAAAGACACATCTATTAGAAAATAACAAAAGATATTATCTGTCAAGTACATGTATGAATGAGGTACATGTATATCATCGTCTTTCTTAAGTAGCATGTTTAATAAAAAATAGAAAACATGAGGAATTGAGGATCATGAAAGAAAAACCTGAAACATCTTAATCAAAACAGTGAAAAAAAATTGAAGGGCGCAATAGCCCCCGAGTAATGGTGACATTTCATCTGATTACCTTATATTTAAATGAGTGGGGAGAAAATGACATGGTCTTGTGGGGATAAACATTGTTGTTGTGCCTCCTAAGTAACGCTTGGCTGGGTCTCCCCTAGCCCAATATTAAAAACAGCCATGGGAAAGGGACCCAATCTAAGGAAAAAGTTGGTGGTTGCAACAACACAAACCACATTATATCTTTGCCCAGGTCCCTTGTGTGTCCCCCTTTCAAACCTTGATGATCATGTTAGATGCCAAACCACAACATGGTGGCATATCAATGTTATATGACTCATACTCCAGACTTCGCCAGGATACGGGGGCTATGGCATTTGCTTGTGTTTTCTTCCTACTTAATAACAAAATCAAAACAGTGAAATAGATAAATCTGTATAGATGTAGACACTCAATAACAAAATGAGTCCATGGCAACAAATATCGACATTCAACCATCTGTTGCATGTCAAGGAACCGTTCCAGATTCTTGTACTCTGCCAGATTTTAAATCAAAAGAATGAATACCCATGAATCAATCGCACTGATAGCAACAAATAGATCATTATGCAAAAAGAACGGAAACTAAAACTCACTTAGCTGCATGTTTTTTTAAGTCACTTACTTTTATGTTAATTATACAGTCATTATGATAATCAAAACAAACATATAGGAAGGTTAATTATATGTCATAGGGTGAGAAAACCAAAAGTAACACCCAACACAATAAGATAGCTTATTTGCAGGTTATCATTTATATTTACAGCTAATTACTAAGTATCTCACTAGTAGACAAGTATTCAGAAGAAATGTGAAAATGGGTTCTATGCGTTGGTTACGATTTCTCAATCAAGAGAACAGAAATTAAAGGCTATGCTTCTATTGACAATAATAAAACTTGAGCGAGAATTTAAACACAAGGTTATAAGCATAAGCCAAAGCAGACAAAGAATGAAAAAAAGAGCAAAGGATAACAACAATACTGAACATCACTCTTAACCAGAAGGAGATAGAGTGTACCGAACTCCTTGTAACTGAGTCACCTTTAAGTCATAGATGTCAGCTTGCTTATAAGTAAACTGCATCAAAAGATAGTGATATCAAGGTAATTACAGAGCAGCAGCCAATAGGAAAGAGCAACATGAAATGCAGAAGAATGCACTGGGGATATGGAATTGGACAAAGGCTAAAAATGAGGTGTGGAGAAGCCATATTGAAAATAAAGGAACAGCTAAAATGAGATAGATGGTAGCAGTACCGACTGTATACAAATTATGAAGATAACCCATCTTTCTTCCCCTCAAATTAGATATCAAATGCTTGCAGTTTCAGATATTTCTCACAAGAGCTTCCCCGAAAAACCTGATAAGTCAGCAATATCCTCCAGCTACCAGTAACCATTTGTAACATAGAAAAAAAACAAACAAACAAGAACGCAAGTGTAAGCCAAAATTATTTAAGTTCAGTAACAAAGCATCCAATGTCTTCTAACACTAAGTCACTAACAGTACTATGAGTGGCCTAATCGAAGGATACCAGACAATCCCATAGCCATAGGCAAAGTGACAGGAGAAAAACCACAATCTGTCAACATAGGCATAACCCGCTCCTTATCCGACGAAAACCTTCAAACGGGAGATGCTGCATGCAAAGAGAAACCACCCAGGAAGTGAGGAGAAAGGTTCTACAGATGTGTTCAACCATCTACAACTTTTGCGGTGAAAGCATCATGATGACAAGGAAGAACGAACGCAAGACGGAAAAGAAAAGAACAGGACTCGACTTTGATACAACTAGAGAACCTTGGATCAGACCCAAACAAGAAGATGAGAACAGAGACCAAATAATTCAAACAGGGGATTGAAGTCAAAATCTCGTTTACCTCTTCTTGGAATCCCGTTTGTGTAGTTCTCTCCGAACCGAAGCAGCCAGCATAAGAGAAGATGCATCAAAATCCCGTTTGAGTAGTTCTCTCCAAACCGAAGCAGCCCACAGAAGAGAAGATGCATCAAATGGAGACAGACTTCCCAGCATATCAAGCTCTCTCCACCCCACCCCAACCCTAGAAGGAGATCGAGAATCTAACCCAACAGATCTAACAACATGCAAGTGGGGGGGGGGGGGGGGGGGGTGAGGAAAATAGTTTTAGAGATCAGAAAACTAGCGTCAACGAGAAGCAAACAGATTCCTTGAGGGAGACAGAAACTAACACACACACACGCACAGAGAGAGAGTGCTCTCACCGTCGGAGGCAAGGTCTTCATCGCCGCTGCCGCAGTAGATTTAGAGGAAGATGGCCGGCTGCCACTGTCGCCGATCGGGGGGGGGGGGGGGGGGGGGGGGGGTAAGGATGGCAGCTACAGAGGTGGAAGTTTGACGAAACCTTAGAACGGTGGGAGATGGGAGATGGGAAGAAGGTCGGCTGCCACTGTCGCCGATCGGGGGGAGGATGGCAACTGCGGCGCCCTGTGGAGGTGGAAGTATGAAGAACCCTAGAACGATGGGAGATGGGAGACGGGGGATGGCCCGGGCCGCGGATGGGGACTTGGGTTTGGGAAGGAACTTTTTTTTGTTCGGATCGGGCGTTTGGTGCCTCAAAATTGCACCCCGAAATAAAATATTTCGGGTCGGAAATGCTCGCCCCGATTGCGTCGTCGTCCTGTAATTTTGGGGTCAAAAAACGTGATCCAAATCCGATTTTAATTTCGGATCTGGATCAGGTTTCAGATTCTGAGGATCCATTGACAGCGCTACTGTTACCAGTGCTTCACTTTAGGGAGCTCGGGCCAGAGTCTCTAAAGGTGACAAGCATGGGCCTGCAGGGGGTGTGACCTGTAGGTTGTGGTGGTTTGGTTGGTCTCCACAGTTCTTTGGCTTTACTTGTGTGTGGAGCGGCAGTTGGACCTTACGTCCGTGACTGTGAGACTGAGAGGTAGTTCTTGTGTTGTGTTGTCCGAGTTGGATACTGGTGTCATGAACTAGTAGTCTGTCCCGTGTGGTGGCGTCGTGCTTTACGGCTCGTGCTTTGCTACCGGTTTTAGCATGTGTTGGTTGTGGTTTTACCCGTCGAGGTGTGCCATAGTGTTGGCACGGTTGTCATGGTGGTTAGTGAGCAGAGACTCACTGGTTCTGGTTTGACTGATTGTGGTGTGCCCTGGTGGTGGCACAGTTGTGTTTGTGTTTCAGTGGTGGTACCTCGTGATGGTAGGTACCTGTATCCTTTGTGGGTACTGGTTTCTTGTGGTACTAGTCTTTTCAGATGGTGAAGTGGAGGTCTTGCGGTGAGACCTTCCACCTGTTGTGTTTTACCCTTCCTTGGGTAAGTAGTCGAATATGGTTTAGTGTGTAATGGATTGGCATCGTGGTAACTAGTCCTGTTTACCTAAATGTGACATTCGATATATCGTGGTTTAGGGATATAGAGGACTAGCTCTTGGTTAGCGGTCATGTTACCCAAGTGTTTGAGGTTCGTCAGTGAAGCTTGTAGCCTGGGCGGTGGTTTGCCTATGTGGCTTACAGCTTAGGCGACTATTTGTTGAGATGGTGTGCCTATGAGGCTTGTGGCCTAGGCATTAATATTGTTGAGCGGACTAGCGGTGTTATGCTAGTCCTGTTGTCTCTTCTTCTTTCCGAGATTTGTAGCTATTAAGGTAATCTAGTTTAATGATTGTTAATTATGCTTTGCTATGAGCATGATATGGCATGGTTACCAGTGTTGCCAGTGAGACATGTTGGGGTTGAGGTCCTCCCATGTTGTGTGTGGTTTTGGGTAGTCCCCTATTGAGCCAATGACTTGTTGAGGCTCACTCCCTTACAGTTCTTTTCAGGGTTTACCGTTGATGTGGCTTGCGGAGGTGTCGTGACAGACTTGTACCACCAGCAGTAGTGTTAGTTGAGTTGTGTGAGCTTGTGCTCCCTCGGGGTATGCCCCAGGTAGTTGTACTCTTCTTAATTTGGACATGTAATAATATACTGGGACAGTTGTAAATTGTTATATGCAGATATGAGCACATGTACTTTCTTGTGTCTCTTACTGTTATGGTTTGTCTTTTATATTCTTCCTGGACACGTGTATGAGCTATCCCTTGCGAGACTTCGGTCCGTTCGCGAGAGACGGATCTAGATATGGACTCGTATTGGGTATGAATATCCGGGACCGTTACATCAAGCACTTGTGAGCATCAGCAAGAAGAGCTCATCCCTCTCAGCGAAACAACCTTTAGCTCTCAGCTCTCCGTTTTTCATTTGCTTAGTCTTTGGAGAGCAAGTGTAGTTCTAAGAGATTTTCTTGTTGCAAATCTTTGTCTCTCAGATACAGCCTCAGATCAAGCAATCTCTTATAAGCTTGGTCTAGGGGCCATTCACCTTTTACTCACATTCTCTGTGTGTGTTCCTCTTTGGTTGTGAAGAGAAGACCTGTAGGAAATAGGTGGTTGTTTTTCCCTTCATTGAAGAAGGAAGGCATGTTGCATCAGGTGTTGGTTTGTACCTTTTCGGGGTTAGAAGAGAAGGCCAGCTGCTGCTGGATGTGTAAGAGTCCTTAAGGGGGACAGTATCCTTGGTTAGTGAAATCCCAAGTTGTTGCTTGGGGACTGGACGTAGGACTCCTTGGGATAGAAGGTCCGAACTAGGATAAAAATCTCATGTTGTTTGTGTGTTTGCTTGTTTGTCTTCACTCTCACTAACACTAATTATCGATCTTAGTATTTCTCTGTTAAACATTTTTATTGACAGGTTTTATTTCATAAAGAGCGTTTAACAATCCATTCACCCCCCCCTTATGGGCTTTCTATCTGGGCAACAAGTGGTATCAGAGCCAAGTCTCTTCAAGAAAGAAGATCTCACGGTCTGAAGAGCAAAGATAAATGGCAGCTCAAGGGTATGCAGAAGGTCAGTCCGTCAACATACCTCCTCTATTTTATGGTGAAGACTACAATTACTGGAAGACTCGAATGGAGTTCTTTCTGCAAGGTCTCAATTTCCAACTTTGGTCTATTATCGAAGGAGGAGACTTAGTAGTACTCAACAACAGAGAAAATTGGATAGACGAAGGCAAAAAGAAAATATCCCTTAACAACAAAGCCAAAAGTATACTATGTTGTGTGCTAAGCAAGAAAGAGTTCAACAGGATCTCAGCATGCAAGTCAGCTATGGAAATGTGGGAAAAGCTCAGGATTACCTATGAAGGAACTGACAAAGTAAGAGAAACAAGAATAGACATCTTGGTAACTCAATATGAAAGATTCCAAATGCAATCAGGAGAGTCCATTACACAAATGTACAGTAGATTCACAGACATCACCAATGGTTTGGCTCGGCTTGGAAAAACCTATGATCTTGAAGACATGGTGAGAAAGATACTAAGATCCCTACAAGCCTCATGGACTTCAAAGGTGACAGCCATAGAAGAAGCCAATGACCTAAAAAAATGTCACTCGAAAAGCTCATTGGATCACTAATGGCCCATGAGATAAACATGGAGAGGCTTGGAGAATCCTCCAGTAGGAAGAAGCATAACAACATACTCAAGGCTACAGAAGGCAGCTCCGAAGAAGAATTAGAAAATGAAAGAAGTGATGAGAACAACGAAGATGAGGAAGCTTTTCTCTCTAGAAGACTGCAACATATTCAGGCAAAGAAAAAATATCAGTTAGGGAGAAGGTACTTCAAGAAAGGGAGAGACTTCAAGAAGCCTAAAGTTAAGGATGTTAAGAAGTCAGAACCCATATGCTACGAATGCAAGAAGCCTGGACACATCAAGGCTGAGTGTCCAAAGCTGAAGAAGACTGAGTTCAAGAAGAAAGACAACTCAAAGAAGTTCAAAAGATACAAAAAGAAAGCCATGGCAGCTGCATGGAACAACGAGAGTGACTCAGACAGTGAGTCAAGCTCCAGCGATGAAGAAGAAGAAAAAGCCAACCTGGTATTCATGGCAAGCATAGATGACAAGGTAACCTCAGACTCATCTTTTACTTCATGCAATGAATCTGATTCAGATAGTCTAGAAGATGCATTCAATGAATTATACAGTAAGTATAAAGATGTATGTAAGCTATTAAAAACTACCAAGAAAATCATGCATGCTTAGAAATCACCAACTCAGATCTAAAGTCAGAAACTGAACAACTAGAAAAAAAATATATGAATTAAAAAGGATAAATAAACTGTTATGTGAAGATCTAAAAATTAAAAATGAATAAATAACAAACTTGGAAAACCAGGAAACTATAAGTAAACTTAAAAAGGAAGTTGACACACTAACAAAAGACAATGAATATCTAACTACTACAATTGAAAAATTTACAAATGGAAAATCATCCCTAGTATTAAAAGGAGCAAGAAGATCTGGTAAGAAAAAGCATGGTTTAGGATATATTCTACCAGATAATGAAGAAACAATCATTCATCCTAAAATTTATCCAACACCCAAATTTGTAGCTGAGCAAAATACTGACTATAAATCTAACATTAAATATAGGTCAAATAAAATAGTAAATAACATATCATGCTGTAGTCATTGGAATAAATTAGGACGCACTAAAATAACTTGTACAACTAAACACTTAAAGTGGATTCCTAAAACAAAGAGTGAGGAAACTAACCAGCAAGGACCCAAAAGAACTTGGGTACCTAAATCTTAGTGATTTATTATAGGGAACTATTAGAGCATCAAAGTGGTACCTTGATAGCGGATGTTCAAGGCACATGACTGGAAATAGAAGATTGTTTTCGTACATCAAAGATGAAGAAGGAACAGTGACCTATGGCGATAATGGAAAAGGTTCAGTGATCGGTTGTGGATCTATTGGAAGTCAAGACAGAACCCTCATAGAAGATGTTTTATGTGTCAAAGGACTCAAGCACAATTTCAAAAGTATCAGCCAGCTGTGTGACAAGGGTCACAAAATCAAGTTTTAGGAGTCTAAATGTCTAATTATGAAGGATGGTGCAACTGTCTTCGAAGCCAGTAGAGAAAAGAACCTGTATGTTCTGCACTTAGAAGAATTAAAGGATCAAGATGTTTGTCTAGCAGCAAATAAAGATCAAAATGCAGAATTATGACACAGAAGGTTAGGTTATTGCAGCTTGGATGGAATTAGAAAACTTATCAAGCGTAATCTAGTGGACGGTCTGCCCAAGATAAATTCAAGAATAGAAGGTGTTTGTGAACCATGTGCAAAAGGAAAGCATGCAAAATCCTCCTTTAAATCAAAGACAGTGGTAACCACCTCTAAACCACTGGAATTGCTTCACATGGATTTATTTAGACCAATGAGAACTACAAGCCTAGGAGGAAAGAACTTTGGATTGTAATAGTAGACGATTACTCAAGATTTACATGGGTATCATTCTTGGAACACAAAGATGACACATTCAAAAGTTTTGTGAAGTTCAGTAAGTTAGCTTAGAAGGATAAGAAGTTCAGCATAATAAGCATTCGCTCAGATCATGGAGGAGAATTCCAAAATGACAAATTTGTAGAATTTTGTGATGATTAAGGAATAGAGCACAATTTCTCAACAGCAAGGACACCTCAGCAAAATGGAGTAGCTGAGAGGAAGAATAGGACCTTATTAGATATGGCTAGAACTATGCTATCAGAATACAATCTTCTAAGATATTTATGGCAGAAGCTATATAGGCAGAAGCTATCAACACAGCTTGTTATATCATTAATAGAGTTACGATAAGGCCAATCCTGAAGAAAACAGCGTATGAGCTATACAAACAAAGAAAGCCCAAGATCAGCCACTTCAAAACATTTGGATGTCCTTGCTATATTCATAACAATGGTAAGAGAGACATAGGTAAGTTGGATTCCAAATTTGATGAAGGAATCTTTATGGGGTATGCTTCCAACCCAAAGGTTATAGAGTTTTTAATAAAAAAGTTTATTAGTTGAACAAACTGTTCATGTTATTTTTTATGAATCTAACCCTTCCTTGAAAAAGGAAGTAGATAGTGATGATGAAAATGCAAAAAATCTCTCCAAGAACTGAAAGGAAGCAACCATCGAAGATCATGAAGATCCACCCTTGGAAGAACTACAACAGAAGAAATAACTCATAATGATCTTCGGAATGGAGATACAAAGAAGGATCATCTAAAAGACAATATCATTGGAGATCCATCAGTTGGGGTAAGAACAAGAGATAATGTTATTCCTTGCGATTACTTAGCATTTGTATCCCAGAATGAGCCGAAGACAGTCAATGAAGCACTATCTGATGAATCTTGGATTTTAGCCATGGAAGATGAACTTAATCAGTTCAAGAGAAACCAAGTTTGGTCCCTTGTTCCGAGACCATCAGATCATCTTGTGATTGGCACCAAATGGGTGTTCAGGAACAAATTGGATGAAGCTGGTGTTATCACTAGAAACAAGGCTAGACTGGTTGCTCAAGGCTATTCCAAGAGGAAGGCATAGATTTCGATGAAACCTATGCACCAGTGGCTAGACTAGAGGCGATTCAAATTTACTTGCTTATGCATCTGCATTAGATTTAAAATTTCAAATGGATGTAAAATCTGCATTTCTAAATGGATATATAAAGGAGGAAGTCTATGTAGAACAACCTCCTGGTTTTGATGATGCGGATTTTCCAAGTCTTGTTTTTAAGTTGCATAAAGCATTAAATGGTTTAAAGCGAGCACCAAGAGCATGGTATGAAAGACTTAGTGCATTTTTATTAAACCATGGTTTTATCAGAGGATATGTAGATAGCACATTGTTTATTAAAACAAAAGTCAAAAGCATATTACTTGTGCAAATTTATGTAAATGATATTATATTCAGATCTACTGATGAATCCTTGTGCAAGTATTTTGAGAAGCTTATGCAGGGAGAATTCGAGATGAGCATGATGGGTGAGCTCAACTACTTTCTAGGACTACAAATCAAACAAGGCAAAGAAGGTACACATATTTACCAAGCAAAATATACCATGGAATTATTGAAGAAATTCGGGTTCAACAATGCAAAACCACTGTCCAATCCAATGAGCACATCCACCAGGTTAGACAGTGATAAAGAAGGTAAGAAAGTGATAAAAAATTGTATAGAGGCATGATAGGGTCATTGCTTTATTCGACAGCTAGTAGACCTGATATTTTATTTAATGTATGCATGCGTGCAAGATATGAGGCTGATCCTAAGGATTCCCACTTAGTATCTGTTAAAAGAATTTTTAGATATTTAGCTAAAACTCATAATCTAGGTCTGTGGTATCTAAAATCATGTGAAACTAGTTTAGTTGGATATTCTGATGCTGACTATGTTGGATGCAAGGTAGATAGAAAAAGCACGAGTGGCAGTTGTCAATTCCTTACAGGATGCTTGATTTCATGATCTTCAAAGAAGCAAAATCCAGTAGCACTATCAACAGCTGAAGTTGAGTACGTAGCTACTGGGAGCTGTTGCACTCAACCTCGTATGGATAAACAACAACAGCTTGAGGACTATGGATTGCACATCAAGACCATCCATTGCTGTGCGACAACATAGTGCAATAAATCTCACCAAGAATCCAGTTCAACATTCCAGGACAAAACATATAGAGGTTAGATATCATTTTATTAGAGATCATGTAGCTAATGGAAATATAAATATTCTTTTATAGACACACTAAATCAGTTAGCAGATATCTTTACAAAAGTCTTACCTGAAGAGAGATTTACGTCTTTAGAAGGAACTAGGCATGTGTAATGTGTAAAAGATATGACACATGTAACTAAAATCATAATTTTTCAGAATAACATTTATCTTCCCACTGGATTAAAGCAAATCCTCTATTGCTTGCGTCATAAATTGCTATGATGTTCGTTAAAGCCCAAAATCCATGCCTTATCGATTTCATCTCTCCTCTCTCTTCTCTCGACTTGTCTAGAGCGATAAAACCTTATCGATTCCAGATTCCTCTCTATGTGATTTCGAAGGATCTCTTTGTTCCCGCTAAGATTTCTTGAGGGCTTCTGTTCCATTCCTCCCCACGATCCTCCAGAAACTTTCCTTGTTCAAATCCATGGCTGCTTCTGGGAGTTCCGGCACCGTAGGTGGATACATCATCGCCTTCCTCACAGCGGAGCAGCAGGAAAGGTTTGCAGCAGTCAAGATCAAGTTATGCGGTAACAAGGCAGTAGATATTGCTGATTTAGAGAAGAATAGGATGCATAGTATCATGGAAGCCATAGAAAGGATGAAATGGACACGAATGGTCACAGTTTCTGAAGCTAGCTATCCGGACCTAGTCAAGGCGTTCTACACTTGCCTGAAGACAGAAGAAGACGGGTCCCTCACCTCCACAGTCAAAGGTACACCTATCCATATCACCTATGATCTTCTGGAGAGTCTGTTTGGTGTATCTACAGTCGGTCGTAGTAGGGTAGACAGTGTGGACATTCATGCAAAAGGGTTAGGTATCATCGGAATAGAGTACAAATTAAAGGATGAAAAAATAGATATCAACCAGCTGAACGCATTCAACAGGATCCTCCATTTTGTAGCCTGCCAAATTCTAGTGCCAAGAAGTGCCACCTTCTCAACTTGCCCTAAAGTTGATTCTGACATGATGTTTTGGGCAATCCAGAATCAAGATAATAATATGGCTCAAGTAATCATTGAGAGAATGAGATTTGCTGCAGAAATGATATGGGACAAGAAGAATAAGCTGAATGTATCTCTACTATATGCACATTTGTTGACCAGGATATTCAAGCATTTAATATTGATTTGAAGGGAGAAGTGATGGAGAAGATGGGCCAGCCTATTCGATCCAGAAACTTAAAGAAAAGGCTTTTCTCTAGTAGGAAGTGTTGGACTAAGACTCTATGGCAGAAGGAGAGGCAATTATTGGAAAGGTCCCAGAGATTTCAGTGGTCCAAGAAGAGGAAGAAGCAATCAGAATAGAAGAACTAGTGGCAAGTGCAAGAAGAATAGAAGAAATTGCTCCTAAACATATTGAGCCCGTTGGGCAACCATCTGGAGTTGTGACCCCCCCAACAGTCATTGCATCTGTAATTGAAGAAGTTTTGGAGACTGTTGCTCATATTGAGGGGGAGCAGGAAGAGACTCATGAAGAAATCATCCCTCATATTCCTGCTGAAGATGCTACTATGGAAGTTAGCCAGGGAGTAGCTGTTTCAGAAGATGTGGCACCAGGCCACACAGAAGAAAGTTTTATGGAAGATACTCCTATTGCTCCTGCTGAAAATATTGCTGAAGAAGCCAGTGTAGCAATAGTTGGTTCAGAAGATGTGGCACCAGGCCATATAGAAGATGTCCAAATGGAAGATGCTCCATTTCAGGGGGAGCCTGTGAATCAAAAGAAAGCAGAAATTCAGGGGGAGCCCTCACTCAATGCCCCTGCTGATCAATATCAAGAAGGTCTAGTGGAGAGCACCTCTGATGGTAATGATGATGTTAATATGGAGCCAGTTGTTGGCACTGGAGATAAAGGCAAGGGTGTGGCCATAAAGATTCCATTGCTTACCAGAAAGGCACATCACAGATCCAAGAAGAAGAAAATTCGTGTGCAACTGAAGCTTGTAATTGAAAGATTAAATGCACAAGGAGTGATCTTATGCTCTGTGCAATCTGACATATTCTCTATATTCGTCAGTCAGAGTACAGAAGCCAAGGAGATTGCAATGGTGAAAGCTGTGCTCCGGGGAATGAGAAGTGAGATGGGTAGCCTGAAGGAATCAGTAACAAAACTTTCAAATTTTATGAGGGCGCATTTGACAACTCCTGCCCCTCCTGCTCTCACTCATTCAGTAGTAGAAGAACCTGCAGTTAGGCCATTAGGGTCAATTACTGTTGAGGAATCAAGGCCATCAGGGCCAATTGATGAAGAAGTTATCTGGCCACCAGGACCATCCGTTGAAGATTCAGGGCCATTAGGGCCAGTGGTTGAAGAAGTTGACAGTGGGCCATCAGGGCCAGTGCAGTCAGAGGCAGAGCAAGTCAGGATTCAAGAGCCTGTAGTAGACGCTTCTATGCCCCCAGAAGCTCCTGTTCCTTCTCCTCTTTAGACTCTACCTCCTTCCTCTCCACCTTCATCTTCCACTGCCCCTTCCAGCACCTGAAACCTTCAACACCCCATTCCAAAACACATCTCCTCACCTACACCATTTCCTACTACCATCTTCTCTTACCTTATCTCATCATTTCTATTCCTCCTCCTCCCATTTTTGAGGAACCTTCAGTAGCATCTTCTCAGCTGGACCCTCATCTATCGATCCATCATCCTCAGGACCATCTACACTACCTCCTCCGGTGGGTTTAGTGTGAATATAATACATTTCTCCTCACATTTGATGATGACAAGTTGTGATTTTAATGCATAACATTGGAACATGTGAAATACATCACACCTGAAATAACAATATTCAAAAGTATGTTTCCAAGCACTTTATCATTGATATTCATGATAATATATTTAACTAATGATTTATGTGTTTATTTTCTCAGGACAAACATTTATTGCAAGGTGGTGTCCACACCCTCACACTGGTGTCGACACAATGTTCAAGCCCTAAGGCAAAAGATGAAGAAATGATCAACTAGTGTCGACACTAGACCAGGGCAGGTCGACACTAGGACGATCCTAGAGAAATGTTAACAGGCTTCTATCTCAGGTCGACACTAAACCAGATGGTGTCGACACTAGAGAGCCTTCCCAGAAGCCGTTTTTCATATGGCCAAAGTAGGTCGCACGAGATGATATCAGGTCGCACTAGAGAGCCTTCCCAGAAGGCCTGTTTGGCTGTCTGGGGACATGGTGTCGACACTGAATCATCTCAGGTCGACACTAGAGACCTCTCCCAGGGATTGATTTGCCAGTCGGGACAGTGTGTCGACACACCTCATGGGCAGCGACACACTCTGGAATCTTTGTGACTTAAATTTTGTCCCTGGACACGTGGCACCCTAGGGAATTGTTGGATTAGCTTGGATCGTGTGCCCACGACCCCAAGGTACATTTGGACTATTAGGGTATAATACCCTTCTATGGCTATCCAACATGCAAGAACCCTTCAGAGCCTCCCAGAAATCTCGTGGCGGCTAGAAGGTTTCTCCTCCTGTTTTGCCTTCCTGGTGCTTCCTCAAGCCAAATTCTCATGCTCAAGCATGAGAAATTGAAATTGATCGTTGAAGAGCAATTGGATCACCTCAAGGAAGCAGATCAAGTAGAAGCCGACTCTTGTGAAGAATTCAAGGAAGATTCTGAAGATCAGATTGCAGAGCATCGCCCAGGAACTTCCAGAGATCAAACCTCTTCACAATTCGACTTTCTATAAGGGAGTACATCTGAAGAGAAAAGCTCATCAATACAATTCTCATTTTCCTTTTCTCTTCTGAGTGATTCTGAGATTGTATGGGTTGTTGCATGAGTCTCATGAATTAACTCTTGTTGGACTATATCTGTTGCTAGAGGATCTGAGTCTTGGTTTTTCTAGCAAGTTGTTTGTGAGCCGTTGTGCTCAGTAGTTTGTGAGTCGTCGCACTCACTGTGTTTTGAGCCGTCGTGCTCAATTTGTAGTCGTCGTACTCCGGTTGTTGTTTGAGCCGTCGTGCTCAGTGGGAGTCGTCGTGCTCCAGGTGTTTTTTGAGTCGTCGGTGCTCAAGGGTGTTTGGAGTAGTCGTACTCCTGTGTGAGTTGTACTCAGGTTTTTGAGTAGTGTGGCCTCACTGTGTGAGGGGTGGATGTAGGAGTCACTGAAGGTGATTTCCGAACCACCTAAAAATCCTCTGTGCATTGGTTTGAATTGTCGTTTGCCTTTGTATCTCGCTAGATGGATGCATAGGGATGTCGTTCACACTGCTAATTGATTTGCTCACACACACTAATCTCACTTTAGATCAGTAAATTGTTTGGGTGATTTGATCTCTAATTCGAAGTAATTTTAAATGGCTTAAGCTTCCGCGTTAATTGGTATTAGATCTATTCAAACCCCCCCTTCTAGATCTTGTCCACATCTTTTCTCGATCCTTCAATTGGTATCAGAGCGGGTTTGATGTCTATCTCTGATCTGATTTGATTGCTTCTGTTTGATCTATGTATTAATTGCTTAAATTGTTTGCTTGATCGTTCACTGTCTCTGTGTGTTTAATCGCTCTGATTCCTACCTTTGGTACTAGAGCGGTTAACCACTCTAATTGTTAGATCTAATTCCTTGTTACTTGATTCTCTGTGATTAGATCTAATAGTCTTTTGAGTTTTGGTATAATGGAAAATTGCCTTAATCTACATGAATTTCTGTTACAATTTCAGAGAAATCCCCAAGCTTATTTTTCATTGGATTTCTCAAAGGACTCACAAAGACAAAGAGCAAAAGAAACCCACAAGCACTCAATGGCAAAAAGAGCCTCAATGAATCCAGAAAATCAATAATTCAAAATACTTCGGCTCTAACAGCACATTCCACGAGATCAGAGCATTTTCATCCTCTTCAAAACAAGAGCTCAAATAAGTCTACAAGGTCATGTAAATCAATTCCAGACCCATTTATGTATTCTAATTCCGATTCTGATGCAGATGAAGACATTCTTATATTGAATTGATTGAATTCTGTAAGAAGTTACAAAATCTAATGCAAAGCTGAACACTAAGAATAAAGATGAAAAATACTTTAAAACATTGCATAAGAAAGTGAAATTTGAAAATACACTTGAATTGCACCAGAACAATGATAAGGATCTTTCAGAAGAAAATGATAATTTAAAAATGAAGTTGAAAAATTAAATTCTGAAAAAGAGAATTGAAAGATGAACTCCAAATCTGTGAAAATAAACTGAATGGATTGAAAGAAAACCATGAGCTATTGAAATCAAAGTCATTGATTGAAAAAAAAAAAAAAGAATTGAAAATGACAATATACAACTTCAAATTTGATAATGATCAATTAAACAAACAATCTCTAATATGGCTCATGATCATCAAATAAATGAAAGATGCAAACAACTTGTTGAAGAAAATCATCATTTAAAAGGAAGATTGAATGCTTGTATCATGACAACCACTGGATAATGAATGTAGCAATTTGAGTAATAAAATGTCGATTTGAAAAACAAATTGCTCAACTTAAATGAAAGAAACAAGATAAAATGGTTTAGATGTCATGCAAACAAGCTTCAAACTTCAGAAAAGAAGTTGTTACATTAAAATGAAAAACAGAAGATTCAAAATGAATTGAAGACACAAGTCTGCTTCTGTTAAAAATAAGAAAATGAAAAGAAAAACACAATAACTTCTGTTAAACTGTTGGAACAAGAACCTTGATATCTCTAATGAAAAACTTGTGAAAGTTCTTATTCAGAAACAGAAAGAGAAGAAGAAAAATACTGATGTCAAGAAGAATAATCTACTTCCTCCATCAATCCAAGAAGCTCCAAGCAAATTCCAAATTCACATCATGCCAAGAGCTACAAAAAGGTACCTCCTTCTCCTCTTGGTGAGCCTCCTCACATGAAAAGGATTTCAGCAAATCCATACATGCCAAGGTAAGTACCAGGTAAAAATGCTCTCATTTGTTTTAATTGTAATAAACCTGGTCATCTTGCCAAACATTGCTGGAATAGAAATCAAAATTTCAATAAACATGCCAAATCAGTCCAATGCCTTCATTATCATAAAATTGGTCATATTCTAGGGACTGTTGGTACAAAAAAATTTTGTTGTGCATGTTCAGAAATTCCAGTCTAATGCACATGCTTATACGCATAGAATAAACATCATGTTCAAAATATGAAAATGTTCAGAAATTCCATGTTATAGGCATAGAAATGTGCACAAAATCATTTTTATTCTGCTCATAGTTCTATCAATGAAGGAAATGCACTATACAAAAATTAAAACATTTGGATTCAGAAATCTTGTTGCAACTACCATTGATTTCATTGCAGGACCCAAACAAGTGTGGGTCCCAAAACCAGCTTGATCAGCAAGCTGAGAAGTCTTACAGCCATACTCTGTAAAGGATTCAAGATATTAGCTGTGCAAGGCTAGAAATGATTGAGAGAACAAAGGTAAAATCTTTGAAAAAGAAATGAAGATCATTCAGGTAAAACTTCTTTGTTATTTAATTTTGAATTGCCTGAATTGAAACGAATGTTTAATTTCTATCTGAAAAATGAAAATGTGTTTCAATGCTACTCCCATCAATGAACTTTGTGTCATAACAATTGGAATCATGTTTGTGTTATCATGCATGCTTAACTGTTCTCATGAGTTTGTGTGCATACTAATTGCTTTGACTTCTTGGTATATCAAATGATGACATGTGGACAAACAAGTTATGCTTGTTTGGAAACTATCATTATGCGTGAGTAAAATACTCCGCCAAGTACCAAAAGTCATGTTATGATTAAAGCTATTGTGCTCATAATCATGTGTGAATTGCATGCTAACTTTTTCATTCCATGCACATATTAAGGGGAGTAAATTTGAAAAAGTGCAAAATATTTTCAATAAATTGCCTGTTAATGCATGCTTGATCATGTTCATATACTTTCAGTGCAAACTACTTTGAATGAACATATCTGAATTGCTTGTATGATCATTTCATATCATGTATATCTTATGGGAAGTGAGTCAAAAGAATCTTTGAGTGAAATGCTGGAGAAATATTCCTTCATGTCTGATTTATCATTTCTTGAGAGATGAGGTAGCAAAGAATCCTTTGAACTCCACTTTATAGAAACTGAAAAACAAATTGCTGACATCTTCACCAAACCCCTTCCTAACAGTAGATTCTCATCTTTAAGGAGAGAACTTGATCTTTGTAAATGTCCATTTTCTTGATCTCTCTCATTGGGATTGGGTTGAGTGTTAGGCATCTTCTGAGGGGAGTTCTTTGCATCATCATATTCATTTGCTTCCTTGATTCACACTGATCATATCTCTCTCCATTTCACTTCTATTTCTTTTTGACAATGAACTCTTCAACTCATATTGTGTTGAACTTCTTGGTATATCAAATGGTGATTTGAAGAAGGACAAGTTATGCTTGTCTGGACACTTTCACTATGCGAGAGTATATGTCTCCGCCAAGTACCAAGAAATGAAAATGCAATTATTGAGGGGGAGCTTTTATTGTTTAAAGAGAATCTTTCCTGATTTCAAAAACTTGCATATCTTTATTCTGATGAAAGTGGTTGAAATCCTCATCTCAGGGGGAGCTAAAAAATTCAAATAATGTCCTTTGCAAAATTCAAAACCTTTCTTGCATTACATCAATTTGCTTGCATGATGTCCTCATTCAGGTGTCTAGAGTCTCAAAATGATTCTTTGAGTGATCTACTATATTCATCTGTCAACTCTCATCTATATTCTTCAAAACTATAGAAATTCAGATTTCTTTCAAGATTGAAGATAATGTGTGCTTTGAATTTAAACATGTTTTTGTTTGCAACTGATGTTGGATATAGATGATGTCTTTTTTGTCAAAAACTCTCCAAAATTTGTCAATTCAACAGAGCAATGGCACATGTGCTGAGAAACTGCACACCTTCACAATGAATGAAGTGCCATGTATGTCATGAGGCACTAATGCTATCTCTGTTCAAAGGGGTTGAAAATCAAAATAAATGCAAAGCAAAATAAATATGTCCTATTCCTTTTTGATGATGAGTGAGTAACTGGAAATATTACGTCTAAAAAACGTATATTTTCATGTCAAAAGGTCATCATTTACCCCTTTGAGACTTGATAATGGATAAATCTTTAGTATCCATGGACTATAGTGTGTGAAAAGCATTAGTTCTTGAATGAACAAGATGTATCTCATTTGATAGTTTGTTTCAAAAAAAATGTGTATATCATTGGAGAATTGTTTTAAAAGAATCATTCTTGTCCATCATCAAGTTGTTCTTAAAATTGTTTACTTTCAACACACTTGATTTCAGTCTAAAAGATTTTTTTTATTTCTTTGGACTTAAAGAATATGGTAGTGTGTAGTTGATTGTTAAATGTATTATATCCATCAAATCATCATTTTATTGACTCAAGTCAATGAATGCTCATATCCTGTTGGATATTGTGTAAAACTTGAATTGTGTTGAATTTTTTTTTTGAAAAATATAACACATGAATTTTTTAACCTCTTAAAAATCTTTGAAATGATTATTACACCCATTGATTATCATTATAAAGATGTCCCAAAAGCTCACAAATTTTTTCCATACTCAAATCTAATTTTTTCATCAGGCCAAGTCGACACTACTTACATCTAGTGTCGACACAGATTAGCTCAGGTCGACAATAATCTCTTATAGTGTTGACATTGACCCCCTGCCAGAGTCATATACACCGTGGGCGCCGGTTAAGGATTTGGTGTTCCTGCGAGGGTAGCTTACCCTAAATCCCCTTTTCCTCTCCAGGTCGACCCGATGGCCGTCTTCTTCCTTGAATCCGGCAGGCTTTGAATCCATTTCCACCTCTTCCCTCCTCCATTCCATCCCTGTCCTTCTTCTCTCATTCCTCACTCTCCATCCTCTCCTATTCCACTCCATCTTGCTCCCATGGCACACAAGCATGCCCCTCGCCGTGGAGCAAGGTCAAGGGCTACGGCAAGGCCCATTCCGGCGGATGATGCTCCTCCCTCTGAAAGGAGAACCAAGAGGCGCCATGACCCTGCGGAGCAGCCAGGGCCTTCATCTGCCTCCCCGTCAACTGCTAAGAGAGGTAGAACTTCTTCTGGTCGAGGTAGAGGGTCTGCGTACCCTAGGAGGAAAATTCTGGAATCTTCTCCTGAAGTCTCTGAGCAGTCATCCTCATCATCCTCTGAGGCAACTCCCTCCAAACCACTTCGTGAAGGGAAGATCATTCTAAAGCCCAGAGCAGTGGACTTAGAGGACAGTGAATTGAATGCTGCCTTTCCTGAAGTCCTCAACTTCTTTAAGTTTCAGTCTTGGCAATCTTTCATTTCTGAGTCTCGCATTGTGTACCCTAGACTTGTACAGGAATTCTACATGCATTTGGAATGCACTGATGAGGGATACAAGTCAAAAGTCAAAGGGATTGAGATTGACATGCCTACAGACATAGCAGCCACCATATTCAAAATTCCAGATGAAGGAGCAGACTACCATAATTTTGAATTCAACCTTCATGAAGCATACACAATCTTAACTGGGTTGCAAGTAGATTAGTCTGATCCCAAGCAAGCTCATGTTACTAAATTCAACACAAATACCTTTCCACCTGTGTTGAGACTTACCCATCATATTCTCACCACTATCATAACACCCCAAGGTGGTGGGATGGATAGACTCACTGACATTCAAAGGTTTGTAATATATTGCATGAGCAAGGACATAAAGATCAACCTCCATGTCATCATGTACCAGATCATCTCTGAGACAACTAGGGCAGATTTGCGTAGATCACTTCCTTATGCAGCCCATTTGACTCAAGTCTTCAAACACTTTGGTGTGTCACTTGAGAATGAGAAGTCTCAGAAAATTCCTAAGTCCAACATTTATTGTTACAAGCATGTTCAAAAGTTCATGGGCTTTAGGATTGTAAGTGATCAGGTTAGGAGAGGGCCAGCTGTAGTAGAGGCCCCTGTGGTTCAAGAGGATCAGCCTCCAGTGCAAGAGGATCAGCCTCCAGCTCAAGAGGATCAACCTCAAGTGCATGAGGACCAGCCTCCAGTGAATGAGGATCAGCCTCATGTGGCAGTTGAAGTTGATGTACCCATTAATGCCCCTCTTTCACCTCAACTTCAGCCCTCCTCCTCCATGAACCCTGAAACTGAAATTCCATCTTTTTCTCCACAACCTCTAGTTCATGCATCCACATCCTTTGGTGGACCTTCTGTTCCACCAGAGTTATACACCTTTTTAAATGACAAATTCGATGCTTTGAACACCTCCATTTAGACTATGTCAGAAAATTTTGAGTTGAGGATTCAGAGGTTGGAGAACACTGTGTCTGCCAAATTTATTGAACAAAAAGCAGCTTCTGACCATGCAACGCAAAGGTTTAACAGGCTGATTGGCACATTGGCAGATGCTTCAGTTGAGCTAAAAGAGCATCAAGAAGAGTTGGAAATAGTTCTGAAGGGAATTTTGGCAAATTCCCAAGCTGATGTCTTCAACACCAAGGAGACACTCTCTCAGATTTCTAAGACAAGACTGTCTTTTGCACATCTGGTAGATGACTTAGAGAGCATGAATAACTTATCTGCTCATATTGATGAAGAGATGTCTGAACTTAAAAAGGAATTCAAAGTTTTGAATAGACATGGTTGGTCAGCTGGTTCTTCTTCATCTTCACAGCCAATGTCAACTGATTTCAGTGCCCTTTAAGCTACAATGTCAGAGAACTCAGAGAGAATGGAAAATCTTTTGCATACAAGACTCTCAACTATCCAAGCTCAAATGAAGTTCAGTCTGGCTTCAATGGAAAAGAGATTGACGGATATTGAGACCATCTTAATACCCATTCCTCCTCCTCCTCCTCCTCCCCATTAATGTAATATCTTTTGATGATGTCAAAGGGGGAGAAGATAGCAAGAAATTGTAATGCTTTTTAAATGTGTTTTTGAAGATTACAATGTTCATATTTTGTGAATGAAATGAATAGAAACCTTTGTGTCTTCAATGTGATTGAAAACTCTTTTGAATGAATGTGAATGTGATGAATGCTTGTCAAGCTGCTTGACCTTTGTGTGAGAATAGCTTATCTTTAGTAACATTGTGTCTTTCATGTGTGCAACTCTCAAATGTCACTAAAAAATGTTCAAAGGTCTTTGACAAGTATGAATAAAAGGAAATGAAAATGCTTAAAATCACATTTCATTGAAACTTTCTACTTCCATATGAATTTAATGTTGTCATCATCAAAAAGTGGGAGATTGTTGGGTTGAGTGTGAATATAATACATTTATCCTCACATTTTGATGATGATAAGTTGTGATTTTAATGCATAACAATTGGAACATGTGAAATACATCGCACCTAAAATAACAATATTCAAAAAGTATGTTTCCAAGCACATTTATCATTGATATTCATGATAATATATTTAACTAATGATTTATGTGTTTATTTCTCAGGGACAAACATTTATTGCAAGGGTGGTGTCGACACACCTCACACTGGTGTCGACACAATGTTCCAAGCCCTAAGGCAAAAGATGAAGAAATGGTCAACTAGTGTCGACACTAGACCAGGGCAGGTCGACACTAGAGACAGATCCCAGAGAAATATGTTAACATGCTTCTATCTCAGGTCGACACTAAACCAGATGGTGTCGACACTAGAGAGCCTTCCCAGAAGGCCTGTTTTTCAGATGGCCAAAGTAGGTCGACACGAGATGATATCAGGTCGACACTAGAGAGCCTTCCCAGAAGGCCTGTTTTGCTGTCTGGGACATGGTGTCGACACTGAATCATCTCAGGTCGACACTAGAGACCTCTCCCAGGGAATTGATTTGCCAGTCTGGGACAGTGTGTCGACACACCTCATGGGCAGGTCGACACACTCTGGAATCTCTGTGACTTAAATTTTGTCCTGGACACGTGGCACCCTAGGGAATTGTTGGATTAGCCTTGGATCGTGTGCCCACGACCCCCAAGGGTACATTTGGACTATTAGGAGTATAAATACCCTTCTATTGGCTATCCAACATGCAAGAACCCTTTCAGAGCCTCCCAGAAATCTCGTTGGCGGCTAGAAGGTTTCTCCTCCCTGTTCTTGCCTTCCTGGTGCTTCCTCAAGCCAAATTCTCATCTGCTCAAGCATGAGAAGTGGAAATTGATCGTTGAAGAAGCAATTGGATCACCTCAAGGAAGCAGATCAAGTAGAAGCCGACTCTTGTGAAGAATTCAAGGAAGATCCTGAAGATCAGATTGCAGAGCATCGCCCAGGAACTTCCAGAGATCAAACCTCTTCACAATTTGACTTTCTATAAGGGAGTACATCTGAAGAGAAAAGCTCATCAATACAATTCTCATTTTCCTTTTCTCTTCTGAGTGATTCTGAGATTGTGCATGGGTTGTTGCATGAGTCTCATGAATTAACTCTTGTTGGACTAGATCTGTTGCTAGAGGATCTGAGTCTTGTGTTTTTCTAGCAAGTTGTTTGTGAGCCGTTGTGCTCAGTAGTTTGTGAGTCGTCGCACTCACTGTGTAGTTTGAGCCGTCGTGCTCAATTTGGAGTCGTCGTACTCCGGTTGTTGTTTGAGCCGTCGTGCTCAGTTTGGAGTCGTCGTGCTCCAGGTGTTTTTTGAGTCGTCGTGCTCAAGGGTGTTTGGAGTCGTCGTACTCCTGTGTGAGTTGTACTCAGGGTTTTTGAGTAGTGTGGCCTCACTGTGTGAGGGGTGGACGTAGGAGTCACTGGAGGTGATTTCTGAACCACCTAAAAATCCTCTATGCGTTGGTTTGAATTGTGGTTTGCCTTTGTATCACGCTAGATGGATGTATAGGGATTTCGTTCACACTGCTAATTGATTTGCTCACACACACTAATCTCACTTCAGATCAGTAAATTATTTGGATGATTTGATCTCTAATTCGAAGTAATTTTAAATTGCTTAAGCTTCCGCGTTAATTGGTATTAGATCTATTCAACCCCCCCCCTTCTAGATCTTGTCCACATCTTTTCTCGATCCTTTACCTCCTACCTCTTTCTCTTCTCTTCATCCACCCACACCTCCATCTTTCATAACCCTCATTCCTGAGGGTGCTCGTGTTCAAAGTGAAGTCATTCAGGACATAAAAGATGAGTTTGAAGAAGCAATTCTTCGCTCAGTCCTATCCGTTTCCTCTCATGTTCACAGGGCAGGCTCTTCTTGTCCTGCTCCTAAAAAGAGGAAAGTTTCTAAGGACCTTGCTCTTTCATCTGAACCCCGCTTTCCACCTCTTTGGTTCTCTCTTTCTGTTGAAAACCAAAGGAGATCTCTTTATGTGAGTTCCTCCAAAAATGCACTTTTGCCACCATTTTTGGCCTCCCTCACCTCAACCTCACAGACCACCTCAAAATTATTATCCCTCTTTCTCCCCTACCTAAAGTTGATCAGTCCAAAATCTTTTTCATGGTTGAGTCTAAGACTGAAGACCAGTGGGCTCGAAGCCATCAGTCTCTATACAGAAAATTCGTGCTTGCTAAATCTGAAAGGTTCCCTCCTAGAGACCACCCTCTCACACTGAGTGAGTGGTTTGTCATTCATCATAAGAACTCCTGGGGTCCTTTCATCCAGAAGGAGATCAAGATGATCAGGTACTTCCAAATGTTTAATGACTATTGTTTTCTCAACAATCTGCTAGAGGTTCTGGCCAATTCAGAGGAGTCATCGCTCTGTTCAGGACCAAAAATCCAATCAACACCTCAATCCAAGTGGACTTTGCTACCCTGAAGTTGCCAGAGATTGTGTTCCTACCTAAACTTCATTCCTTGGTCATGGACTCTGCAGTGGGTCCCATTATTTTTGAAAGGTTTTCTAGAGTAATGGGTAGAATCTCAGTCCAGAAGGGCAATCTTCTTGCATTCCACAGATTTTTGTTTAGGGAATATCACAGAGGAAATATCAAGTCTGATGTTCTAGCCCCTCATCTGTCTGAATGTGAAAGGCTCTCTCCATCTGATTGGGAAAAGCACTATAATCAAGCTGCTCAGCAGCTACTCCATCTCAATCTCTCTCTGGCCAGATCAAACAAACCCACTCTATCTACTGAAGAGTTTCTGGATCTGAACTCCATTCACCTTGTTCAAGATCCTTTTGCTATTTGGGTTGAGAGGTACAAGGTTTATGTACCAATGAAAAAGGATCTGAAGCAGCAGAAGATCTTCTACCCCATCTCCATTGATCAATTTTTGCAGCATGCTAGCTTTGGAACCACTAGTTCTTACAAGTTTTCTCTTGGAAAGGATGAGTATGCCAATTTCCTAGAAGCTCAGAGGCAGCTCCACATCCATAGAATGACTTCTATTATGGAGCCTTCATACACTATGGCTTGGGGTGCATTCCAAAACTATTTTGAAGAGCAGGAATGCAAGGCTTGGCCAATCATCTCTCACCATGCCTCTCTCTTGTCCCCTGCCTTCTACATCTCTGTACCCCCTCAGTAATCCAATATAGTGGTTCTTTTAGCTCCCATTTATCTTTCTTCTCTTCTTTCTTTGAATCCTTACATTTCTTTTTGCTTAATGACAAAAAGGGGGAGAAAAGAAAATATTTTGAAATATATTCCTTAAATTTATCAAATTTATTTAAATTTATCCAGCAAATTTATTTAAAGTTATTTCAGCACTTTATAAGTTCATGTTATATTTTGTCATTACCAAAAAGGGGGAGATTGATGATCAGTCTATCCCCATAAAATTTTATTTATTATATGTATTTTTGGTGATTAACAAACCTTAATAAATATTTTCTAACAATCTTTTCTGAAGTTCATCCACAGAAAATAAGTCAAGCAAAATCTGTAAGTTACTCTCACACACTGTTATTTACAGTTCAAAGCATTCATTCTAAGTACACATTGATTTACTTGATAGAACATCGGATTTATAAGTGAAATAACGATTCGGTCTCTTTATCGATTTCATAAGTAAGTTAAAACAACGATTTGATCGCTGTAACGATTCGATAAGTTAAAACAACGATTTGATCACTGTAATGATTTGATCTGTAACGATTCAATAAGTTAAAACAATGATTTGATCGCTGTAACGATTCGATAAGTTAAACAAGGATTTGTTCAATGTAACGATTTGATCACTATAACGATTTTGTAAGTTACACAACGATTTGATCGCTGTAACGATTCGCTATCACTTAAACAATGATTTGCTTTTAGTCAAGGAACGATTTGCTCAAACAATGATTTGCTTTACTTAAACAATGATTTGATAGCAAACAACGATTTGCCTTTACTTAAACAACGATTTGATAGCAAACAACGATTTGCCTTTACTTAAACAATGATTTGATAGCAAACAACGATTTGTCTTTACTTAAACAACGATTTGATAGCAAACAACGATTTTCCTTTACTCAAACAACGATTTGATAGTAAATAATGATTTGCCTTTACTCAAACAACGATTTGATATCAAATAAAGATTTGATCGCAAACAACGATTTGTTTCTACTTAAACAATAATTTGCTCATACTCGAACAACGATTTGCTTATACTTGAACAACTATTTACTTACACAACGATTTCACAAGTACAACATAGATTTCATCTATACATGAATTATGATTATCACATCGATTTTATTTCATCATGGATTTCATTTATGCATGGTCTATAATATTGATTTCATGAATACATCAACCCTCTTCACAACGATTTTGGTTTGAATGAATTGTCATACATTTTTGTTATCATCTCAGATAAATTTGAAAATAACTATTCTCTATGATGTTCAAACATATTTTCAAAACACTGTGGAGTCCAAGTCTTCCCGTGTATATCTTTGTATCTTGCACCACATAACATTTATTGTGATTGTACACATATCTGCATGCCACATATCCATGTGCATTCTAAACCTGTGTTTCTATAGCAAACGCTTTTTAGGGTGACAGAATAACATGTCTATTTTGGTGTACATTCTTATAGCATGACTTCTAATGTTGACTGACAGCATAGAGACAGTCTAGCTATCTACGTGTTGGTATTTATTGTGTGCAGGTCTTTTGCTAGTACCATATCTTACAACGTTGGATAACCTGAAGTGAAAGATATCTGGATGAATCCTCTCGTTGAGTATGTGTCTCCTAGAGCATTAATGACTGCAGGCTTACCTGTTCCACACCTCGGACCATACAGTCTAACGTGCTTCAAACATAGAAACAACGAACACTTCAACGGCTATATATGGGCATTTGCTGACAGGTTAACCAAAGTATGCATATTGGTAGCAGTAAGTATGTCCTGGACGGTGGATAGACTAGCAAGAATTTATGTTGACAGGATTGTTCCATTGCATGGCATTCCGAAGACAATTGTTTCTGAAAGAGATCCAAGATTTACATCGGGTTATCAATCTAGTATGCAGATTGATAACACCAGCTTCATCCAATTTATTCCTGAACACCTATTTGGTGCCAATCACAGGATGATCTGATGGTCTCAGAACAAGGGACCAAACTTGGTTTCTCTTAAACTGATTAAGTTCATCTTACATGGCTAAAATCCAAGATTCATCAGACAGTACCTCATTGACTGTCTTCAGCTCAATCTGGGATACAAATGTTAAGTAATCGCAAGGAATAACATTACCTCTTGTTCTTACCTCAACTGATGGATCTCCAATAATATTATCTTTTGGATGATCCTTCTTGTATCTCCATTCCTTTGGAAGATCATTATGAGTTATTTCTTTCTGTTGTGGTTCTTCCAAGGGTGGATCTTCATGATCCTCGATGGTTGCTTCCTTCAATTTCTTGGAGAGATTTTTTGCATTTTCATCATTCCTATCTACTTCCTTTCTCAAGGAAGGGTTAGATTCATCAAAAATAACATGAACAGTTTGTTCAACTAATAAACTTTGTTTATTAAAAACTCTATAACCTTTGGGTTTGGAAGCATACCCCATAAAGATTCCTTCATCAGATTTGGAATCCAACTTACCTATGTCTCTCTTACCATTGTTATGAATATAGCAAGGACATCCAAACGTTTTAAAGTGGCTGATCTTGGGCTTTCTTTGTTTGTACAGCTCATACGCTGTTTTCTTCAGGATTGGCCTTATCATAACTCTATTAATGATATAACAAGCTGTGTTGATAGCTTCTGCCCATAAATATCTTGGAAGATTGTATTCTGATAGCATAGTTCTAGCCATATCCAACAAGGTCCTATTCTTCCTCTCAGCTACTCCATTCTGCTAAGGTGTCCTTGGTGCTGAGAAATTGTGCTCTATTCCTTGATCATCACAAAATTCTGTAAATTTGTCATTTTTGGAATTCCCCTCCATGATCTGAACGAATGCTTATTATGCTTAACTTCTTATCCTTCTGAACTAACTTACTAAACTTCACAAAACTTTCTAATGTGTCATCTTTGTGTTCCAAGAATGATACCCATGTAAATCTTGAGTAATCGTCTACTATTACAAATTTAAAGTTCTTTCCTCCTAGGCTTGTAGTTCTCATTGGTCCAAACAAATCCATGTGAAGCAATTCCAGTGGTTTGGAGGTGGTTACCACTGTCTTTGATTTAAAGGAGGATTTTGCATGCTTCCCTTTTGCACATGGTTCACAAACACCTTCTATTCTTGAATTTATCTTGGGCAGACTGTCCACTAGATTACGCTTGATAAGTTTTCTAATTCCATCCAAGCTGCAGTGACCTAACCTTCTGTGTCATAATTCTGCATTTTGATCTTTATTTGCTGCTAGACAAACATCTTGATCCTTTAATTCTTCTAGGTGCAGAACATACAGGTTCTTTTCTCTACTGGCTTCGAAGACAGTTGCACCATCCTTCATAATTAGACATTTAGACTCCTGAAACTTGATTTGGTGACCCTTGTCATACAGCTGGCTGATACTTATGAGATTGTGCTTGAGTCCTTTGACGCATAAAACATCTTCTATGAGGGTTCTATCTTGACTTCCAATAGATCCACAACCGATCACTGAACCTTTTCCATTATCGCCATAGGTCACTGTTCCTTCTTCATCTTTGATGTACGAAAACAATCTTCTGTTTCCAGTCATGTGCCTTGAACATCCGCTATCAAGGTACCACTTTGATGCTCTAATAGTTCCCTGCAATAAAGCACTAACATTTAGGTACCCAAGTTCTTTTGGGTCCTTGCTGGTTAGTTTCCTCACTTTTTCTTTTAGGAATCCACTTTAAGTGTTTAGTTGTACAACTTATTTTAGTGTGTCCTAATTTATTGCAATGACTACAGCATGATATGTTATTTACTGTTTTATTTGACCTGTATTCATGTTAGATTTATAGTCAATATTTTGCTCAGCTACAAATTTTGGTGTTGGATAAATTTTAAGATGAATGATTATTTCTTCATTATCTGGTGGAATATATCCTAAACCATGCTTTTTCTTACCAAATCTTCTTGCTCCTTTTAATATTAGGGTTGATTTTTCGTTTGTAAATTTTTCAATTGTAGTAGTTAGATATTCATTGTCTTGTGTCCTGTAGCTGTTCTTGGTAGACCTGCCACAAAATCCATAGCAATGTCGTCCCATTTCCACTATGGAATTGGTAATGGCTGTAGTAAACCTCCGGGCTTTTGATGATCTGCCTTTATTTGTTGACAAATTACACACCTTGCAATAAACTCTGCTATTTCTTTCTTCATACGTGGCCACCAAAATGATTCTTTAGATCTTGATACATTTTAGTGCTACCTGGATGAATGGTATATCTGGATTTATGGGCTTCTTCTAGTACCCTTTGCTTTACTTCTCTTTCTGCTGGTACATACAATTTGCCTCTGAGTCTGACTACACAATTATCATCAATGGTAACACCTTCCATTTTCACAATTTCTGCTAAATTTCCATCTGTCCTTTGAGCTTCAACAATCTGCCAATATAGAGATGGCTCTGCAGTCCTACTGGCTCGCACTGCTCGCCGCTGACTGCTCGGAACATTCAATGAATTTTCTGTTATTTCTTCATACAATTTCCATCATCATATGGCTCATATATGCCTTCCTACTCAATGCATCGGCAACAACATTGGCCTTACCCAGATGGTAAGCCAAACTGAAATCATAATCTTTCAAATATTTAACCCACCTGCATTGACGAAGATTCAAATTCTGCTGAGAGAAGATATACTTCAAACTTTCGTGATCTATAAAAATTTCAAACCTCTCACCATAAAGGTAGTGCCTCCACATCTTTAAAGCAAAAACAACTGCCGCTAACTCCAGATTATGGGTTGGATAGTTCTCTTCTGTTGGCTTCAATTGCTTGGATGCATAAGCTATAACCCTGCCATGTTGCATTAACACTGCTCCAAGCCCTCTTCTAGATGCATCTGTATACACAAAAAAACCACCACTACCTGCTGGTAATGTTAATATCGGCGCTGCTGTAAGCCTTTTCTTCAATTTCATAAAACGTTTCTGACATTCATTTGACCATACAAATGGCACATTTTTCCTAGTCAACCTAGTCATAGGTGCTGCAATTCTGGAGAAATCTTGTATAAAACACCTATAGTAACCTGCTAAACCCAGGAAACTTCTAATCTCTGTAATTGTCTTCGGTGCTTCCCATTTCATAACTGCCTCAACTTTAGTTGAATCAACTGCAACTCCCTCTGCTGAGATGACATGACCTAGAAACTGAATTTCTTTTAGCCAAAACTCACATTTACTGAATTTAGCATACAATTGATTATCCCGCAGGATCTGTAAAGTAAGTTTCAAATGTGTTGCATGCTCCTCTTCAGATGCTAAATAAACCAATATATCATCTATAAAAACCACAATAAACTAGTCAAGATATGGATGAAAAATTCTGTCCATCAAAATCATAAACGCTGCTGGTGCATTGGTTAGCCCAAATGGCATAACCACAAACTCGTAGTGCCCATACCTGGTTCTGAATGCCGTTTTATCAATGTCTTCCTTGTTGGCCCTTTTGGTACGGCAGCAAGCAAACCTAGAGGGGGGGTGAATAGGTTTTTCTGAAATCTGAAATAGAATCTTAAACACAGAAAATAACACTTGAAAGTTTGGTTAGTTTAGTGTGATAAAGAGTAGCAGTGCGGAAGCAAATAAACAATCACACAAGGACACAGGAGATTTATCCTGGTTCGGCCCTTCCCACATGGAAGTCCTACGTCCAGTCCCCAAGCAAACTCTTGGGATTTCACTAACCAAGGGTACAGTCCCCCTTATGGACCTTACAACACCCTGGATCCCCCACCAGGTCTTCTTCTCTTTCCCGGGCAAGAAGGCAGCCCACTTCTCTTACAGGTAAAGAAGCCAACCTCCTGGAACAAACCCCAGTGCGGTTCTGCTAGACACAAACCCCTAGCTGGGTTAACAACTGGAACAAACCCCAGTTAGGTTCTGCTAGACACCAACCCCTAGCTGGGTTAACAACTGGTACAAACCCCAGTTAGGTTCTGCTAGACACCAACCCCTAGCTGGGTTAACAACTGGTACAAACCCCAGTTAGGTTCTGCTAGACACCAACCCCTAGCTGGGTTAACAACTGTATACAGTCCTACAGCTGGACACAGATCTTTCTTAGAAAGATCAGACTGAGAGACCTTACAAGATGAACACTCATGTAAAGCTCACAGTCCCAAACTCTCCCCAGATATACAATAAGCTCGGAGAGAAACAGAAGAGAGAAAAGAAGGCTCGAATGCTTGAAAGCTTGGAAGCTTGAGAGCTTGAAATGCTTTGAATGCTTCTTCTTGGCTCAGGCTCTTTCTCTCTTTCCTTGAGTGTATGTGGCGTGAAGGTGCTTCTCACAGATGTACACTCCTTCAAAGATATTCAAGAAAAGGCTCTCCTTGTTCTTCAGCAATGCTCCATCTTTTATATTGAGCAGCTTTAGAATAGATCCGTTGAAGAGATCCGTTGGAGCTCTTCTAGTCGTTGCTGATCTTTCTCTTCATCTGTCTTAATCAGACTCTGATGGTCTTCGATGTCTGTGAGCATAGAAGAGAGTGTTAGCATAAAAGAGTGTTTATGATAAACGATGCATGGTACTGTGCTTCTGCTAACATACTGAAAATAGTAGGTCATATCTTTTTGACAGGATTCTGAAATATGCATGCAGCTTTTTGTCAGAAGATATTTGACTTTTTATTTAAGCGCCAAGCATATTTGAAATATAAAGGCAATCTGTGTTTCAACAGAATCCATGAAGAAATCGTTATGAGCATGACTTATGAAATCGTTATAGGAACGATTTCTTAACAAATCGTTATGGGAACGATTTCTTACCAAATCACTGCGCTCAAAGAAGAAATCGTTAAGGCCACTTATCAAATCGTTATGGCATCGATTTCTTAACAAAACGTTATGGCTTCTAAAGAAATCGTTGCGAATACTTATGAAATCGTTATGGCATCGACTTCTTGGAAAATCATTTCGGTCACTTAAGAAATCGTTATGGGAACGACTTCTTATCAAATCAATACGCTCAAAGAAGAAATCGTTATGGCCACTTATCAAATCGTTATGGGAACGACTTCTTATCAAATCAATACGCTCAAAGAAGAAATCGTTATGGCCACTTATCAAATCGTTATGGCATCGACTTCTTAGCAAATCGTTGCGGCGCTTGATACTTTGGCACTTTAACAGAAATCGATGTATATTGATTAAACATCGATTTTATCATTTTAGTGCGCCAAATATTGCATCAATGAAAGACTTAGCTTTTGCTATGAGATTGATGCGACACAGATGAAACAAAATATTCAATTTAAGTTACATCATAAATTTTATTATCACCAAAATACAAGAACAAATAGAAGTGGTTCAACAATCTCCCCCTTTTTGGTGATGACAAAATTTATGTGAATTTTCTGATAAAAATATATAGCAAAGAGGTTTCAGAAAATTCATACAAACTCTCCCCCTTTTTGTCACTAACCAAAAAGGAAGGATCTTACCATGCATTCTCTCCCCTTTGAGAAAATTTCTTACCATTGAGGGGTTCAACAATAATAGATATTCAATGAATAACTTCCCCTTAGTGAAGGCTCCCCCTGAGTATGAGACTCCCCCTTAGTCTGTGCTCCCCCTGAGCATGAGAGACTCCACCTGAATGAAACTTGAAAATAATTATTAGTAATATTTAAAATTTACGAATAAATTAATGACTACTCCCTCTTCAGATATGAGATGGATGAAGAGTTGGCAGTCTTCAGTGCCTTGAGCATCCTTTGTTCCTGATGCCCCAAGGCTATCCTGCAAATGAGCTACTCAGAAGTAGGTACCCAAATAATTTTGGGTCCTTGATCGTTAGATGCATAAAATAGCCTTTAGGTATCCAAACTAGGTGCTTAGTTGTGCAGGTGTTTACTGTGTGTCCTAATTTATTACAATGAGAACAACAATGAATATAATCTATTTTGTAGTTCTTATTGTTTTTATGATGTCTGTTTAGGACATAACTTTTTAAAACATTTTCTTTTACAGGGGCCATTTTCTGAGGCAACTTGGTTTCTTTTACAAATTTTGGTAATGGATATTTTCCTGGAATTACTGCTTGTTTTCCTTTTTCCAGAGGTATGTATCCAAGGCCTTGCTTGTTATTTCCAGGTTTTGACCCTTTCAAACATAAAGCTAAAGAAGTTTTTCCTTTTGTTAACTTTCTAACTGATTCTTTTAGGTAGAGATTTTCTTCAGTTAGAATTTTTAATTTTTCTTCTAACTCTAACTTTTCATTATTTTTGCTTTTCAAACCTTCATTCAAAGATGATTATTTTCTTTACTATCTTTTAATTGTTCCTCTAATTGTTCCATTTCTGATTTAAGATCAGAATTAGTGTTTTCCAAACAAGTAAGGTTGTTCTTGATATTTCTCAATTCTTTTACAACAACCTTGTGTTTATCATAAAGTTCATTGAAAACTTGTTCTAAATCTTCAGATTCTGATCCTGAATCTGTGCAAGAATCAAAAGATGAGTTAGAATGTACCTCATCTAGTCCTACCATGAGGGCTAGATTTACCTGCTCTTTTTCCGAATCTGAGCTTGATGATTCTGAGCTTGTGACCTCATCATTTTCCCAAGCAGCCGCCATGGCTCTTCTTTTAAATTTCTTGTGCTGCTTCTTGGGTTTTTCAGTTTGACCAGTCTTCTTGAGTCTTTGACAATCCGGTCTCAGATGTCCAGGTTTTCTGCATTCATAGCAGACTGGTTCTTTCTCTTTTCTGTCTTTCTTTTGAATCCTTTTCGATCCATTTTTCTTCTTCTTGAAAATTTTCCGAAGCTTGGACAGAACTTCATCTACGTCACTGTCTTCAGAATCTGCATTTTTGGAGCTAGAAGAAGAAGTGGAAGGAGCAGCTACAACCTTAAGAGCATTAGTACATTTCTTCTTAGATGAGCTTTCAGACAATCGCTCCATATTTATTTCATGTGCCATGAGAGAACCTATTAAATTATCAATTGACAATTTGGTTAAGTCATGGGCTTCTTCAATAGCGGTTACTTTAGGTGTCCATGAAACGGTTAAAGACCTAAGTATTTTTCTAACGGTTTCTTCATTGGAAAGAGTTTTACCAAGAGAATTTAAGCCTACTACTATGCTTGAAAATCTATTATACATAGTAGTAATGTTTTCGCTTGAAAGCATTTTAAATTGTTCATATTGTGAAACAAGAATATCTATTCTAGTTTGTTTCACTTTATCCGTTCCTTCATAAGTTATCTGCAGTTTATCCCAAATTTCTTTAGCAGATTTGCATGCAGATACTCTACTAAATTCCTTTTTGGATAAAGCACAACATAAATAGTTCTTAGCTTTAAAGTTTAAAGATAGTTTATTTTTATCAGCTATTGTAATAGCAGTAGTGCCTGGAACAGGAACAACAACAAAATCACCTACCTCTATTACCTGCCACAGATCGAAGTCTGTGCCTCGAATGAAGCATTCCATTCGCATCTTCCAATATTGGTAGTCCTCTCCATCAAAGAATGGAGGTCTGGTGACTGATTGTCCTTCAGCATATCCTTGAGCTGCCATGGATCTTTACTCTAAGATCGTTGGATCTTCTTTGAAAGTTCAGAGACTCGCTCTGATACCACTTGTTGGCCCTTTTGGTACGGCAGCAAGCAAACCTAGAGGGGGGGTGAATAGGTTTTTCTGAAATCTGAAATAGAATCTTAAACACAGAAAATAACACTTGAAAGTTTGGTTAGTTTAGTGTGATAAAGAGTAGCAGTGCGGAAGCAAATAAACAATCACACAAGGACACAGGAGATTTATCCTGGTTCGGCCCTTCCCACATGGAAGTCCTACGTCCAGTCCCCAAGCAAACTCTTGGGATTTCACTAACCAAGGGTACAGTCCCCCTTATGGACCTTACAACACCCTGGATCCCCCACCAGGTCTTCTTCTCTTTCCCGGGCAAGAAGGCAGCCCACTTCTCTTACAGGTAAAGAAGCCAACCTCCTGGAACAAACCCCAGTGCGGTTCTGCTAGACACAAACCCCTAGCTGGGTTAACAACTGGAACAAACCCCAGTTAGGTTCTGCTAGACACCAACCCCTAGCTGGGTTAACAACTGGTACAAACCCCAGTTAGGTTCTGCTAGACACCAACCCCTAGCTGGGTTAACAACTGGTACAAACCCCAGTTAGGTTCTGCTAGACACCAACCCCTAGCTGGGTTAACAACTGTATACAGTCCTACAGCTGGACACAGATCTTTCTTAGAAAGATCAGACTGAGAGACCTTACAAGATGAACACTCATGTAAAGCTCACAGTCCCAAACTCTCCCCAGATATACAATAAGCTCGGAGAGAAACAGAAGAGAGAAAAGAAGGCTCGAATGCTTGAAAGCTTGGAAGCTTGAGAGCTTGAAATGCTTTGAATGCTTCTTCTTGGCTCAGGCTCTTTCTCTCTTTCCTTGAGTGTATGTGGCGTGAAGGTGCTTCTCACAGATGTACACTCCTTCAAAGATATTCAAGAAAAGGCTCTCCTTGTTCTTCAGCAATGCTCCATCTTTTATATTGAGCAGCTTTAGAATAGATCCGTTGAAGAGATCCGTTGGAGCTCTTCTAGTCGTTGCTGATCTTTCTCTTCATCTGTCTTAATCAGACTCTGATGGTCTTCGATGTCTGTGAGCATAGAAGAGAGTGTTAGCATAAAAGAGTGTTTATGATAAACGATGCATGGTACTGTGCTTCTGCTAACATACTGAAAATAGTAGGTCATATCTTTTTGACAGATTCTGAAATATGCATGCAGCTTTTTGTCAGAAGATATTTGACTTTTTATTTAAGCGCCAAGCATATTTGAAATATAAAGGCAATCTGTGTTTCAACAGAATCCATGAAGAAATCGTTATGAGCATGACTTATGAAATCGTTATAGGAACGATTTCTTAACAAATCGTTATGGGAACGATTTCTTACCAAATCACTGCGCTCAAAGAAGAAATCGTTAAGGCCACTTATCAAATCGTTATGGCATCGATTTCTTAACAAAACGTTATGGCTTCTAAAGAAATCGTTGCGAATACTTATGAAATCGTTATGGCATCGACTTCTTGGAAAATCATTTCGGTCACTTAAGAAATCGTTATGGGAACGACTTCTTATCAAATCAATACGCTCAAAGAAGAAATCGTTATGGCCACTTATCAAATCGTTATGGGAACGACTTCTTATCAAATCAATACGCTCAAAGAAGAAATCGTTATGGCCACTTATCAAATCGTTATGGCATCGACTTCTTAGCAAATCGTTGCGGCGCTTGATACTTTGGCACTTTAAACAGAAATCGATGTATATTGATTAAACATCGATTTTATCATTTTAGTGCGCCAAATATTGCATCAATGAAAGACTTAGCTTTTGCTATGAGATTGATGCGACACAGATGAAACAAAATATTCAATTTAAGTTACATCATAAATTTTATTATCACCAAAATACAAGAACAAATAGAAAGTGGTTCAACAATCTCCCCCTTTTTGGTGATGACAAAATTTATGTGAATTTTCTGATAAAAATATATATAGCAAAGAGGTTTCAGAAAATTCATACAAACTCTCCCCCTTTTTGTCACTAACCAAAAAGGAAGGATCTTACCATGCATTCTCTCCCCTTTGAGAAAATTTCTTACCATTGAGGGGTTCAACAATAATAGATATTCAATGAATAACTTCCCCTTAGTGAAGGCTCCCCCTGAGTATGAGACTCCCCCTTAGTCTGTGCTCCCCCTGAGCATGAGAGACTCCACCTGAATGAAACTTGAAAATAATTATTAGTAATATTTAAAATTTACGAATAAATTAATGACTACTCCCTCTTCAGATATGAGATGGATGAAGAGTTGGCAGTCTTCAGTGCCTTGAGCATCCTTTGTTCCTGATGCCCCAAGGCTATCCTGCAAATGAGCTACTCAGAAGTAGGTACCCAAATAATTTTGGGTCCTTGATCGTTAGATGCATAAAAATAGCCTTTAGGTATCCAAACTAGGTGCTTAGTTGTGCAGGTGTTTACTGTGTGTCCTAATTTATTACAATGAGAACAACAATGAATATAATCTATTTTGTAGTTCTTATTGTTTTTATGATGTCTGTTTAGGACATAACTTTTTAAAACATTTTCTTTTACAGGGGCCATTTTCTGAGGCAACTTGGTTTCTTTTACAAATTTTGGTAATGGATATTTTCCTGGAATTACTGCTTGTTTTCCTTTTTCCAGAGGTATGTATCCAAGGCCTTGCTTGTTATTTCCAGGTTTTGACCCTTTCAAACATAAAGCTAAAGAAGTTTTTCCTTTTGTTAACTTTCTAACTGATTCTTTTAGGTAGAGATTTTCTTCAGTTAGAATTTTTAATTTTTCTTCTAACTCTAACTTTTCATTATTTTTGCTTTTCAAACCTTCATTCAAAAGATGATTATTTTCTTTACTATCTTTTAATTGTTCCTCTAATTGTTCCATTTCTGATTTAAGATCAGAATTAGTGTTTTCCAAACAAGTAAGGTTGTTCTTGATATTTCTCAATTCTTTTACAACAACCTTGTGTTTATCATAAAGTTCATTGAAAACTTGTTCTAAATCTTCAGATTCTGATCCTGAATCTGTGCAAGAATCAAAAGATGAGTTAGAATGTACCTCATCTAGTCCTACCATGAGGGCTAGATTTACCTGCTCTTTTTCCGAATCTGAGCTTGATGATTCTGAGCTTGTGACCTCATCATTTTCCCAAGCAGCCGCCATGGCTCTTCTTTTAAATTTCTTGTGCTGCTTCTTGGGTTTTTCAGTTTGACCAGTCTTCTTGAGTCTTTGACAATCCGGTCTCAGATGTCCAGGTTTTCTGCATTCATAGCAGACTGGTTCTTTCTCTTTTCTGTCTTTCTTTTGAATCCTTTTCGATCCATTTTTCTTCTTCTTGAAAATTTTCCGAAGCTTGGACAGAACTTCATCTACGTCACTGTCTTCAGAATCTGCATTTTTGGAGCTAGAAGAAGAAGTGGAAGGAGCAGCTACAACCTTAAGAGCATTAGTACATTTCTTCTTAGATGAGCTTTCAGACAATCGCTCCATATTTATTTCATGTGCCATGAGAGAACCTATTAAATTATCAATTGACAATTTGGTTAAGTCATGGGCTTCTTCAATAGCGGTTACTTTAGGTGTCCATGAAACGGTTAAAGACCTAAGTATTTTTCTAACGGTTTCTTCATTGGAAAGAGTTTTACCAAGAGAATTTAAGCCTACTACTATGCTTGAAAATCTATTATACATAGTAGTAATGTTTTCGCTTGAAAGCATTTTAAATTGTTCATATTGTGAAACAAGAATATCTATTCTAGTTTGTTTCACTTTATCCGTTCCTTCATAAGTTATCTGCAGTTTATCCCAAATTTCTTTAGCAGATTTGCATGCAGATACTCTACTAAATTCCTTTTTGGATAAAGCACAACATAAATAGTTCTTAGCTTTAAAGTTTAAAGATAGTTTATTTTTATCAGCTATTGTAATAGCAGTAGTGCCTGGAACAGGAACAACAACAAAATCACCTACCTCTATTACCTGCCACAGATCGAAGTCTGTGCCTCGAATGAAGCATTCCATTCGCATCTTCCAATATTGGTAGTCCTCTCCATCAAAGAATGGAGGTCTGGTGACTGATTGTCCTTCAGCATATCCTTGAGCTGCCATGGATCTTTACTCTAAGATCGTTGGATCTTCTTTGAAAGTTCAGAGACTCGCTCTGATACCACTTGTTGGCCCTTTTGGTACGGCAGCAAGCAAACCTAGAGGGGGGGTGAATAGGTTTTTCTGAAATCTGAAATAGAATCTTAAACACAGAAAATAACACTTGAAAGTTTGGTTAGTTTAGTGTGATAAAGAGTAGCAGTGCGGAAGCAAATAAACAATCACACAAGGACACAGGAGATTTATCCTGGTTCGACCCTTCCCACATGGAAGTCCTACGTCCAGTCCCCAAGCAAACTCTTGGGATTTCACTAACCAAGGGTACAGTCCCCCTTATGGACCTTACAACACCCTGGATCCCCCACCAGGTCTTCTTCTCTTTCCCGGGCAAGAAGGCAGCCCACTTCTCTTACAGGTAAAGAAGCCAACCTCCTGGAACAAACCCCAGTGCGGTTCTGCTAGACACAAACCCCTAGCTGGGTTAACAACTGGAACAAACCCCAGTTAGGTTCTGCTAGACACCAACCCCTAGCTGGGTTAACAACTGGTACAAACCCCAGTTAGGTTCTGCTAGACACCAACCCCTAGCTGGGTTAACAACTGGTACAAACCCCAGTTAGTTCTGCTAGACACCAACCCCTAGCTGGGTTAACAACTGTATACAGTCCTACAGCTGGACACAGATCTTTCTTAGAAAGATCAGACTGAGAGACCTTACAAGATGAACACTCATGTAAAGCTCACAGTCCCAAACTCTCCCCAGATATACAATAAGCTCGGAGAGAAACAGAAGAGAGAAAAGAAGGCTCGAATGCTTGAAAGCTTGGAAGCTTGAGAGCTTGAAATGCTTTGAATGCTTCTTCTTGGCTCAGGCTCTTTCTCTCTTTCCTTGAGTGTATGTGGCGTGAAGGTGCTTCTCACAGATGTACACTCCTTCAAAGATATTCAAGAAAAGGCTCTCCTTGTTCTTCAGCAATGCTCCATCTTTTATATTGAGCAGCTTTAGAATAGATCCGTTGAAGAGATCCGTTGGAGCTCTTCTAGTCGTTGCTGATCTTTCTCTTCATCTGTCTTAATCAGACTCTGATGGTCTTCGATGTCTGTGAGCATAGAAGAGAGTGTTAGCATAAAAGAGTGTTTATGATAAACGATGCATGGTACTGTGCTTCTGCTAACATACTGAAAATAGTAGGTCATATCTTTTTGACAGGATTCTGAAATATGCATGCAGCTTTTTGTCAGAAGATATTTGACTTTTTATTTAAGCGCCAAGCATATTTGAAATATAAAGGCAATCTGTGTTTCAACAGAATCCATGAAGAAATCGTTATGAGCATGACTTATGAAATCGTTATAGGAACGATTTCTTAACAAATCGTTATGGGAACGATTTCTTACCAAATCACTGCGCTCAAAGAAGAAATCGTTAAGGCCACTTATCAAATCGTTATGGCATCGTTTCTTAACAAAACGTTATGGCTTCTAAAGAAATCGTTGCGAATACTTATGAAATCGTTATGGCATCGACTTCTTGGAAAATCATTTCGGTCACTTAAGAAATCGTTATGGGAACGACTTCTTATCAAATCAATACGCTCAAAGAAGAAATCGTTATGGCCACTTATCAAATCGTTATGGGAACGACTTCTTATCAATCAATACGCTCAAAGAAGAAATCGTTATGGCCACTTATCAAATCGTTATGGCATCGACTTCTTAGCAAATCGTTGCGGCGCTTGATACTTTGGCACTTTAAACAGAAATCGATGTATATTGATTAAACATCGATTTTATCATTTTAGTGCGCCAAATATTGCATCAATGAAAGACTTAGCTTTTGCTATGAGATTGATGCGACACAGATGAAACAAAATATTCAATTTAAGTTACATCATAAATTTTATTATCACCAAAATACAAGAACAAATAGAAGTGGTTCAACAATCTCCCCCTTTTTGGTGATGACAAAATTTATGTGAATTTTCTGATAAAAATATATATAGCAAAGAGGTTTCAGAAAATTCATACAAACTCTCCCCCTTTTTGTCACTAACCAAAAAGGAAGGATCTTACCATGCATTCTCTCCCCTTTGAGAAAATTTCTTACCATTGAGGGGTTCAACAATAATAGATATTCAATGAATAACTTCCCCTTAGTGAAGGCTCCCCCTGAGTATGAGACTCCCCCTTAGTCTGTGCTCCCCCTGAGCATGAGAGACTCCACCTGAATGAAACTTGAAAATAATTATTAGTAATATTTAAAATTTACGAATAAATTAATGACTACTCCCTCTTCAGATATGAGATGGATGAAGAGTTGGCAGTCTTCAGTGCCTTGAGCATCCTTTGTTCCTGATGCCCCAAGGCTATCCTGCAAATGAGCTACTCAGAAGTAGGTACCCAAATAATTTTGGGTCCTTGATCGTTAGATGCATAAAAATAGCCTTTAGGTATCCAAACTAGGTGCTTAGTTGTGCAGGTGTTTACTGTGTGTCCTAATTTATTACAATGAGAACAACAATGAATATAATCTATTTTGTAGTTCTTATTGTTTTTATGATGTCTGTTTAGGACATAACTTTTTAAAACATTTTCTTTTACAGGGGCCATTTTCTGAGGCAACTTGGTTTCTTTTACAAATTTTGGTAATGGATATTTTCCTGGAATTACTGCTTGTTTTCCTTTTTCCAGAGGTATGTATCCAAGGCCTTGCTTGTTATTTCCAGGTTTTGACCCTTTCAAACATAAAGCTAAAGAAGTTTTTCCTTTTGTTAACTTTCTAACTGATTCTTTTAGGTAGAGATTTTCTTCAGTTAGAATTTTTAATTTTTCTTCTAACTCTAACTTTTCATTATTTTTGCTTTTCAAACCTTCATTCAAAAGATGATTATTTTCTTTACTATCTTTTAATTGTTCCTCTAATTGTTCCATTTCTGATTTAAGATCAGAATTAGTGTTTTCCAAACAAGTAAGGTTGTTCTTGATATTTCTCAATTCTTTTACAACAACCTTGTGTTTATCATAAAGTTCATTGAAAACTTGTTCTAAATCTTCAGATTCTGATCCTGAATCTGTGCAAGAATCAAAAGATGAGTTAGAATGTACCTCATCTAGTCCTACCATGAGGGCTAGATTTACCTGCTCTTTTTCCGAATCTGAGCTTGATGATTCTGAGCTTGTGACCTCATCATTTTCCCAAGCAGCCGCCATGGCTCTTCTTTTAAATTTCTTGTGCTGCTTCTTGGGTTTTTCAGTTTGACCAGTCTTCTTGAGTCTTTGACAATCCGGTCTCAGATGTCCAGGTTTTTGCATTCATAGCAGACTGGTTCTTTCTCTTTTCTGTCTTTCTTTTGAATCCTTTTCGATCCATTTTTCTTCTTCTTGAAAATTTTCCGAAGCTTGGACAGAACTTCATCTACGTCACTGTCTTCAGAATCTGCATTTTTGGAGCTAGAAGAAGAAGTGGAAGGAGCAGCTACAACCTTAAGAGCATTAGTACATTTCTTCTTAGATGAGCTTTCAGACAATCGCTCCATATTTATTTCATGTGCCATGAGAGAACCTATTAATTATCAATTGACAATTTGGTTAAGTCATGGGCTTCTTCAATAGCGGTTACTTTAGGTGTCCATGAAACGGTTAAAGACCTAAGTATTTTTCTAACGGTTTCTTCATTGGAAAGAGTTTTACCAAGAGAATTTAAGCCTACTACTATGCTTGAAAATCTATTATACATAGTAGTAATGTTTTCGCTTGAAAGCATTTTAAATTGTTCATATTGTGAAACAAGAATATCTATTCTAGTTTGTTTCACTTTATCCGTTCCTTCATAAGTTATCTGCAGTTTATCCCAAATTTCTTTAGCAGATTTGCATGCAGATACTCTACTAAATTCCTTTTTGGATAAAGCACAACATAAATAGTTCTTAGCTTTAAAGTTTAAAGATAGTTTATTTTTATCAGCTATTGTAATAGCAGTAGTGCCTGGAACAGGAACAACAACAAAATCACCTACCTCTATTACCTGCCACAGATCGAAGTCTGTGCCTCGAATGAAGCATTCCATTCGCATCTTCCAATATTGGTAGTCCTCTCCATCAAAGAATGGAGGTCTGGTGACTGATTGTCCTTCAGCATATCCTTGAGCTGCCATGGATCTTTACTCTAAGATCGTTGGATCTTCTTTGAAAGTTCAGAGACTCGCTCTGATACCACTTGTTGGCCCTTTTGGTACGGCAGCAAGCAAACCTAGAGGGGGGTGAATAGGTTTTTCTGAAATCTGAAATAGAATCTTAAACACAGAAAATAACACTTGAAAGTTTGGTTAGTTTAGTGTGATAAGAGTAGCAGTGCGGAAGCAAATAAACAATCACACAAGGACACAGGAGATTTATCCTGGTTCGACCCTTCCCACATGGAAGTCCTACGTCCAGTCCCCAAGCAAACTCTTGGGATTTCACTAACCAAGGGTACAGTCCCCCTTATGGACCTTACAACACCCTGGATCCCCCACCAGGTCTTCTTCTCTTTCCCGGCAAGAAGGCAGCCCACTTCTCTTACAGGTAAAGAAGCCAACCTCCTGGAACAAACCCCAGTGCGGTTCTGCTAGACACAAACCCCTAGCTGGGTTAACAACTGGAACAAACCCCAGTTAGGTTCTGCTAGACACCAACCCCTAGCTGGGTTAACAACTTACAAACCCCAGTTAGGTTCTGCTAGACACCAACCCCTAGCTGGGTTAACAACTGGTACAAACCCCAGTTAGGTTCTGCTAGCACCAACCCCTAGCTGGGTTAACAACTGTATACAGTCCTACAGCTGGACACAGATCTTTCTTAGAAAGATCAGACTGAGAGACCTTACAAGATGAACACTCATGTAAAGCTCACAGTCCCAAACTCTCCCCAGATATACAATAAGCTCGGAGAGAAACAGAAGAGAGAAAAGAAGGCTCGAATGCTTGAAAGCTTGGAAGCTTGAGAGCTTGAAATGCTTTGAATGCTTCTTTCTTGCTGGCTCTTTCTCTCTTTCCTTGAGTGTATGTGGCGTGAAGGTGCTTCTCACAGATGTACACTCCTTCAAAGATATTCAGGAAAAGGCTCTTCTTGTTCTTCAGCAATGCTCCATCTTTTATATAGCAGCTTTAGAATAGATCCGTTGAAGAGATCCGTTGGAGCTCTTCTAGTCGTTGCTGATCTTTCTCTTCATCGTCTTAATCAGACTCTGATGGTCTTCGATGTCTGTGAGCATAGAAGAGAGTGTAGCATAAAAGAGTGTTTATGATAAACGATGCATGGTACTGTGCTTCTGCTAACATACTGAAAATAGTAGGTCATATCTTTGACAAGATTCTGAAATATGCATGCAGCTTTTTGTCAGAAGATATTTGACTTTTCATTTAAGCGCCAAGCATATTTGAAATATAAAGGGCAATCTGTGTTTCAACAGAATCCATGAAGAAATCGTTATGAGCTGACTTATGAAATCGTTATAGGAACGATTTCTTAACAAATCGTTATGGGAACGATTTCTTACAAATCACTGCGCTCAAAGAAGAAATCGTTAAGGCCACTTATCAAATCGTTATGGCATTCTTACAAAACGTTATGGCTTCTAAAGAAATCGTTGCGAATACTTATGAAATCGTTATGGCATCGACTTCTTGGAAAATCAAGAAGAAATCGTTATGGCCACTTATCAAATCGTATGGGAACGACTTCTTATCAAATCAATACGCTCAAAGAAGAATCGTTATGGCCACTTATCAAATCGTTATGGCATCGACTTCTTAGCAAATCGTTGCGGCGCTTGATACTTTGGCACTTTAAACAGAAATCGATGTATATTGATTAAACATCGATTTTATCATTTTAGTGCGCCAAATATGCATCAATGAAAGACTTAGCTTTTGCTATGAGATTGATGCGACACAGATGAAACAAAATATTCAATTTAAGTTACATCATAAATTTTATTATCACCAAAATACAAGAACAAATAGAAAGTGGTTCAACATCTCCCCCTTTTTGGTGATGACAAAATTTATGTGAATTTTCTGATAAAATATATATAGCAAAGAGGTTTCAGAAAATTCATACAAACTCTCCCCCTTTTTTGTCACTAACCAAAAAGGAAGGATCTTACCATGCATTCTCTCCCCTTTGAGAAAATTTCTTACCATTGAGGGTTCAACAATTAGATATTCAATGAATAACTTCCCCTTAGTGAAGGCTCCCCCTGAGTATGAGACTCCCCCTTAGTCTGTGCTCCCCTGAGCATGAGAGACTCCACCTGAATGAAACTTGAAATAATTATTAGTAATATTTAAAATTTACGAATAAATTAATGACTACTCCCTCTTCAGATATGAGATGGATGAAGAGTTGGCAGTCTTCAGTGCCTTGAGCATCCTTTGTTCCTGATGCCCCAGGCTATCCTGCAAATGAGCTACTCAGAAGTAGGTACCCAAATAATTTTGGGTCCTTGATCGTTAGATGCATAAAAATAGCCTTTAGGTATCCAAACTAGGTGCTTAGTTGTGCAGGTGTTTACTGTGTGTCCTAATTTATTACAATGAGAACAACAATGAATATAATCTATTTTTGTAGTTCTTATTGTTTTTATGATGTCTGTTTAGGACATAACTTTTTAAAACATTTTCTTTTACAGGGGCCATTTTCTGAGGCAACTTGGTTTCTTTTACAAATTTGGTAATGGATATTTTCCTGGAATTACTACAACCTTAAGAGCATTAGTACATTCTTCTTAGATGAGCTTTCAGACAATCGCTCCATATTTATTTCATGTGCCATGAGAGAACCTATTAAATTATCAATTGACAATTTGTTAAGTCATGGCTTCTTCAATAGCGGTTTACTTTAGGTGTCCATGAAACGGTAAATGACTAGTATTTTTCTACCGGTTTCTTCATTGGAAAGAGTTTTACCAAGAGAATTAAGCCTACTACTATGCTTGAAAATATATTATACATAGTAGTAATGTTTCGCTTGAAAGCATTTTAAATTGTTCTATTGTGAAACAAGAATATCTATTCTAGTTTGTTTCACTTTATCCGTTCCTTCATAAGTTATCTGCAGTTTATCCCAAATTTTTTAGCAGATTTGCATGCAGATACTCTACTAAATTCCTTTTGGGATAAAGCGCACATAAATAGTTCTTAGCTTTAAAGTTTAAAGATAGTTTATTTTTATAGCTATTGTAATAGCAGTAGTGCCTGGAACAGGAAACAACAACAAAATCACCTACTCTATTACCTGCCACAGATCGAAGTCTGTGCCTCGAATGAAGCATTCCATTCGCATCTTCCAATATTGGTAGTCCTCTCCATCAAAGAATGGAGGTCTGTGACTGATTGTCCTTCAGCTATCCTTGAGCTGCCATGGATCTTACTCTAAGATCGTGGATCTTTTGAAAGTCAGAGACTCGCTCTGATTACCCACTTGTGCCCTTTTGGTACGGCAGCAAGCAAACCTAGAGGGGGGGTGAATAGGTTTTTCTGAAATCTGAAATAGAATCTTAAACACAGAAAATAACACTTGAAAGTTTGGTTAGTTAGTGTGATAAAGAGTAGCAGTGCGGAAGCAAATAAACAATCACACAAGGACACAGGAGATTTATCCTGGTTCGCCCTTCCCACATGGAAGTCCTACGTCCAGTCCCCAGCAAACTCTTGGGATTTCACTAACCAAGGGTACAGTCCCCTTATGGACCTTACAACACCCTGGATCCCCCACCAGGTCTTCTTCTCTTTCCCGGGCAAGAAGGCAGCCCACTTCTCTTACAGGTAAAGAAGCCAACCTCCTGGAACAAACCCCAGTGCGGTTCTGCTAGACACAAACCCCTAGCTGGGTTAACAACTGGAACAAACCCAGTTAGGTTCTGCTAGACACCAACCCTAGCTGGGTTAACAACTGGTACAAACCCCAGTTAGGTTCTGCTAGACACCAACCCCTAGCTGGGTTAACAACTGGTACAAACCCCAGTTAGGTTCTGCTAGACACCAACCCTAGCTGGGTTAACAACTGTATACAGTCCTACAGCTGGACACAGATCTTTCTTAGAAAGATCAGACTGAGAGACCTTACAAGATGAACACTCATGTAAAGCTCACAGTCCAAACTCTCCCCAGATATACAATAAGCTCGGAGAGAAACAGAAGAGAGAAAAGAAGGCTCGAATGCTTGAAAGCTTGGAAGCTTGAGAGCTTGAAATGCTTGAATGCTTCTTCTTGGCTCAGGCTCTTTCTCTCTTTCCTTGAGTGTATGTGGCGTGAAGGTGCTTCTCACAGATGTACACTCCTTCAAAGATATTCAAGAAAAGGCTCTCCTTGTCTTCAGCAATGCTCCATCTTTTATATTGAGCAGCTTTAGAATAGATCCGTTGAAGAGATCCGTTGGAGCTCTTCTAGTCGTTGCTGATCTTTCTCTTCATCTGTCTTAATCAGACTCTGATGGTCTTCGATGTCTGTGAGCATAGAAGAGAGTGTTAGCATAAAAGAGTGTTTATGATAAACGATGCATGGTACTGTGCTTCTGCTAACATACTGAAATAGTAGGTCATATCTTTTTGACAAGATTCTGAAATATGCATGCAGCTTTTGTCAGAAGATATTTGACTTTTATTTAAGCGCCAAGCATATTTGAAATATAAAGGCAAATGTGTTTCAACAGAATCCATGAAGAAATCGTTATGAGCATGACTTATGAAATCGTTATAGGAACGATTTCTTAACAAATCGTTATGGGAACGATTTCTTACCAAATCACTGCGCTCAAAGAAGAAATCGTAAGGCACTTATCAAATCGTTATGGCATCGATTTCTTAACAAAACGTTATGGCTTCTAAGAAATCGTTGCGAATACTTATGAAATCGTTATGGCATCGACTTCTTGGAAAATCATTTCGGTCACTTAAGAAATCGTTATGGGAACGACTTCTTATCAAATCAATACGCTCAAAGAAGAAATCGTTATGGCCACTTATCAAATCGTTATGGAACGACTTCTTATCAAATCAATACGCTCAAAGAAGAAATCGTTATGGCCACTTATCAAATCGTTATGGCATCGACTTCTTAGCAAATCGTTGCGGCGCTTGATACTTTGGCACTTTAAACAGAAATCGATGTATATTGATTAAACATCGATTTTATCATTTTAGTGCGCCAAATATTGCATCAATGAAAGACTTAGCTTTTGCTATGAGATTGATGCGACACAGATGAAACAAAATATTCAATTTAAGTTACATCATAAATTTTATTATCACCAAAATACAAGAACAAATAGAAAGTGGTTCAACAATCTCCCCCTTTTTGGTGATGACAAAATTTATGTGAATTTTCTGATAAAAAATATATATAGCAAAGAGGTTTCAGAAAATTCATACAAACTCTCCCCCTTTTGTCACTAACCAAAAAGGAAGGATCTTACCATGCATTCTCCCCTTTGAGAAAATTTCTTACCATTGAGGGGTTCAACAATAATAGATATTCAATGAATAACTTCCCCTTAGTGAAGGCTCCCCTGAGTATGAGACTCCCCCTTAGTCTGTGCTCCCCCTGAGCATGAGAGACTCCACCTGAATGAAACTTGAAAAATAATATAGTAATATTTAAAATTTACGAATAAATAATGACTACTCCCTCTTCAGATATGAGATGGATGAAGAGTTGGCAGTCTTCAGTGCCTTGAGCATCCTTTGTTCCTGATGCCCCAAGGCTATCCTGCAAATGAGCTACTCAGAAGTAGGTACCCAAATAATTTTGGGTCCTTGATCGTTAGATGCATAAAAATAGCCTTTAGGTATCCAAACTAGGTGCTTAGTTGTGCAGGTGTTACTGTGTGTCCTAATTTATTACAATGAGAACAACAATGAATATAATCTATTTGTAGTTCTTATTGTTTTTATGATGTCTGTTTAGGACATAACTTTTTAAAACATTTTCTTTTACAGGGGCCATTTTCTGAGGCAACTTGGTTTCTTTTACAAATTTGGTAATGGATATTTCCTGGAATTACTGCTTGTTTCCTTTTTCCAGAGGTATGTATCCAAGGCCTTGCTTGTTATTTCCAGGTTTTGACCCTTTCAAACATAAAGCTAAAGAAGTTTTTCCTTTTGTTAACTTTCTAACTGATTCTTTTAGGTAGAGATTTTCTTCAGTTAGAATTTTTAATTTTTCTTCTAACTCTAACTTTTCATTATTTTTGCTTTTCAAACCTTCATTCAAAGATGATTTTTTCTTTACTATCTTTTAATTGTTCCTCTAATTGTTCCATTTCTGATTTAAGATCAGAATTAGTGTTTCCAAACAAGTAAGGTTGTTCTTGATATTTCTCAATTCTTTTACAACAACCTTGTGTTATCATAAAGTTCATTGAAAACTTGTTCTAAATCTTCAGATCTGATCCTGAATTGTGCAAGAATCAAAAGATGAGTTAGAATGTACCTCATCTAGTCCTACCATGAGGGCTAGATTTACCTGCTCTTTTTCCGAATCTGAGCTTGATGATTCTGAGCTTGTGACCTCATCATTTTCCCAAGCAGCCGCCATGGCTCTTCTTTTAAATTTCTTGTGCTGCTTCTTGGGTTTTTCAGTTTGACCAGTCTTCTTGAGTCTTTGACAATCCGGTCTCAGATGTCCAGGTTTTCTGCATTCATAGCAGACTGGTTCTTTCTCTTTTCTTTCTTTTGAATCCTTTTCGATCCATTTTTCTTCTTCTTGAAAATTTTCCGAAGCTTGGACAGAACTTCATCTACGTCACTGTCTTCAGAATCTGCATTTTTGGAGCTAGAAGAAGAAGTGGAAGGAGCAGCTACAACCTTAAGAGCATTAGTACATTTCTTCTTAGATGAGCTTTCAGACAATCGCTCCATATTTATTTCATGTGCCATGAGAGAACCTATTAAATTATCAATTGACAATTTGGTTAAGTCATGGGCTTCTTCAATAGCGGTTACTTTAGGTGTCCATGAAACGGTTAAAGACCTAAGTATTTTTCTAACGGTTTCTTCATTGGAAGAGTTTTACCAAGAGAATTTAAGCCTACTACTATGCTTGAAAATCTATTATACATAGTAGTAATGTTTTCGCTTGAAAGCATTTTAAATTGTTCATATTGTGAAACAAGAATATCTATTCTAGTTTGTTTCACTTTATCCGTTCCTTCATAAGTTATCTGCAGTTATCCCAAATTTCTTTAGCAGATTTGCATGCAGATACTCTACTAAATTCCTTTTTGGATAAAGCACAACATAAATAGTTCTTAGCTTTAAAGTTTAAAGATAGTTTATTTTTATCAGCTATTGTAATAGCAGTAGTGCCTGGAACAGGAACAACAACAAAATCACCTACCTCTATTACCTGCCACAGATCGAAGTCTGTGCCTCGAATGAAGCATTCCATTCGCATCTTCCAATATTGGTAGTCCTCTCCATCAAAGAATGGAGGTCTGGTGACTGATTGTCCTTCAGCATATCCTTGAGCTGCCATGGATCTTTACTCTAAGATCGTTGGATCTTCTTTGAAAGTTCAGAGACTCGCTCTGATACCACTTGTTGGCCCTTTTGGTACGGCAGCAAGCAAACCTAGAGGGGGGGTGAATAGGTTTTTCTGAAATCTGAAATAGAATCTTAAACACAGAAAAATAACACTTGAAAGTTGGTTAGTTTAGTGTGATAAAGAGTAGCAGTGCGGAAGCAAATAAACAATCACACAAGGACACAGGAGATTTATCCTGGTTCGCCCTTCCCACATGGAAGTCCTACGTCCAGTCCCCAAGCAAACTCTTGGGATTTCACTAACCAAGGGTACAGTCCCCCTTATGGACCTTACAACACCCTGGATCCCCCACCAGGTCTTCTTCTCTTTCCCGGGCAAGAAGGCAGCCCACTTCTCTTACAGGTAAAGAAGCCAACCTCCTGGAACAAACCCCAGTGCGGTTCTGCTAGACACAAACCCTAGCTGGGGTTAACAACTGGAACAAACCCAGTTAGGTTCTGCTAGACACCAACCCCTAGCTGGGTTAACAACTGGTACAAACCCCGTTAGGTTCTGCTAGACACCAACCCCTAGCTGGGGTAACAACTGTACAAACCCCAGTTAGGTTCTGCTAGACACCAACCCTAGCTGGGTTAACAACTGTATACAGTCCTACAGCTGGACACAGATCTTTCTTAGAAAGATCAGACTGAGAGACCTTACAAGATGAACACTCATGTAAAGCTCACAGTCCCAAACTCTCCCCAGATATACAATAAGCTCGGAGAGAAACAGAAGAGAGAAAAGAAGGCTCGAATGCTTGAAAGCTTGGAAGCTTGAGAGCTTGAAATGCTTTGAATGCTTCTTTGGCTCAGGCTCTTTCTCTCTTTCCTTGAGTGTATGTGGCGTGAAGGTGCTTCTCACAGATGTACACTCCTTCAAAGATATTCAAGAAAAGGCTCTCCTTGTTCTTCAGCAATGCTCCATCTTTTATATTGAGCAGCTTTAGAATAGATCCGTTGAAGAGATCCGTTGGAGCTCTTCTAGTCGTTGCTGATCTTTCTCTTCATCTGTCTTAATCAGACTCTGATGGTCTTCGATGTCTGTGAGCATAGAAGAGAGTGTTAGCATAAAAGAGTGTTTATGATAAACGATGCATGGTACTGTGCTTCTGCTAACATACTGAAAATAGTAGGTCATATCTTTTTGACAGGATTCTGAAATATGCATGCAGCTTTTTGTCAGAAGATATTTGACTTTTATTTAAGCGCCAAGCATATTTGAAATATAAAGGCAATCTGTGTTTCAACAGAATCCATGAAGAAATCGTTATGAGCATGACTTATGAAATCGTTATAGAACGATTTCTTAACAAATCGTTATGGAACGATTTCTTACCAAATCACTGCGCTCAAAGAAGAAATCGTTAAGGCCACTTATCAAATCGTTATGGCATCGATTTCTTAACAAAACGTTATGGCTTCTAAGAAATCGTTGCGAATACTTATGAAATCGTTATGGCATCGACTTCTTGGAAAATCATTTCGGTCACTTAAGAAATCGTTATGGAACGACTTCTTTCAAATCAATACGCTCAAAGAAGAAATCGTTATGGCCACTTATCAAATCGTTATGGGAACGACTTCTTATCAAATCAATACGCTCAAAAAGAAGAAATCGTTATGGCCACTTATCAAATCGTTATGGCATCGACTTCTTAGCAAATCGTTGCGGCGCTTGATACTTTGGCACTTTAAACAGAAATCGATGTATATTGATTAAACATCGATTTTATCATTTAGTGCGCCAAATATTGCATCAATGAAAGACTTAGCTTTTGCTATGAGATTGATGCGATACAGATGAAACAAAATATTCAATTTAAGTTACATCATAAATTTTATTATCACCAAAATACAAGAACAAATAGAAAGTGGTTCAACATTCCTCTCTAATCCTCAACTGATGATATCCAGACCTCAAGTCAATCTTGGAAAACACTTTAGCTAATTGAAGCTGATCAAATAAGCCATCAATTCTTGGCAGTGGTACTTATTCTTTATAGTCACATCATTCAGCTTTCGGTAATCAATACACATTCTGAAACTGCCATCTTTCTTCCTTACAAATAACACAGGAGCTCCCCACGGTGAATGACTTGGCATATGAAACCTTTTTCTAACAATTCTTGCAACTGTTTCTTTAATTCCTTGAGCTCTGCTGATACCATCCTATACGGTGCCTTAGATATTGGCATAGTTCCTGGCTGCAATTCAATAATAAAGTCCATCTCCCTGTGTGGACTAAACCTGGTAAATCATCTAGAAATACATCTGTAAATTCCTTAACCATTGGAAGTGCTGCAACTAGCTTGCCAGTCTCTACCAAACTTACTGAAGCTAGATAAGCTACACAACCCGCATTCAACAACTTTCTAGCTTTAATTGCTGAAATGATAAACTTGGAAGTGTAAAATGGCATACCTTGGAATTCAAGTACTGCTCCACTGGGGTGACAAAACCTGACCCTCTTCTTTCTGCAATCTACCATTGCTCCATAGGCCTCAAGCCAGTCCATACCCAAATGATATCATCCCTTAATTGTAAAGCATTAATTTAGCTGGCATCTGATTCCCTTGAATCACACAACAGGAGGCCTCATCTATGTAACAAGAGGTGAGCATAAACTCACCGAAGGGACTTCTACCACTAACTCACATAACTTTTTTTCTAATAGATGTACCATACTATCCAAAAATCTTCGAAAATAAAAGAATGAGAAGCCTGGATCAAATAAAACTCTTGCTGAAAATCATAGATAGGTAATATACCTTCTATCAAATTAGATGCCTCTGCTTGAGCCTAGGTAATAGCCATAACCCGGCCTCCACCACGCTGGTACGAGCTCCCCTATCTCGACCTACTGGTAGTTGTTGGGGCTGCTGCTGCTGCACTCCTCTCCTATAACCATATTCTCTGGGATAGGGACAATTACGGATCAAATGTCTCGGCTGATCACAATTATAGCATCTATAACCTGGTGGAAGTATGGGCTGCCTGGCTGTACTCTGCTGAGACTCCTCCACCTCTGGCCTGTAGCCACGCCCTTGCTGGAACGTCTGCTGAGACCTCCTCCTCGTCCCCTAAATATTTTCTTCAATTTTGAGCCCCACTTGCTGATACCTGAGAAAGATGGTCCCGCTGGCGCCTTTCGTTTACTAATCCCCAAAGACTACTGTGATAACCGAAAACTACCTGAACCTGTTTCTCCCAACTGATGAGCTCGAACAGACCTCTCTAGTGTGGCTGCTCTCTGGGCCGCTTCCTCTACAGTCCTGCACATAAGCGGTATCACCGCATTTTGTAGCTCATCCCTCAATCCTCGAATGAAATACTCGACCATCATAGCATTATCTGATACAACATATGGCACATATCTGCTAAGTGCCATAAACCTCATATGATACTCTAAAACAGAAGAATTCCCTTACTGAAGAGTCGGAATTGCTCCCTTTTGCTTGCTACACTTATATTGGGAAGAATGTTTCATTAACGCTTCTAGACATCCGACCATGACAGTCTCCTCTGTCCTGCCTACAAAAGTAGTCTGCATCTTTAACCTCCACGATTCTTGCGCAAAACCCCGTAACTGATAGGTAGCCAAAACGACTCTGTCCGCTGGAGGACACCTCATAGTCACAAAAACCCTCTCAAATTCATGAATCCAGTGCTCAATTGTGTCTGGATTAGGTCCCCTTGTATAGGTAGGCGGCTACAATAAAAAATCTTTCAACCTGTAGCATTGGCTCTTCTACTGCCCTCACTGGTGGTGGTGGTGGTACGGGTACCACAAGAGGTACCTCAGTCTTGGTGGTGGTGGAACTGGTGCTACTGGTACGGCCCCTTCTACATCTGGTGGTACGCTACTGCTGGCTGTACCGGTGCCTACTGGTCCATCCTCATTCGAATATCAGTGAGGCTTTCCCATATTCTCTATTTCATCGCTGGGTAGTCTCCTCCTGCTCATCTCCACCACCTCCCCAATCTCTCCTATCAGCCATCTCAACCTCCTGCACAAACAACATTCCAACCACATACATACCAACAATCATTACACAAAACCAGGGTCAGCTACCAGCAGTGGACTAATGTAGAAATAAGGCTATGTAATTTCCCAGTTCCTTATTATTTACACGGCCCTTGCTTTGATACCAACTGTGATGGACTGTGTCGTTCAAACCCATTAACCTAATGAGATGATCCGACTCCGCCTCCCACAAACAAGCCGTAGCCTCGCCAGGGATATCACACACAAGTCCGTGAAAACACAAAGGAACACACTGATATATATATATATATATAAGATTCACAATCCCACACTATTTACAATGGATTTACATAGCCAAATTTTAACAAAAGTCAAAGTAAAGTAACAAGCCTGGGGCATACCTCGAGGTACAGCAGAAGAGAAGTCTACACTACTGGAGGTGTCGGCCAACACCGCTGCGATGCGGCTCCAAATAGATGACGGAAGAGAAATCTCCTGCTCTCCTTCACTTGTAAGGAGTAGGGTGAGCCTCGCAAGTCACTGGCTCAGTAGGGAAGCTCCCCCAAAAATCCGAACAAACCAAACTCAAGTACGAAAGCAGGAAGCTACGCTATCAATTTATACATTAAACTGAGCAAGATATTTAAACTGTACATATCACTTACCATTTGTCGTTGCATAAACCAACTTAAATAAATAAACAGTAAACCACAACTTAGTGTACGTGTTCAAGTAGAGACCGCCACACTCGAGTCACGTAGACTGGTTCGCGACACCAACAACTGACTCGGATAAACCACACAGGTCTACCTCTCAACCTAGCAGCCACTGACGAAAGGTCCAGCTACCGCTCTACTAGAACAAGCCAACAACTGTGGAGTCAACCAACACCACACCTGCGGACCACACTGCCGCAGGCCATGCCTGGCACCTTTAGGACTCTGGTCCGAGCTCCCTAGAGTGAGGCACTGGAGAACAGGACTAGCTGGGGCCTAGTACGTCTACTGTGTCTGCACCCCCAACCACGAGCGGGCTACAAGCGTCAAAACAACAAATATATATATAAGCCTATTCGTTCTACAAGTAAACAAGTAATCATTCATAAGGCCTAAAACTAACTTATTTCAATCTCATATATAAAGAGGTTTAGATAAATTACTTAATTTAATTATTTTAGTTGATAGTTTAAATATTTCAAATATATTTATTTATAATTTATATAATTAAAATTAAATGAATTTATTCACGAGTTTTAAACGAATCGAATTGACTTTTGCTCACACTCAACTCATTTATAAAACGAGTTTAAATTTTATTTAAGATTGAGTCGTTTATCTTGTCAAACGAGCCGAATTCAAATACATTCAAACGAACTCAAATTACTTATCGAGTGTATAAGTTCATTTATAACCCTACTTGATACGTGGGAGGAGGGGGACTCAACTATCCATTGTGGACGCATGTCCCACGACTGTTGGGCCATGCCTTGTTGTGACAAAGACAAACCATCCAGTGCAAGTGGGGTGCTACGCGCCATACAAAAAGAGGTTGCTACATGGCCCGAAGAGGCAAAGGACTCAACACTAGTTGGGTTTGAGTAGTAAATGTCCTTTTGGTCTAAGCTATCTGTCCCAGGCCCACCTACCTTTCATGGGTACCACTGTTGAGCTATATTTAGTGCGAGCCCATCTTGCCCCTGGTTGGTCAAGGCCAGTTTGTTGAACTGTGATGGGCCGGTTCCATTTTTCCCACCACAATACTTTTAGAATTTTTTGCATATATAACCTCTTAGAAAATTAATTGAGTGAGAATCTTCCTTAGATTTGAAAAGAATTCACATATATACCTCTCTTATGGGTATAAAATGCCCTCACCATAGTCTCCTACGGTGGAGGTCAAGAATATACTTGTAATATTATTTCAGCATCATTTTAGTAGTGGTATATTTGTAAAAGTGAAAAAAAATATTCTAAGCATCTTCTCAACGACACTTGTGACAGAATACCTCGTTCAAGCCCGTTAAACCACTAACGAACTTGATTCGAGTCTGCCTTCCGCGAACGGGCCGAAGCCTCGCAAGGGATATCATACACACGTCCGTGAAAACACAAAGGAACACACCAATATGCATATATTCTTTTTTTCACAAGTTTACATAGCCATATTTCACAAGAGTGTAAAGAAGTACAAGAGCGTGGGGTATACCCCGAGGTACAACAGAAAGAAATTAACTAACTACACTGCTGGAGGTGCTGGTCCAACACTGCTGCGACGCGGCTCCAAACTGGACGACGGTAACGAAACGTCCTCCTCGCCCTCACCTGTGGGGGGTAGGGGTGAGCCTCTCTAGTCACTGGCTCAATAGGGAACTCCCCAACACCGAGCAAACCAAAACACAGGTACGGAAGCAGTAAACTGCGCTAGAATTTATAGAACAACTAAGTAGGATATTAAAGCTGTAAATGTACTCATCGTTTGCCGACTATGTAAAGCAACTGTATAAATAAACGGCAAACCCAAACAGGTGTACGAGCAGTAGAGACCGCCAACACGAGCCACGTGAACTGGTTCGCGACACCAGTGACTGACTCGGACAAACTAACACAGGTCTACCTCTCAGTCTCGCAGCCACGGACGAAAGGTCTAGCTGCCGCTCCCGTAGAAAAGTCAAACAATTGTGGAGACCAACTAAACACCACTCACCCTGCGGACACACAACCGCAGGCCCATGCCTGGCACCTCTAGGGTCTCTGGTCGGAGCACCCTAGAGTGAGGCACTGGAAAGGACTAGCTGGGACCAGTGTCGACTACTGGTGTCCGTACCCCCAACTAAGAGTGTGCTACAAGTGACTAAAAACAAACTCAAGAGTCACTGTCCCACTGTCGTCTTTCCCTCAGCCAGATGTACAACTCAAACAAAGGAGTGAGGATGTCCAGAACAGACGACACAGACCTCGAGGGTACAGCACAACTACCGGGACAAAGCCCCAAGCTAACAGCCTGGCTCACAGAGAACCTGGGGCACCCAACTAGAGAGGTAACCATGGTAGGCGTTGTACTACTTGCCACGCACACAGAACCACGTGCACGTCACACACAAACCACGTGAAACGTCACGTAAACCTCAAGTAACAACTGTTCACAACATGTAAACACAACACTGCTTGCGTGAACACCACGCAACTACGCAAAGAACCAGCTAGCTACACAACCAAAGTGCTAGCTTCAAGAACCATGCACTCTCAGAGTGCCACAAGTGCCAATGCACCGCTCGTTATCGGTAAACACATCGCATAATGATATTCGGATAAACTAATCACATGAGCCATGTATGCATAGACCTCTCGGCTGAAGTCACGACAGGGTCTTGCGTCGCCTTCAGATAGTGACAACCCGAAAGGTCGCCTTCAACACATTAACACGACATACAAACAAGTCGCGTTCACAACCTGAACGTGACGGGTAGGCCCATCGCCACCTGATCGCGACAGGGGGTCCGACGCCTTAGCAGATGGAAACCCTAATTTGGGATCCCTTCCACGGATTACCAACTCACACAAGCAAACCCCTTAATTAGTGTTTTTCATGCTTTAATGGGTTCCTAGGCATGATATCTATTGTGTAGAAAGCATTAAACTGATCAAACCCTGCATTCCACGCGATTCTCGCCCTGGAAATGGAGGGAGTCACCCTACCTCGTGAAGAACACGCGATACGACGCTCCTCGGGCGTTTCACTCGCTTCACGTGAGCTTCCCACGGCACGATCACACCGAAATCACGAATTCCCACAAAATCGCCACAGCTCCCCTTCCCTGGCCGAGTAGAACTCGTTGCAGTTCTGTCCGACTGGGGTTTCTTAAAAACACCCAGCAGTTGGGAACGGACGTATCGACGCGTCGCGACCTGATCGCGATGGACCTAGGCGTCGCCTTCCTGCCTGCCGCTCTGCGTGCTACACGTGGCGCACATGCAGACGATCAACGCCCCAGGCAGTCACCAGAACGCGATGACCACCTCTGTCACGTTCAGAACATGACACTCCTCCCTGTCGCGATGACAGGCTGAGGACACTGGGGTGCTGCAGGCCCGGACTATCGGCCCAATAAGCCCTTGAAACACGCACACGTACCACACACAAACCACATTGGCCTCACGATAGGCATCACAACCACTAAAAACAGAATCCACGAGGATCTGAAAAACGCGTGACGTTACATTACTATCATCTAAAAAGAAATTTGACCTCGAAATTCATAACTTAAATACAAGAAGTTTCATCATACATATTTACAAGTACTATCATCAAAAAGAAATGCAGAACCTTACTCAAATAAATAAGGATACCCTTTAGCCATTTCCTCGGCTAATTCTCAGGTATCCTCACCACCCAACCTATTCTCCCATCTCACCTTAACTAATTCAATTTCTTTATTTCTCAGCTTCTTTGTCTTACGGCCAGTAATCTGCACCAGATACTATGGTATAGTCATATCCGGTCTTAAGTCACCACCTTGGTAACTGATTATCTGTGCTGGATCTTCAATGCACTTTCTTAACATAGAAACATGGAAATATCATGAACATCTGCAAAGTCAGCTGGCAAATCAAGTCTATAAGTTGTTTCCCCAATTCTTTCTAACACCTGAAAGGGTCCCACATATCTCGGGCTCAACTTTTCGGTCTTGCCAAACCTCATAATACCCTTACTAGGGGAAACTCTTAGAAAAACAAAGTCTCCCACTTCAAATTGAAGTGGTTTTCTCTGATTATCGGCATAACTCTTCTGCCTACTTTGAGCTGCCTGTAACTTTCTTTAATGAGCTTCACTATTTTCATGGTTTGCTGAATTAATTCAAGAACCACCATCTGCCTTTCCCCCACTTCATGCCAGTTCAATGGGGTTCTACATGGCCTTCCATCCCCAATCTCTCCTATCAGCCATCTCAACCTCCTGCACAAACAACATTCCAACCACATACATACCACAAATCATTACAAAACAGGGTCAGCTACCAGCAGTGGACTAATGTAGAAATAAGGCTATGTAATTTCCCAGTTCCTTATTATTTATACGGCCCTTGCTCTGATACCAAACTGTGATGGACTGCGTCGTTCAAACCCATAACCTAATAATGAGATTGATCCGACTCTGCCTCCCACAAACAAGCCGTAGCCTCGCCAGGGATATCACACAAAAGTCTGTGAAAACACAAAGGAACACACTGATATATATATATATATTATTATATATATATATATATATATATATATAAGATTCACAATCCCACTCTATTTACAATGGATTTACATAGCCAAATTTTAACAAAGTCAAGTAAAGTAACAGCCTGGGGCATACCTCGGGTACAGCAGAAGAGAAGTCTACACTACTGGAGGTGTCGGCCCAACACCGCTGCGATGCGGCTCAAAACTAGATGACGGAAGAGAAATCTCCTGCTCTCCTTCACTTGTAAGGAGTAGGGGTGAGCCTCGCAAGTCACTGGCTCAATAGGGAAGCTCCCCCAAAAATCCGAACAAACCAAACTCAAGTACGAAAGCAGGAAGCTACGCTATCAATTTATACATAAAATGAGCAAGATATTTAAAATGTACATATCACTTACCATTTGTCGTGCATAAACCAACTTAAATAAATAACAGTAAACCACAACTTAGTGTACGTGTTCAAGTAGAGACGCCACACTCGAGTCACGTAGACTGGTTCGCGACACCAACAACTGATCGGATAAACCACACAGGTCTACCTCTCAACCTAGCAGCCACTGACGAAAGGTCCAGCTACCGCTCTACTAGAACAAGCCAAACAACTGTGGAGTCCAACCAACACCACACCTGCGGACCACACTGCCGCAGGCCCATGCCTGGCACCTTTAGGGACTCTCGTCGAGCTCCCTAGAGTGAGGCACTGGAGAACAGGACTAGCTGGGGCCCAGTACGTCTACTGGTTACAAGCGTCAAAACACAAAATATATATATAAGCCTAATTCGTTCTACAAGTAAACAAGTAATCATTCATAAGGCCTAAAACTAACTTATTTCAATCTCATATATAAAGAGTTTTAGATAAATACTTAATTTAATTATTTTAGTATGATAGTTAAATATTTCAAATATTTATTATAATTTATAATTAAAAATTAAATGAATTTATTCACGAGTTTAAACGAATCGAATTGACTTTTTCTCACACTCAACTCATTTATAAAACGAGTTTAAAATTTTATTTAAGATTGAGTCGTTTATCTTGTCAAACGAGCCGAATTCAAATAACATTCAAATCGAACTCAAATTACTTATCGAGTGTATAAGTTCATTTATAACCCTACTTGATACGTGGGGAGGGAGGGACTCAACTATCCATTGTGGACGCATGTCCCATGACTGTTGGGCCATGCCTTGTTGTGACAAAGACAAACCATCCAGTGCAAGTGGGGTGCTACGCGCCATACAAAAAGAGGTTGCTACATGGCCCGAAGAGGCAAAGGACTCAACACTAGTTGGTTTGAGTAGTAAATGTCCTTTTGGTCTAAGCTATCTGTCCCAGGCCCACCTACCTCATGGGTACCACTGTTGAGCTATATTTAGTGCGAGCCCATCTTGCCCCTGGTGGTCAAGGCCAGTTTGTTGAACTGTGATGGGCCGGTTCCATTTTCCCACCACAATACTTTTAGAATTTTTTGCATATATAACCTCTTAGAAAATTAATTGAGTGAGAATCTTCCTTAGATTTGAAAAGAATTCACATATATACCTCTCTTATGGGTATAAAATGCCCTCACCATAGTCTCCTACGGTGGAGGTCAAGAATATACTTGTAATATTATTTCAGCATCATTTTAGTAGTGGTATATTTGTAAAAGTGAAAAAAAAAAATATTCTAAGCATCTTATCAACGACACTTGTGACAGAATACCTCGTTCAAGCCGTTAAACCACTAACGAACTTGATTCGAGTCTGCCTTCCGCGAACGGGCCGAAGCCTCGCAAGGGATATCATACACACGTCCGTGAAAACACAAAGGAACACACCAATATGCATATATCTTTTTTCACAAGTTTACATAGCCATATTTCACAAGTGTAAAGAAGTACAAGAGCGTGGGGTATACCCCGAGGTAAACAGAAAGAAAATTAACTAACTACACTGCTGGAGGTGCTGGTCCAACACTGCTGCGACGCGGCTCCAAACTGGACGACGGTAACGAAACGTCCTCCTCGCCCTCACCTGTGGGGGGTAGGGGTGAGCCTCTCTAGTCACTGGCTCAGTAGGGAACTCCCCCAACACCGAGCAAACCAAAACACAGGTACGGAAGCAGTAAACTGCGCTAGCAATTTATAGAACAACTAAGTAGGATATTAAAGCTGTAAATGTACTCATCGTTTGCCGACTACGTAAAGCAACTGTAATAAATAAACGGCAAACCCAAACAGGTGTACGAGCTACAGTAGAGACCGCCACACACGAGCCACGTGAACTGGTTCGCGACACCAGTGACTGACTCGGACAAACTAACACAGGTCTACCTCTCAGTCTCGCAGCCACGGACGAAAGGTCTAGCTGCCGCTCCACGTAGAAAAGTCAAACAATTGTGGAGACCAACTAAACACCACTCCTGCGGACACACAACTGCAGGCCCATGCCTGGCACCTCTAGGGTCTCTGGTCGGAGCACCCTAGAGTGAGGCACTGGAAAGGACTAGCTGGGACCAGTGTCGACTACTGGTGTCCGTACCCCCAACTAAGAGTGTGCTACAAGTGACTAAAAACAAACTCAAGAGTCACTGTCCCACTGTCGTCTTTCCCTCAGCCAGATGTACAACTCAAACAAAAGAGTGAGGATGTCCAGAACAGACGACACAGACCTCGAGGGTACAACACAACTACCGGGACAAAGCCCCAAGCTAACAGCCTGGCTCACAGAGAACCTAGGGCACCCAACTAGAGAGGTAACCACGGTAGGCGTTGTACTACTTGCCACGCACACAGAACCACGTGCACGTCACACACAAACCACGTGAAACGTCACGTAAACCTCAAGTAACAACTGTTCACAACACGTAAACACAACACTGCTTGCGTGAACACCATGCAACTACGCAAAGAACCAGCTAGCTACACAACCAAAGTGCTAGCTTCAAGAACCATGCACTCTCAGAGTGCCACAAGTGCCAATGCACCGCTCGTTATCGGTAAACACATCGCATAATGATATTCGGATAAACTAATCACATGAGCCATGTATGCATAGACCTCTCGGCTGAAGTCACGACAGGGTCTTGCGTCACCTTCAGATAGCGACAACCCGAAAGGTCGCCTTCAACACATTAACGCGACATACAAACAAGTCGCGTTCACAACCTGAACGTGACGGGTAGGCCCATCGCCACCTGATCACGACAGGGGGTTCCGACGCCTTAGCAGATGGAAACCCTAATCTGGGATCCCTTCCACGGATTACCAACTCACACCAAGCAAACCACCCTTAATTAGTGTTTTTCATGCTTTAATGGGTTCCTAGGCATGATATCTATTGTGTAGAAAGCATTAAACTGATCAAACCCTGCATTCCACGCGATTCTCGCCCTGGAAATGGGAGGAGTCACCCTACCTCGTGAAGAACACGCGATACGACGCTCCTCGGGCGTTTCACTCGCTTCACGTGAGCTTCCCACGGCACGATCACACCGAAATCACGAATTCCCACAAAAATCGCCACAGCTCCCCTTCCCCTGGCCGAGTAGAACTCGTTGCAGTTCTGTCCGACTGGGGTTTCTTAAAAACACCCAGCAGTTGGGAACGTGACGTATCGACGCGTCGCGACCTGATCGCGATGGACCTAGGCGTCGCCTTCCTGCCTGCCGCTCTGCGTGCTACACGTGGCGCACATGCAGACGATCAACGCCCCAAGGCAGTCACCAGAACGCGATGACCACCTCTGTCACGTTCAGAACATGACACTCCTCCCTGTCGCGATGACAGGCTGAGGACACTGGGGTGCTGCAGGCCCGGACTATCGGCCCAATAAGCCCTTGAAACACGCACACGTACCACACACAAACCACATTGGCCTCACGATAGGCATCACAACCACTAAAACACAGAATCCACGAGGATCTGAAAAACGCATGACGTTACATTACTATCATCTAAAAAGAAATTTTGACCTCGAAATTCATAACTTAAATACAAGAAGTTTCATCATACATATTTACAAGTACTATCATCAAAAAAGAAATGCAGAACCTTACTCAAATAAATAAGGATACCCTTTAGCCATTTCCTCGGCTAATTCTCAGGTATCCTCACCACCCAACCTATTCTCCCATCTCACCTTAACTAATTCAATTTCTTTATTTCTCAGCTTCTTTGTCTTACGGCCAGTAATCTGCACCAGATACTATGGTATAGTCATATCCGGTCTTAAGTCACCACCTTGGTAATTGATTATCTGTGTTGGATCTTCAATGCACTTTCTTAACATAGAAACATGGAAAATATCATGAACATCTGCAAAGTCAGCTGGCAAATCAAGTCTATAAGTTGTTTCCCCAATTCTTTCTAACACCTGAAAGGGTCCCACATATCTCGGGCTCAACTTTTCGGTCTTGCCAAACCTCATAATACCCTTACTAGGGGAAACTCTTAGAAAAACAAAGTCTCCCACTTCAAATTGAAGTGGTTTTCTCTGATTATCGGCATAACTCTTCTGCCTACTTTGAGCTGCCTGTAACTTTTCTTTAATGAGCTTCACTATTTTCATGGTTTGCTGAATTAATTCAAGACCCACCATCTGCCTTTCCCCCACTTCATGCCAGTTCAATGGGGTTCTACATGGCCTTCCATATAGAGCTTCATATGGTGCCATCCCAAGACTGGTATGATAACTATTGTTATAGGCAAACTCAACCATATCTAAAAGATGCTCCTAGCTACCTCCCCAAACCAAACAACAAGCTCGTAACATGTCTTCAATGGTCTGGATAGTCCTCTCTGTCTGACCATCCGTCTGGGGATGATAAGCGGAGCTATATTTCAACTCAGTGCTAATTACCCTTTGCAAACTTCTCCAAAAACCAGAAGTAAACCTGGGATCCCTATCAGATACAATAGTCTTTGGAATACCATGCAGTGGAACAATTCTATCAACATAAACTCTTGCTAATCTGTCCACTTACCAGGACATACTTACTGCTACCAACCTACATACTTTGGTTAATCTGTCAACAAATACCCATATTCCATTATGTCCTGAGGCTGTTCTTGGTAAGCCTGCCACAAAGTCCATAGAAATATCATCTCATTTCCATTGTGGAATGGGCAACGGTTGCAATAGACCTCCAGGCTTCTGATGCTCTGCCTTAATCTATTGACAGATAGCACATCTTGCGACAAATTCTACTATTTCTTTTTTCATATGAGGCCACCAAAAGTGCCTTTTCAGATCCTGGTACATTTTAGTACTGCCTGGGTGAATAGTGTACCTGGATTTATGGGCCTCTTCTAATACTCTCTGCTTTACTTCTCTTTCTGTTGGCACGAATAACCTGCCTCTGAGCCTGATCACACAATTATCATCAATGGTAACCTCTCCCATTTTCACTATTTCAGCTAAATTCACATCTGCTTTTTGGGCCTCAACAATTTGCCAATATAGCGACGGTTCCACAGCACTACTAGCTAATATTGCCCGTCGTTGATTGCTTGGCACATACAGGGAGTTCTCTGCTATTTCCTCATATAACTTCCATTCCTTGATCATCATTTGGCTTAAATACGCTTTTCTGCTTAGGGCATCAGCCACCACATTGGCCTTACCCGGATGGTAAGCCAAACTAAAATCATAATCTTTTAAATACTCCACCCATCTACGCTGACGGAGATTCAAGTCTTTCTGGGAAAAGATATACTTTAAACTTTTATGATCTGTAAAAAATTCAAATCTCTCGCCATAAAGATAATGCCTCCATATCTTTAAGGCAAACACAATTGCTGCTAACTCTAAATCATGAGTGGGGTAATTCTCTTCTAATGATTTCAATTGCCTGGATGCATAAGCTATTACCTTGCCATGCTGCATTAGCACTGCACCAAGACCTCTTCTAGATGCATCTGTATATACAACAAAACCACCATTACCTGTTGGTAATGTCAACACAGGTGCCGATGTAAGCCTCTTCTTTAATTCCATGAAACTTATTTGACATTCACCAGACCATACAAATGGTACACCCTTTCTAGTCAGTCTAGTCATGGGTGCCGCAATCCTAGAAAAATCTTCAATGAAATGCCTATAATAGCCTGCTAACCCCAAAAAGCTTCTAATTTCAGTAATTGTCTTAGGCACTTCCCATCTCATCACTGCTTCCACTTTACTTGGGTCAACTGCCACTCCCTCAGCTGAAATGACATGGCCCAAGAACTGAATTTTCTTTAACCAAAATTCGCACTTACTGAATTTGGCAAACAATTGATTATCTCTTAATAATTGCAAGGCAAATCTCAAATGCGTTGCATGCTCCTCTTCAGATGCTGAGTAAATCAGAATATCATCTATGAAGACCACAATAAATTGGTCCAAATATGGATGAAAGATTCTATTCATCAGATCCATAAAAGCTGCAGGAGCATTGGTCAACCCAAATGGCATAACCACAAACTCATAGTGACCATATCTGGTTCTAAATGATGTTTTATCTATATCTTCCTCCTTAATCCTTAACTGATGGTACCCATATCTCAAATCAATTTTAGAAAATACCTTTGCTGACTGCAACTGATCAAATAGATCATCTATTCTCGGTAATGGGTACTTATTCTTAATGGTCACATCATTCAACTTCCTGTAATCTATGCACATGCGAAAACTGCCATCTTTCTTTTTCACGAACAACACCGGTGCTCCCCACGGGGAATGACTCGGTCTAATAAACCCTTTCTGCAATAACTCCTCTAATTGCTTTTTCAATTCTTTAAGCTCTGTTGGCGCCATCCGATATGGTGCTTTAGAGATTGGCATGGTACCTGACAGCAACTCAATAGTAAAGTCCACCTCTCTGTGTGGAGCTAAACCAGACAAATCTTTTGGAAAAACATCGGCAAATTCCCTAACCACGGGAACTGCCTCCACTGACTGACTAGCCTCTATCAGACTCACTGAAGCTAAATAAGCCACACACCCTGCATTTATCAACTTTCTAGCTCTAATTGCAGAAATTATAAACTTAGGAGTACAAAAAGGCATACCTTGATATTCAAACACCGCACTATTATGATGACAAAACCTGATCCTTTTCTTTCTGCAATCTAACATTGCTCCATAGGTCTCAAGCCAATCCATTCCCAAAATAATGTCATAATCTATCAATTGCAGGGCATATAACCGACCCGGCATTTGGTTCCCTCCAATCACAACAGGAGCTTCATCTATGTAGCTCGAAGTGAGCATAAACTCACCAGAAGGAACCTCCACTACCAACTCACAAGACTTTTCTTCCAAAGGATGAGTCATACAATTCAGGAATTCTTCGGAAATAAAAGAATGAGAGGCACCCGAATCAAATAAAACTATTGCTGAATAATCATAAATGGGTATAATACCTTCTATCATATTCGATGCCTCCGCCTGGGCACGGGTGATAGCCATAACTCGGCCTCTACCTCGTTGCTGCGGTACACCTCCACCACGACCTACTAAAGGCTGTTGGGGCTACTGCTACTGCTGAACACCTCTACCATACCCATATTCTCTTGGATAAGGGCAATTGCGGATCAAATGCCCTGGCTGATTGCAATTATAACATCTATAACCTGGTGGAATAGTGGGCTGCCTGGCAGTACTCTGCTGCGATTCTTCTACCTCTGGCGTGTAACCACGCCCCTGCTGAAATTGATGACGACCCCCTCTTCCTCTTCCTTTGCCCTTGAATACTTGCTTTAATTTCCAACCCCACTTACCAAAACCTGAAGAAGAAGGTCCTGCTGGAGCCTTTCCCCTACTAACTCCTGCTGCCTGCTGAGGTAGCCGAAAACTACCCGAACCTGACCCACTTGCCTGACGGGCCCGAATAGACCTCTCAAGAGTAGCTGCTCTCTGGGCTGCTTCCTCAACTGATTTACACATTAACAGTATTACCGCATTCTGCAACTCTTTTCTCAAACCCCGAATAAAATATTCAACCATCATAGCATTATCCGATACTACATAAGGTGCATATCGTCTAAGTGTCATAAATCGCATTTGATATTCTAGAACTGAGGTATTACCTTGCTGAAGTGTCCGGAATTGCTCTCTTTTCACTTGCTGCACTTGAAGTGGAAAGAATGTGTCATTAAATGCCTCGAGAAATTTCGGCCAGGTAATAACCTCCTCTGACCTGCCTGCAAAGGTAGTCTGCATCTTCAAACGCCACCACTACTGTGCAAAGCCTCTCAACTGGTATGTGGCTAGCACAACTTTATCCGCTGCTGGACACCTCATGGTCGTAAAGACCCTTTCAACCTCATGAATCCAGTGCTCTGCTGTATCTGGATTCGGCCCTCCTGCATAAGTGGGCGGCTACAACCTCAAAAACTTTTCAACTTGCATCACTGGCTCTTCTATTGCCATTACTGGTGGTGGTATAGGTGCCACATAGGGTACCTCCACCCTTGGCGGTGGTGCAACAGGGGCCACAGGTATTCTAGCATCTGGTGGTGTTGCTGCTGGAGGTACCGGTGCCTGCTGATCCATCCTCACTCGAATATCAATGAGGCTTTCCCAAATCCTCTCAATCATACGCTGAGTGGACTCTTCAGGGTCCTCTCCTCCACCACCCCAATCCCTTCTATCAGCCATCTCAACTTCCTGCACAAATAACATATTAATTACGAACAAAACCGATCATTACGAAACTAGAGTCAGCTACCAGCAGTGTACAAATATAGAAATATGGCTATATAATTTCCTAGTTCCTTTATATTTACACGAACCTTACTCTGATACCAACTGTGACGGAATGCCTCGTAACCACTAACGAACTTGATCCGAGTCCGCCTCCCACGAATGGGCCGAAGCCTCGCAAGGGATATCATACACACGTCCGTGAAAACACAAAGGAACACACCAATATGCATATATTCTTTTTTTCACAAGTTTACATAGCCATATTTCACAAGTGTAAAGAAGTACAAGAGCCTGGGGTATACCCCGAGGTACAACAGAAAGAAAACTAACAAACTACACTGCTGGAGGTGCTGGTCCAACACCGTTGCGACGCGGCTCCGAACTGGACGACGGTAACGAAACGTCCTCCTCACCCTCACCTATGGGGGGTAGGGGTGAGCCTCTCTAGTCACTGGCTCAGTAGGGAACTCCCCCAACACTGAGCAAACCAAAACACAGGTACGGAAGTAGTAAACTTTGCTAACAATTTATAGAACAACTAAGCAGGATATTAAAGCTGTAAATGTACTCACTGTTTGCCGACTACGTAAAGCAACTGTAACAAATAAACAACAAACCCAAACAGGTGTACGAGCTACAGTAGAGACCGCCACACAAGAGCCACGTGAACTGGTTCGCGACACCAGTGACTGACTCGGACAAACTAACACAGGTCTACCTCTCAGTCTCGCAGCCACGGACGAAAGGTCTAGCTGCCGCTCCATGTAGAAAAGTCAAACAACTGTGAAGACCAACTAAACACCACTCCAGCGGACACACAACCGCAAGCCCATACCTGGCACCTCTAGGGTCTCTGGTCGGAGCACCCTAGAGTGAGGCACTGGAAAGGACTAGTTGGGGACCAGTGTCGACTACTGGTGTCCGTACCCCAACTAAGAGCGCGCTACAAGTGACTAAAAACAAACTCAAGAGTCACTGTCCCACTGTCGTCTTAACCTCAGCCGGACGTACAACTCAAACAAAGGAGTGAGGGTGTCCAGGACAGACGACACAGACCTCGACGATACAGCATAAGTACCGGGACAAAGCCCCGAGCTAACAGCCTGGCTCACAGAGAACCTGGGGCACCCAACTAGAGAGGTAACCACGGTAGGCGTCGTACTACTTGCCACGCACACAGAATCACGTGCACGTCACACACAAACCACGTGAAACGTCACGTAAACCTCAAGTAACAACTGTTCACAATATGTGAACACAACACTGCTTGCGTGAACACTACGCAACTACGGAAAGAACCAGCTAGCTACACAACCGAAGTGCTAGCTTCAAGAACCATGCACTCTCAGAGTGCCACAAGTGCCAATGCACCGCTCGTTATCGGTAAACACATCGCATAACGATATTCGGATAAACCAATCACATGAGCCATGCATGCATAGACCTCTCGACTGAAGTCGTGACAGGGTCTTGCGTCGCCTTCAGATAGCGACAGCCCGAAAGGTTGCCTTCAACACATTAACGCGACATACAAACAAGTCGCGTTCACAACCTGAACGCGACGGGTCGGCCCGTCGCCACCTGATCCCGACAGGGGGTTCCGACGCCTTAGCAGACGGAAACCCTAATCTGGGATCCCTTCCACGGATTACCAACCCACACCAAGCAAACCACCCTTAATTAGTGTTTTTCATGCTTTAATGGGTTCCTAGGCATGATATCTATTGTGTAGAAAGTATTAAATTGATCAAACCCTGCATTCCACGCGATTCTCGCCCCGAAAACGGGAGGAGTCACTCTACCTCGCGAAGAACACGCGATACGACGCTCCCTCGGCGTTTCACTCGCTCCACGTGAGCTTCCCACGACACGATCACACCGAAATCACGAATTCCCGTAAAAATCGCCGCAGCTCCCCTTCCCCTGGCCAAGTAGAACTCGCTGCAGTTCTGTCCGGCTGGGGTTTCTTAAAAACACCCAGCGGTTAGGAACGCGACGTATCGTCGCGTCGCGACCTGATTGCGACGGACCTAGGCATCGCCTTCCTGCCTGCCGCTCTGCGCGCTACACGTGGCGCACATGCAAACGATCAACGCCCCAAGGCAGTCACCAAAACGCGACGGCCACCTCTGTCGCGTTCAGAACGCGACACTCCTCCCTGTCGCGATGACAGGCTAAGGACACTGGGGTGTTGCAGACCCGGACTATCGGCCCAATAAGCCCTTGAAACACGCACACGTACCACACACAAATCATATTGGCCTCACGATAGCCATCACAACCACTAAAACACAGGATCCACGAGGATCCGAAAAACGCACGACGTTACAACACTTATGACAAGCTATGGTAAGGTCTTTGAAGACATTTTGTATCCATAAGAAGGGTATATGTGCAAATATAAATATAAGAAGATTTGTCACACAATTAATCTTCTAAGAAGGATACATATGCAAAAGTTTATTTTTAAGAGAAATCCTTATTGCAAGAGTCTTGCAATAAAATTGATTCTATTGATTAAGAACTTGACAAGACCCTTCCCTCTCTCAACCAATAGAATTGTTTCCCAAACAATTCATATCAATTTTATTACAAAATGTGTCTTACAATAAGAATTTCTCATTTTTAAATCTTAAGGATAGTATTTCTCACCACAAAATTAGTATTTATGAGCTCAAATTATTATTAAAAGCCCAAGGTAGGGCTGCAGGAGTTAATATCACATCCGCAATGTGTTTGATCTGAGCTTACAGCAGGATAGATATAGCAGCCAACTAAGACTCCATTTTATGAGCTTACATCTGTAATGCCGTTTCATAAAAAAAAAAAAAAAGGCTCAGCACGCCACACAAACTCCATAGCCAAACAAATCCAGGCATCTCAAAACTTAAGCTCAAACGTTCTTCATAGCGAAGAAAATCTCAGTGATCCGATTTTATATCACAGATGGTGGGAAGGCCACAGAGTGCACAATCCCAAGATTGGGAGCATCAACTTGAGTATTCCTCATTGAGTCCGAACATCAGACTGTCGTGAGAGAAAGTAGCATGAGTTCCTCGTACATGGGAATGCAAGAACAAGAATATATTTTCATGGACCAGAAAAGACTCTGCTTGTAGTCACCTTTTAAGAAAATACTCAGTTCAATGCACCCATTACACTTTTATTGCAGGTTCTCGAGAACTACACAGCCGACCTACTTGGAACATCATTGATGAGGTCACATTTATGCTTGTCATTCATCCATCTCAAGGTACAGAACCCAACTATCAAAAGAAATAGTCATGAAGTTGGGCAAATCCACATCTCACGGCTGCCTGCCCTGACATTGTGAAGCATTCATCTAGCCACGTTCATTTATCTGAAGAGAAAAAGACTAAGATTATTAAACATACATGAAAACAAGAGATATTTTCGTAAGGCTTCTGCAGTATAAGTTCAAGTAAGAATCTAAAAACGTAGGAACTTTTAAGCCCTTCACGCATATGGGTGGACCAAAGTTGGAAACTTGCTCGAACACGACAAATATGTGATTGACTCACAACTAAGAAAGAGTCAGTTGACAAGAAACTCAGAACATGAACGCAGTAAATGAAGGATTTCGTTGAAGGGGTTCCTATAGAAAAAGTTGAACAGATTGGAAGGCCTGGTGAAGTGGCATCACCAACTTCTCAACTAGTTATCGGTTTCGAGTGTCTCTACTGCAGTGGCAGAGCCGGTGCACTGAAATGAGGGGGGAGGGGGGGGGACCACCACCCAGGTTTGAACCTGGGTGGCTCCTCTCCTAGCTTCAACCCTGTACCACTTGGGCCACAGCCCACTGGTCATGAATCTGTTGGAAACATCTTTTTTGGTTCTACCCCAGTGGCAACCCCACTGGGTGGACACACCCGCCCTGGGTTCGAGACCCGCGGCCCCTCCCACCCATCTTATTCCCAATCTTTCAAATAGTACATAATAGTGCACTACCATTAACAATCCAGATATCCAATAATTGGTTCCACACATGTTTGGAGAATTGTGTATGCCCAATCTGAGAATTGGGACCAGACAATATTCCCTTAAAAAACATGTGCAATTAAAAACACCTCCTCCATCTGATTGCACATCATGGGGCTAGCCAAACCTCAGCCATGGATTTGCTCAATAGTGTAACTTCACTCGGAGCATTGCCTGAAACCAGTAAGTTATTTTTAATTCAGGCTGGCACAAGCTATCTCAGGACCTGGCCTGAACAGCTGATGAGAGGTGTTTAATTAATGAGGAAAACTCTCCCCATATCCTGCTGAGAGGCACCGGCTGTTCTTATGATGTGGCTATGCCAATGGGCTCCATTGTGTGAGGGTGACCCTCTCAAACGACCACGTATTTCCGTTTCATTATGACAGGACAAACAGTTTGGTGAGGACACGAGAGCCGGGTCCGCTTCAACCCGGACCTAATTTACCGCCGTCGAGGAGCACAGCACGCTACAGAGGCGTCAATTTGGTTGGGCGACGAGCCCATGGTATAGAGGTTATTTTTGGAGTCCATAGACAGTAGTTATGGCCCAATTGGGGCCCGTTTAGTGTCTTTACTATTTTCACTTATTTTCTGTTACGAATTTTGATGTTATTTTAGTCCTATTAGGATTAGTCAAGTGTTTAGTATGGTAAGTCTTTAGAGGAGTCCAATTTGGGTAGGGATTAGCCCAAACCCTTTAAATACTTTGCAAACCCCCGGTTTTTGAAATAGAACAGTTATTTTTTATATTTGAGAAACTCAGCCGCCGCTGTTTCTTCTCCTTCCTCCGAGACGGAGAGAAGCCGCGAAGGCTCCGCCGCGAAGGCCAACTGTGAAGGCTCTGCTGTCGCTGTCGTCTTCCCCCTGCATCCTCCGCACCGCCAACGCCACTCCGCCAACTCCACCAGCCCGCCCCGGGAGCGCCTCCGCCCAGCAGCGCCGCACCGCCCCTGCCGCTCTCTCTTCCAGGCGCGCCCCAGCGCCGCTTCGCCAGCCGCCCCGCCCTGCCCCCTTCCCTCTCTCCCGCGACGCCACGCTCCGCCGTCCCGCGGCCACCTCCAACCCCCTCGCCCAGCGCGGGCGCCCACGCCCCCCCTGCCCCTCGCCACGTCTGCACCCCCCTTCGCGCTGCCACCCGCCGCACTCCCACGCCAGCACGCCCCCCCCCCTGCTTGCGCCAGCGCCACCACCTCCTTCGCAACCGCGCAGCACTGCACCGCTCCTCTGAGCGCCTGCAGCGCCAACTCTGTCCGCCAGCGAACAGTTCAAGCCAGGATCATCACTACACAGGCCGTCTGTCCAGGCCTTGCAAGTTTGACGGCCCACGAGGTCCCGAGGTGTTAAGTTTGTGGCCTTTTACCTCCCTGCGTAGAGTGGGCAAGTTTCATTGTAATATTTGAATTTTACTGTTTACTCAGGATTCGTGACATGGTCGGGTTCTTCCCACGCATAGGCGTGGAGGTACGTATTCCTACTCTAGCTGTTTACTTGCTTTTCTCGTATTTGCTTATAACTGCCGCCGACTCGTGAGGTAGGACATCTAGCTCGTGACGCGCGTCACAGCCGGCTTGTGAGTGCGAGAACCTATTTCCCGGAGGCTCCGTTTGGACCTTGTCTGTGGAACGACTACCCTAGTTTTGGTGGCTTCTTAGCTACCTTGGTCCCACGTTTCCCTCCGCGAGGGACGACTTTGTGGGCTTCGTACTTCTGTGGACGTGATTATTTTCCTGTTGCTTACTTGTTTGGTTGGTATGAATCTGTTATTCTATGTTGCTTAGTGCTGATCGCGTCTTTGGAGAGTCGTAGTACGTCGGTTAGCGTAGTCCCGTGTGTTGTCCCGCATCAACTTTGGTATCAGAGCATGTGTCTAGGGTATGTCATCTGAGTGAGTCTAGTGTCAAAGTCTTAGGTTTCCCTAGTCGAGTCACCTAGAGTTGTGTATGCGCACACGTAGAGGTTTGGAGTACCACACCCCCGGATCCATGGCGGATGATCGCCAAGTGGAACCACGGAGAAGTCCACCTAGGGAACCTACTTTGAGTGAGATGATGCAAGCCTTAATGGGTAGGTTGGATCAAATGGAACAAAGTACCCAAGAACGTCTTGGACAAGTTGACCAGAGACTTGTAACACTTCAGGGTCGAGTAGATGTTATTGAGGATGCTCCACAAGGCCCCCACCCACAGCGGGTAGTCAACCATCAGGAGGATCTTGATCGAGTAGGCCATCACCCGGTTCCACCTCATCTTCCGGCACCTCGGGCAATAGAACACAATGATCCTCCTCAGGGAGCTCGTCGCGCCCCTAGGGTCGAAGACAGGAGAGTCTAGACCCCTGAGACAGAGGACGATGTATTTGAAGAGGTGTATGACCACCATAGGAGACCGGCCCCTCGTAGAGGCCAACATGCTGATCTTAGACGTGGTCATGACGCAAGGTATGAGCCTCAACGGTTCCATGAGTATGACGATAGGGATGATCAGATTGTGAGGAGTGTCCGGGTAGATGTCCCCACTTTTGATGGTTCTCTAGATCCTAAGGTCTACCTTGACTGGGAAGCAGCCATGGACCGCTATTTTGAGTGGTACGAGATGACTGATGGTCGGCGAGTTCGCTTCGCCAAAATGAAGCTGCTGGGCCAAGCCCAAACTTATTGGGTTAATGTGGAGAGTCTCCTCATGCAGCGACATCAGGATAGGATTGAGACATGGGATGACATGAAGGCCAAACTGCGCGAGAAGTATCTTCCTGCGACTTATCGTCAGCGTCTCATTGACCGTTGGCAAAGTCACACACAGGGTAGCTGACCAGTCTCCGAGTACATAGCTGAGTTCGATGAGTACTTGTTGAGGTGTGGAGTTCATGAGGAGAGTGCTATGACCCTATCCCGATTTCGGAAGGGTCTCTGCCCGATCTATCAACGTGAGTTATTTAGGCGGAATGTGACCACCCTCGAGTATGCTTACCAGGTAGCCCAAGAAGTAGAGCTGTTTGAGTCCGAGTACCAGCCACCCTCACATGTGAGACCCACATTTCCACGTACTTCGAACCAGCGTACCCAGTCCGCTCCACCTCAGAGAGGACAATTGGGTGCACATCAGGAGACTACTCGTCAGGAGCCCACTGGACTGCGGCCTCGTCTCCCACCACCTAGGGACCAACCACTACCCCTACCTGCCCCTCCCACACGCCCTCAGGGTCCCCTTCCTCCTGTCAGGCGGGAAGACAAGGGGAAGACTTTTACTGGGGGTGAGTCGTCTCAGGGCGGTGGCACACACTAGCAGTGCTACCGTTGCAGTGGTTTCGGTCACTTTGCGAAACACTGTCCTACACGTAGCATGTACATGGGTGACATAGAATGGGATGACACCCCAGTCATTGAGGAGGTGATTTACGAGCCTGACCCAGCACTTGTTGAGGCATTCCATGCCGACTCTGAGCCTATAGATGCTAGCCAGGATTCCCAGGACCCCCATACTTTGGCAGTAGTCCGTTGCACCTTGACCCGCCCTTTAGTTGGGGATGACTGGCGCCGAACCTCCATCCTACACACGTTCATTAAGTTGGGAGAAAAGGCATGCAAAGTCATCATTGATAGTAGGAGTTGCATTAATGCAATCTCCACAGGGACTGTCCAAAGCCTAGCACTTACACCTGTTGATCACCCCAGCCCCTATAGAGTGTCTTGGATAGATGCGACTTCTATTCAGATCCAGACTAGGTGTCTAGTCCCGATCCACTTTCATTCCTACCAAGACAAGATCTGGTGTGACATTCTACCTATGGAAGTAGGGAGTATCATCCTTGGCCGACCTTGGCTATTTGATATGGATGCGACTCTGCATGGTCGGTCCAACACTTGCACCTTTGAGCATAACGGTCGTCGCATTACCTTAGTCCCTGTTCCACCCACGTTCACACCTAAGAAGGAAGCCCCTCCTCTTCGTGATGCCCCTACCTCTAGTATTCAGGCCTCACCTTCCATCCGGAAAGAGCTGCCATCTAGCACGCTGCTTATCATGAGTGCTAGAGACTTTGAGTGAGAGTTTAGGGGTGCTGATACAGTTTTTGCCATAGTGGTGAGAGAGGTCCCCAAGGAAGCTGATCGAGAAAATCCTCCCGAGGTTATTTCTCTTCTCGATGACTTTCATGATGTCTTTCCTGAGGACCTCCCAGATGGATTACCACCCATGCGTGATATCCAACACGCGATTGACTTGGTCCCTGGAGCCACCCTACCAAACCTCCCCCACTATCGAATGAGTCCGACTGAACATGCGGAATTACAAAGACAGGTGGAGGAGTATTTGAGGAAGGGTTCGGTTAGGGAAAGCATGAGCCCATGTGCAGTCCCAGCATTGCTCGCTCCTAAGAAGGATGGCACATGGAGGATGTGTGTGGATAGTCGAGCCATCAACAAGATTACTGTGAAGTATCGCTTTCCCATTCCCCGCTTAGACGATATGCTTGACATGATGGCGGGAGCCACCATCTTTTCTAAGATTGATCTAAAGAGTGGCTATCACCAGGTGAGGGTTAGGCCTGGCGATGAGTGGAAAACAGCATTTAAAACTAAGGATGGCTTGTATGAATGGCTAGTCATGCCCTTTGGATTATCAAATCCCCTAGTACTTTCATGCGACTGATGACTCAGGTTCTGCGACCTCTTATTGGGGTCTTTGTTGTGGTATACTTTGATGACATTCTCATCTACAGTCGCACTAGGGATGAGCACGTGGATCACCTTCGGCAGGTATGCCTTATCCTTCGCCGAGAGAGTTTGTACGCCAACCTAAAGAAGTGTGCGTTCATGACTGACTGTGTTATCTTCTTAGGGTTTGTCGTTTCTAGCGAGGGAGTCTCTGCCGATCCCGAAAAGGTGAGAGCTATCATCGAGTGGCCAGAACCTCAAAGTGTCCATGATGTCCGTAGTTTTCATGGTCTGGCTGCATTTTATAGACGATTTATTAGAGGGTTTAGCTCACTGATGGCCCCTATCACTGATTGCATCAAAAAAGGGAATTTTATCTGGACCAAAGCAGCAACTTCTGCTTTTAAGGACATCAAGGAGCGGATGACTCAGGCACCTGTTCTTCGCCTACCTGATTTCTCTAAGGTGTTTGAGGTTTCATGTGACGCTTCTGGCGTTGGCATAGGGGGAGTATTAAGCCAAGAAGGCCATCCTGTGGCTTATTTTAGCGAGAAATTGAATGGGGCTAGGCTGAAATACTCAACCTATGATAAGAAGTTCTATGCGGTAGTTCAGGCATTAAGGTATTGGAGACATTATCTGCTACCGTTTGAGTTCGTCCTTTATTCGGATCATGAGGCTCTTCGGTTTCTTCACTCCCAAAAGAAACTTAGCCCACGACATAGTCATTGGGTCGAGTACTTACAGTCCTATACCTTTGTATTGAAGCATAAGGCCGGAGTTGAGAACCGAGTGGCCGATGCCTTGAGTCGTCGGGCTTGCTTACTTACTGCTGTCAGTGTCCAGGTCACTGGGTTTGAGAAGCTTAAGGATGAGTACATTAGTTGCCCAGACTTTGGCGATATCTATGTTGCTCTTCAGTCAGGACCCTCCCCTATCTATAGTGATTACATCTTGCAGGAGGGTTATCTTTTTCGTGGGGATAGGTTGTGTGTCCCGCGGACTTCAGTGCGCGATTTTTTGGTGTGGGAGTTACACGCTGGAGGTCTAGCCGGTCATTTTGGCCAGAATAAGACTATTGAGCTGGTAGAGTACCGCTTCTATTGGCCGAGTTTGAAACGTGATGTTGCACGCATAGTAGCTCAGTGTCGAACGTGCGCTACGGCCAAACAAAAGAAGCGAAGTCCCGGTCTCTACACTCCGCTTCCTGTGCCAGATCGCCCGTGGCAGGACATTAGCATGGATTTTGTTCTCGGCTTGCCACGTACACTTAGGAAGCATGATTCTATTTTTGTAGTGGTGGATAGGTTTTCCAAAATGGCCCTTTTCATCCCTTGTTCTAAGACTTCTGATGCTTCTCGGGTGGCTAACATCTTCTTCTCTCATGTTGCATGTAAACATGGCCTACCCAAGACTATAGTGTCTGATAGGGATGTGAGATTCACGAGTTACTTTTGGAAGACCTTGTGGCACCTGATAGGCACTCAGTTGAAGTTCTCCACTGCTTATTACCCCCAGACCGATGGTCAGACGGAGGTGGTAAATAGGAGCTTAGGTGACCTACTCCGTTGTCTAGTTGGGGATCACCCTCGGGATTGGGATCTCAAGTTACCTCATGCGGAGTTTGCTTATAACAACTCGGTGAATAGGTCTACAGGTATGTGTCCGTTTGAGATTGTTACTGGCCTTAGACCTAGGAATCCCGTAGACTTAGTCCCTTTGGCACATAGGGAGCGAGTGTCTGCCTCAGCCGAGTCTTTTGCCGAACATGTTAGAGGTCTGCATGAGAGCATACGTCGTCAGTTAGAGATCAGCAATGAGCGTTATAAAGAATTAGCAGATGCACACCGACGACAACGTGAGTTTCAGGAGGGTGATTACGTCATGATCAGGGTTAGACCTAAGCGGTTCCCCTCAGGGGCCGTTAAGAAGTTGCACGCCCACGGAGCTGGTCCATTCCAGGTGGTGAAGTGAGTTGGGTCCAATGCGTATGTTTTGGATCTACCAGACGACTATGGTATTAGTTCCACATTCAATGTGTCTGATTTGGTAGCATATAGGGACCCGGCTGTGATACCTAGTGATCCATTTGAGCCTTCACCCCCTCTTCTGAGTGATCCCACCCATGAGTGTCCACCTACAGCCCCAATACCTGTTCGGTGTGAGCAGATTGATCATATACTAGACGAACAGGTTATCACTTCTAGAGATGGAGCGCTCCACCGCTACCTTGTGCATTGGAGAGGACGGCCCACGACAGAGGATACATGGATTACACACGCAGAGCTTCAGAGGATAGATCCCGACTTGTTGGAGCGATACCAGAGCGACGTCGACCCTTACTCGACGGGGTCGAGTTCCTTCCAGCCGGGGAGGATTGGTGAGGACACGAGAGCCCGGGTCCGCTTCAACCCGGACCTAGTTTACCACCGTCGAGGAGCACAGCACGCTACAGAGGCGTCAATTTGGTTGGGCGACGAGCCCATGGTATAGAGGTTATTTTTGGAGTCCATAGACAGTAGTTATGGCCCAATTGGGGCCCGTTTAGTGTCTTTACTATTTTCACTTATTTTCTGTTACGAATTTTGATGTTATTTTAGTCCTATTAGGATTAGTCAAGTGTTTAGTATGGTAAGTCTTTAGAGGAGTCCAATTTGGGTAGGGATTAGCCCAAACCCTTTAAATACTTTGTAAACCCCCGGTTTTTGAAATAGAACAGTTATTTTTTATATTTGAGAAACTCAGCCGCCGCTGTTTCTTCTCCTTCCTCCGAGACGGAGAGAAGCCGCGAAGGCCTGCCGCGAAGGCCAGCCATGAAGGCTCTGCTGTCGCTGTCGTCTTCCCCCTGCATCCTCCGCACCGCCAACGCCACCCCGCCAACTCCACCAGCCCGCCCCGGGAGCGCCTCCGCCCAGTAGCGCCGCACCGCCCCTGCCGCTCTCTCTCTCCCAAGCGCGCCCCAGCGCCGCTTCGCTAGTCGCCCCGCCCTGCCCCCTTCCCTCTCTCCCGCGACGCCACGCGCCGCCGTCCCGCGGCCGCCTCCAACCCCCTCGCCCAGCGCGGGCGCCCACGCCCCCCCCTACCCCTCGCCACGTCCGCACCCCCCTTCGCGCTGCCACCCGCCGCACCCCCACGCCAGCACCCCCCCCTGCTTGCGCCAGCGCCACCACCTCCTTCGCAACCGCGCAGCACTGCACCGCTCCTCTGAGCGCTTGCAGCGCCAACTCTGTCCGCCAGCGAACAGTTCAAGCCAGGATCGTCACTACACAGGCCGTCTGTCCAGGCCTTGCAAGTTTGACGGCCCACGAGGTCCCGAGGTGTTAAGTTTGTGGCCTTTTACCTCCCTGCGTGGAGTGGGCAAGTTTCATTGTAATATTTGAATTTTACTGTTTACTCGGGATTCGTGACACGGTGGGTTCTTCCCACGCACAGGCATAGAGGTACGTATTCCTACTCTAGCTGTTTACTTGCTTTTCTCGTATTTGCTTATAACTGCCGCCGACTCGTGAGGTAGGACATCTAGCTCGTGACGCGCGTCACAGCCGGCTTGTGAGTGCGAGAACCTATTTCCCGGAGGCTCCGTTTGGACCTTGTCTGTGGAACGACTACCCTAGTTTTGGTGGCTTCTTAGCTACCTTGGTCCCGCGTTTCCCTCCGCGAGGGACGACTTTGTGGGCTACGTACTTCTGTGGACGTGATTATTTTCATGTTGCTTACTTGTTTGGGTGGTATGAATCTGCTATTCTATGTTGCTTAGTGCTGATCGCGTCTTTGGAGAGTCGTAGTACATCGGTTAGCGTAGTCCCGTGTGTTGTCCCGCATCACAGTTATGTGATTCCCTGAAAGGATGGAACTGGGTGCCCTTTAAGGTGTTTAATTAAAGGGGAAAACTCACCTCATATCCTGCTGAGAGGCACCAGCTGGTCTTATGATGTGGGCTCCATCGTGTGAGGGTGAACTTCTGAAACACCATGTATTTCCATTTGATCATGACAGGACAAACAGTTATGTGATTCCCTGACAGGATGGAACTGGGTGCCCCTTAGGTGAACATGAGAACTCGGGGAATAAACAGGAGTCCCTGTACCCAGACTGAACAGGTATGGCTGCAGAAGGGAGAAGAAAGAAAGGAGACTAACACATATTTATTCACCATTCAATAAAGATAAATCATTCTTCGTGCAAAGCCAGAGGATAGAGAACCCTTGAGACCTCTTACATGAGACTTGGAGTCATTAGACAAGAAGGCCATCAACTGAATGAGGGTTAAGGTACAAGAGAATTTCTAATACTCTACTGTAGCTAATTTCTGCAAAGATCATCAAGTTAGCAGCATACAGATTCTAAAACGATAAGTGGAAAGAGACACCTGTGCGAGCATATGCACAGGTACATGCATGCATCTGGTTTCTTGCTGGGGGATGAGTTTGGGAAAACAAAAAATGCTTGAGGCCTCAAATTGCAGAATATTTTAACCCCTTGATGGATTGAATGATAAAACTAAATGTTTCCATGCTGGCACTTAAAAAGAAGAGGGTGTGTTTCCTTCCTTGATGGGAAAACAAACTACCAGTGTGAAAAAATGATCAATGATCCAGTACTATCAAGCATGGGCAAAAGGAAGTGCAAAATCAACTAGAAGCATAACCAGAAAATACCCTTTCCATCTGGAGTTTTAGGAACTAACCATGTTCAGGGACATCAACATAATACAAAAATTTGTCTGCCTTTAAAAACCATGCTACACATGCATAAAAGACACAGGGAGCCATTGTGGATGCCCTACGGCCTAAGAAGCTGCCATCGCATACCAAATCCGTGAGTGACTTTCTAAAATCTAAGTGCTGTTCAGGCATTTGATTTAGAAAGCAACAAGTTCTGACAGGAGTTGATGTTGGGAAATTAGGATAGAATACTTGACTCTAGGAGGAAATAGTTTGATACATGGAAATGCAGAGGAAACATAAATCAAGAGTCAAATGAGTCAACACTTAACCACAATCAATAACCTCAGAACAAAATGACCTAATACAAGAAGAATGTGGTACGATCTTCCATCCAACATCTTCTCAAAGGAATCCAGCTCCAAGAGAATCCTTGGCTCCTTCGTGCAGGAGAAGGAACAAACGCTAAGAAGCATTGAACAGAACTTACTGACACCTATCTGTTCTTCAATCAATAACTAGACTCGAACCTCAACAATGAGACCTATTTTCTTCTCCATGGTTTTGCAAAATCTGATGAAGAAATTATGGATAAGCAAGGAGTGCCAGAGAATATTCAAAATATTGACTTCAAAACTGCACTTACAATCATCACAACTTTCCTAATTCAACACACATCATAAGACAGACAAATCATCATCCATTTCAGGTAGAATTTAAAATAGGAAAACTTGAAATTTAAAAGGCTGCATGACATGAGAGTGTTGCGCTACCTTTCCCAGCATATGATGAATGTTTCTACATGGCCCAAAAAAGCAGCAAATCTAGATGGTATAATTTTATTTCCTTCCATTCTCATTAGATTTGGACAAGGTAAGAAATATACCACCACTAGAACCAAAGCATGGTGCTTTCATATACTTCCTCTCCTCAGGATGCCAGCCCTTTCAGCCAGTAATCATGGTTCCAGCACCATCACCAGTGAGAAGCTCGAGCAGCAGCGAGTGGGATTTCCTCCCATCTATAATGCTCGCCGTCCGGACCCCCTGAGCAAGCGACCTGACGCAGCAGTTCACCTTTGGTATCATCCCCCCCGCCACCTTCCCATCCTCCACCATCTTCCTCACTCCCTTGATGTCGATCTCCTTCACCAGGGTACCCAGATCGTTCCGATCCTCCAGGATCCCCGGCACATCCGTCAGCAGGATCAGCTTCTCCGCCCCCATGGCGGCCGCAATCTCTCCGGCTACTGTGTCGGCGTTGATGTTGTAAGCCTGGCCGGACTCGTCGGCAGCCACCGACGCGATCACCGGGATGTGGCCAGAGGAGAGGAGAGGATGGAGGATGGAAGGGTCGATCGAGGCGACGTCACCGACGAAACCCAGGCTGGCGGAGTCCGGAGCGGGGCGGGGCACGAGAAGGCGGCCGTCCTTGCCGGAAAGGCCAACGGCGGTGCCACCGGCGCCGTTGATGCGGGACACGAGGGACTTGTTCACCTTGCCGACGAGCACCATCTCGACGATTTCCATAGTGGCGGCGTCGGTGACGCGGAGGCCGTTGAGGAACTGGGGTTCAATGCCTAGGCGGCCCAGCCAGGCGTTAATCTCCGGGCCCCCGCCATGGATGACGACGAGGCGGAGGCCAACGCAGGAGAGCAGGACGAGATCCTTCACGACGGAGGCCTGGAGTTCGGGGGACTTCATGGCGGCGCCGCCGTACTTGACGACGATGGTCTTGCCGCGGAACCGCTGGATGTAGGGGAGCGCCTCGGAGAGGATCTCCACCCGGGTCTGGGAGCCAATGACGGAGGACAGCGGCGCCGCGGCGGCGAGGGAGCACCTGAGGGGTGAGGTCCGAAGGGAACGTCTGGTAATGGTGGCGGGGAGGAAGGAGGGGTTCGGGTTTTGGGGGAGCATGGAGTGGGCGACATGGTGGAAGAAGGTGGATGGAGCCTTCAAAGATGACATCTTTCTCGGCTCTGCGTTCCTCCCCCTTGGGCGTCCTCGCCTCTGTGTCTCACACTCTCTCTCTCTCTGCAGCGGCCGCCGGCGGTGGCGGGCAAGCTGCAGCGCTGATGGAGTGGTGGAGGGCAGTGATTGGATCCATCACGCGCAGGTGTGCTGTGTCACACACACATTAACCTGGGAGAAAAGTGAGGTGGCTTTGCGCATACAGCGCGGCGCACAAGCCGACAAGTACTTACCCATGCCACCCCACCCCCACGGCCCCACACCATGTAAGAGTCACCCCATGCCTGCTCTCCTCCTCCCCCAATTGGAAGCCCCCAGTGAGGCGGTGACGTAATTGTCGAGGCGGCCGTAGAGATAGATTCTAACGCGGTGGGGTGGCGTTCGCGTTGGGGAAGTAGGGAGACGGGAATATATTAGTTATCTAAAAAGGTGTTTCGACGTGTTAGACACTTTGAGGCTGTTTTGTATTAAAACATGATCCAGAATAAAGTAAAGATATTTTTAATTCTCGATTTATTTAGATATCAAACGTGATCATAAAATCTATCATTTTATTTTGTAATTTTTTTTCCCAAAGCTCCGCCCTTGAATCACCCCCCTCCCGCAAAGGGCATAGGAATGGTCCTCCATATATATTAGAAAGAGTTCAGGGATTTAACTTTGACTGGCAGTAAATTTATAAAAAAAATTATAAAATTTTCTAAGAATAGTGTTAAAGATTCAACTCTCATCAAATAATGTAATAGATTAATATTCTAATAAAAAAATAACTTAAAAATAGATAGGGGCACTACCTTGACTTCTGCGACTTCATTGCTCAGATATTGATCCGTCCTACTTGATTGTGCAAGTCGCATTAGAGAATTCAAGTCTCAAATTCTATATTTCAACACTATTCACAATCATTGTGAGCATTGTTATAGTTATTAAATATTAAGAAAATCTTAATTGTTCAAAAACCATTTGAATATATTACATTTTAAATATTTTTATTGAATATTATGTTGAAAAAGTATATACATACCCTTGAAATATATTGTATTCATGAATCTACTCCCAAAATTTACATATTAAATTCTATACTCCTAAAAAAGTTATATCTATGTAGTTAGTTTGCCATCAAAATTGTGAGAATATTTTACTATCATCTAACGTTAATTAACTGATATATGAATTTATTAAATATCCCTAGGAGTGAGAGAGAATTAGAGAGAGAATGAAGAGACAGAGATGGTGGAGAGGAAGAGAAGTGAACTAGGAGAGAGAGAAGAGAGACAGCAACGAAGGGAGAGAGAATGGGTTAGAGAGATAGCAACACCAATATGGTCCTTGTGTGTGTTGTGGAGCTGCTGCATCCAATATGGTCCTTGTGTGTGTTGTGGAGCTGCTGCATCTCTGCGGCCGTGAACAACGCGCGAAGGCGGGCCACACCCCAGACAGTGGCGGGCCACACTCCAGACAGTGGCAGAGTTATGAAGAGGTCAGTGGGGTCACGTGACCCCACTGAAAATTTGAAACTCTATTAATGAGTATACATTTTTTTATGTTAAATTAGGTTGGTTGAAAATTTTTCTATGTAGAGGGACTCCAGTGGACTTTAGCACAAAACTCATTAGTGCACTCTAACTTTTGGAGTGACCCCACTGAATTAAATTTCTACGTTCGCCATTGACCCCAGATAAGCGCAGTTGGACAGCATTGCTGCTCACGACGGTGCGTGAGCGAGAAGCGACCCTGCGATGGTCGGTCGTGCTGAGCAGGGCTACAGCCAGCCTCTGGACGTAACATGCTTGCACTGTCATCGGAGGGGGCAGGAGAGATTGCAGTGACGCGAGAGGGACCAACGAGAAGTTGGCGATGCTTGGGTGGACCCAGACGATGGCGCGCGTGCTGCGTGGGAAGGTCTCACCCAGGCTTTCAGAAGCGAGCAGAACCTCATGACAGTGAGGGGAGTGTTGGGTAAAAAGGGGTTAAGGGGGGCAATATTAAGAAATGGGGAAAAAGAACACAATGTTTGATAAAGCAAAAAGGTGCATAAAAAGGTGTGCAAATTTTGACCTTTATGTGAGGTCTTTAGTTCCACATGAGAAATCTCTAAGGAGATGTAGGGTTTTATAACCCCAAGTGTTTATGAGACTATGTCTTATAGACAATGGAGCGGTTATGCTAGACCATAACACACACGCGCACCGTCGGGCCGGGCTGGGTGGGCGCGCTTGCGCGCGTGTGATGGCGTGGTCCTGCCGGCTTGCCTTGGTACATTTTTGTTTCTTCTTTTTGTATTTTTTTCCTTTTTCTTGGAGAGATTGGACCGGTTCATTGAATTGGCCTATTGTCTTGGCTTTTGCGGGCGTGAGGCGTTTCATATAGCGATTAGGTCTCCCTAATTGCGGTTACTGGTATTGTAACGCCTTTTGACTCCTAGGAGGAACCACTCGCTACGCTATTGCTCTCTCTCTCTCTCCCCCTCCACCAACCTGCTCACCGAAGAGGTCGCCGTCGACCGCTCTCCCGTCTGGGTGCACCGTCGCTCTCCAGTGTTCAGACCGCTGTGGTCGCTGTCAGATGTTGTCTCTGGTGTTTGGTGCATGCTTTTTGCCCATACCTTCTTTCATAGAGGATTAGGTTTTCTATATAGCTTTCGTCTTTCGAAGTCAATCTTGTGCGAGATCAACTTTGTTGCTTGTGGTTGTACCCTGGGAGAAGGTCGTCGGACCCCAATCACACCGTATAGTGGGGGCGATACTTTTTCTAAGACGAGTTCCATTATGGAACGCCTCCACAGTCATCTTTCATTTTTTTATTATTTTGTAATCACCATGCTTTTGATCAATATACTCATGATATGTTTTTGTTTTCGGGGTGTGCCCACAAACATGTTATTTCTTATTGTGGTTGCTATACTGTTTGCACTGATTTACTTGATGATGAATTACCATGCTCCATGCCATATTCCCACTGTTTTAACAACAGGGAGAACCCGACGATCGCAATAGGGGAGGATGGGGTTGTATACCGGGAGGAGTTACTTGCTTCATCCTCCCAAAACGCTTGGCCTTCTGCATGGAGGGCGTGGAGGAAGGGTGGTGTGACGGACCGGGGTATTTATGCTCAATAAGGCTCCATATCCAGATCCGCCTCCGGCGAACGGACCGAAGTCTCGCAAGGGATATCTCACACACGTGTCTAGTAAGAGTATAAAAGACAAACCACAAGAATATAAGACACAAGAAAGTACATGTGCTCATATCTGTTCACAAATTTGTACAATTGTCACATTACATTAATACATGTCCAATTAAAAGAGTACAACTACCTGGGGCATACTCCGAGGGAGCACAAGCTCACACAACACTAACTACTAAACAATTGCTGGTGGTACAAGTCTGACACAACGCCGCTGCAAGCCAAACACACGGCAAGCCCTGAAAAGAACTGTAGGGGAGTGAGCCTCAACAAGTCACTGGCTCAGTAGGGGCTACCCAAAACAACACCGTAACCACAAACACCTCAACGCCAATGGGTCTCACTGGCAACATCAATGGCCAAACCATTTCATGCTCACATCATGATAATAAATAACAATTAAACATAATCATGATAATAAACACAAAGTCCTCAAAGGAAAGTAGGACTACAGGACTAACATAATATCATTAGTCAGCCCAACTACTAAAGTGCCTAAACCACAGTCTCACTGGCACACTGCTACAACAACTAGTTGCCTAAGCTATAAGCCACACAGGCAAGTCACTGCCCAGGCTACAAGCTTCACAAGCAAATCTCGAACACTTAAGTAACAGGACTGCTAACAAAGAGCTGGTCCTTTATACTCCAAATCACACTACGTCGAGAGCCACACATAAATGGTAGAACTGGCTACAGCTAGCTAGTCCATCACACACTGAATCCATAATCGGAACCATGCCCAAGAAGGGTAAAACTCAACAAGTGGAAGGTCTTACACGGCCTCCACGGAGCATAGCTCTACTAAACCACAATATGCCTAAGCCACAAGCCTCATCGGCAAAATACCCACAAAGGTAACATAATTAATAATCACAAACTAATTCACAATAAAATATAAACAAAGATCTACTTAAAACAGTTAGGATACAACAAGTGGCAGGTCAAACCACAAGACCTCCACAACACACAAGTACCCGGAAAGGTTGGTATACAATGTACCACCACAAAACTACAAAGTAACCCACAAAGGAAATAGGTACCCGCTACTCTGAGGTACCACAACACAAACACCCATACAAGGGTATAAGTAGGTGATAAACACCACACTGAACCACGATTATATTGTGCCCTCACTTAGACACAACATTACAAGTGAAACCTTAATCGACGAGTCACACAAACCACAACTCAGTCACAGCTGTGCCAACACCAGGGCACACCTCGAACTGGTCAAACCTCGACCACGAGTCACAAATTCACGAACTACAGCCTGTGGCAAAGCACGAGTCAAGCCACAACTAGAGCTTGGCAAAGCACGAGTCGCGAAAGACGATGTCACCACAACTACAACTGGAGCTAACTAAGCACGAGTCAGAAAGAACGACGCCACCACACGGGAACGGACTACTAGCTGATCAGGCCAGTATCCAACCCGGACAACACAACACAAGAACAACCTCTCAGCCTCGCAGTCACGGACGAAAGGTCCAACTGTCGCTCCACAAGGAAGAAGTCAAACAACTGTGGAGACCAACCAACACCACACCTGCAGACACACAACTGCAGGCCCATGCCTGGCACCTCTAGGGTCTCTGGCCGGAGCACCCTAAAGTGAGGCACTGGAAAACAGGACTAGCTGGGGACCAGTGTCGACTACTGGTGTCTGTACCCCCAACTACGAGCGCGCTACAAGCGACTACACACCCACAAACACAAGCCGCTGCCCTACTATCGTCTTTCCCTCAGCCGGACGTACAACTCAAGCACAGGAGTGAGGGTGTCCAGGAAGACGACACAGACCTCAACGGTACAACACCAGTACCGGGACAAAACCCCGAGCACAACAAACACACGTGCCTGGCTCACAAAGAACCTGGGGTACCCGACTAGAGAGGCATTCCGGAATAGGCGCCGAACCACCACACTCGGCTAGCACAAACCACGATACTCACACATATAGCCTTTACTTATAATTTACGATATACAAGTGTTAGGATTAGCTTAACATCGGTCATCATATGACCCCAAAGCTATCCCACACCAACACATACCTGAACCACAAACTTGCCTATCATTGGTCATGAGGTGACCTCGTGGCAACACACACCACTTAATACATAAATAATATAATATTATTCGAAAGACAACAACGGACCAGGGCTAGGTCGGTATGGACCTTCACTGCCCAAACACCACAAAGTCATGGCTAGGCTCACACAGGAACCTCACTGCCCAGTTACTACGACAAATCATAAGAATTACATTACAACAAAGTGTGTAGTATACACACACTCAAACCACGTAGACAACATGTGTATATTACACCCTGGTTGGTGTACCACACGTCTACCACGTGAACCACATGTCCAACACATGGACAACGCACTCCAAGAGTGCCATGGGTGCCAACGCACCACACATACTGCGTAAAGCAATTACGTACATCACACATCATTCACGTAAAACATGCCCATTACATGAGCAGTATGCTCCAAGAGCATAACAATTGCACTGGCTCGCACCGATCATCGCCATGCACACACAAACACGTAATATTCATAATCAGAAAAGCTACGTAAACCACACTGCATGAATACATGCACAAGTTGGCGGCAACATCGACTGCCGCTTATAAGAAGTAGACGGCAATGGATCTGGATGTCTATATCTCGGCTGATGAACCTGGCGACCAACGATGTTGACGCCAAGATCTTCAGCTTCTACTCCTGCAGAAACCCTAACCGATCCCACATGCATTCCTGATCCCGAAACCATTAAGAAAATAGGAGGAAACAGTTCCTCTAACTCCCATGCATTATAATTAAACTAAAACAACATGCTTTACTACATAAAATCATCAAACCACCCATTATCCCCGCATGGGTGCCATGACCCAAAATCACCATTTTCATGCAGATTCATGCTTTCTAACTATTCTATTACAACCTATAAGAACTACAAGGGTCGTTCCCTACCTCAGAACACGCTCAAACCCTCTGAATTCTCCCGGTTCACACCGAACCCTCCGCGAGCTCCCACGGGAATTGCACCACGCCACGGCGTTTCCTCGTCTGATTCGACAACGCCACACGCTCCACGATCCTCCAACCACCCTTCAGTACCTGCTGGAAGCTTTAGAAACACGGGGACGCGAAGCTAGGGCAAGGGGAAGAGAGAGACAGGTGGGAAACCTGCTCTCGGGTGACCCTATAACCTGCAGAATTCTCAGGTTGGCGTCAACCCCTATGCCGCCAAAGACAACCGCCACCCTAAACGTCCATATCCCCTGCCGCCAAGATCATGCAGTCAACGGCAACTTACCTGGACGCCAACAAGTCAACGACCACCCCTGGCCGCCAACTCCTACTAAACTGCAGCAGGTTCTATTTCATTTCGGGACCTAACCTGCACCACACCTACACACACCATGCATCTACACTGCACTGGCCTTACAACAGCCATCACAACCACAACACACACGATCCAAAAAGGATCCGAAAATAAGCGACGTTACATTATTATCACCTAAAAACAAATGTCATCCTCGACATATAAAATAAATCACAACAATCCAGATTATCACCTAAAAACAAATAAAGCCGAACACAGAACAAGTAGGATACTCTTTCTCTGCTTCAGCCTTTCAATTCATCTCACAATTACTCTGTTCTGTCGATTCCATTGCCTTTCTTTAGCTTTCAACCGTAGGCGATCCTACCTTGCCAATGGTGCTTTATCTCCTTGGACTGAACCTGCTTCCACAATTTCCCGGCTGTGTTTGCAATATTTCTTCCGAGACCACTTTATCTTTCTCAAATATCTTACACTGTAATATTCTTTCATGCCACCATTTTCTTTTTCCATTTATCACTGCTTGTTGTTATCCTGCCTCATCTGCATTTACATTCACAACTGACACCTCTTCAAAGAAAACCAATCACCATCTTTGAATTTCTTGCCCTTTTCATATTATTCTACTCATACTACTTAAAGTCAATCTCTGATTAAAAAAATATAATAAACTATGTTTCCTTTATTCCACTGCGCAAAACTTTACACTTTCTCCTTGTTCAATCAAACTTGAACAATCTTTGAATATTAAATATTTTTTTGCTTCCGCTTCCGCTGCGCTACTCTGATCACACTGAACACTTTTACAAAATATTCCACAATTTCTGCTCATATTATTACTTTCAATTACTTTCTTCTGGCTTCAACTGCTTCTCAAATCATCCCATTCAATTAATTCATGCTGAAGAAATTACTGCAATTTCTGTTCTGCCAAACCATTATTGATATATTATACTCTTCATATATCTTTCTTGCTTTACTGACATTCTCTGGCTAATTCCCATAATTCTGGGGCATAAACTTTTCAAATATTCTTAATCAATCTGCTCCAGCATTTAAACCCTGACATATCTTAATAAAATTCCTTTCTGCTCAATTAAATCATTTCTTTGCACCAATATGCAAACTTTAACTGATATTTCCTGACTCATCTGACTTATTTACTTCATCATTTGCTAAATTTTTCCTTTCTCTAATCCATATCTTTTCTGCAAAATACACTCTTATTTCATTAAATGTTCTTTTAAAGAAAAAAATCTCTCATAATTTACCATTCATCAACTAAATATTCCTCTTGTGCAATTTCACATATTCTTATTACACATTAATCCTTCTTTTCTTTCTTTCTTTATTCAACTAATCCTTTCAATACATATTTATACAAATCTTCATATCACACTTCCTATTACCATTATTATTCATAACAACATTTTTCTCAAATTTCTGATCTCAGGCATACTTAATCTATCTGCCATAAATCATTGCCTTTTTTTTGCACTAATACTTCTTTTAAAGTTGCTCTGCCTTTCTTAATCATATCAAACTCTTCATAACTCTAATCACATTTCCATCCACATTGTTTCTTAATATCCTCTGACTCAAATCTCTAATGCCACAATACATTTGCTGAGATTCTCAACTGCAACTTATCACACACACACTGACCTGATCCTTATCACCTTGTTACCATGCACCTGTCTCTGCCAACTTTCTATCTCATTATAACTTATTTACTGAATTCCATATCCAAACTTGTTAATCTCTTCAGTTCCTTTAACTGCAAATCTTTAATAACTAAACTGATCTATCACAGAAATACTCTATACTTTAACTGCACTAGTGCCAGGATGCTACCACACAACTTATGCTACTATCCACATTGTGGCACAACAACTGCTCACAACTGCCAATCTAACAAACAGAAACACACGGTTTACGTGCCAAAAGCTCACGTAAAAACTACTTTATATCACACAAAACCTCAGACTTACTACCAGCAGTGAACATTAATCCATGTATTGGGACATTGTACTTTCAATGTCTTTTCATATTCTAACTGGACATTGCTCTGATACCAACTGTGACAGACCTGGGTATTTATGCCCAATAAGGCTCCATATCCAGATCCACCTCCCGCGAACGGACCGAAGTCTCGCAAGGGATATCTCACACACGTGTCCAGTAAGAGTATAAAAGACAAACCACAAGAATATAAGACACAAGAAAGTACATGTGCTCATATCTGTTCACAAATTTATACAATTGTCCTATTACATTAATACATGTCCAATTAAAAGAGTACAACTACCTGGGGCATACCCCAAGGGAGCACAAGCTCACACAACACTAACTACTAAACAACTGCTGGTGGTACAAGTCTGACACAACGCCGCTGCAAGCCAAACACACGGCAAGCCCTGAAAAGAACTGTAGGGGAGTGAGCCTCAACAAGTCACTGGCTCAGTAGGGGCTACCCAAAACAACACCGTAACCACAAACACCTCAACGCCAATGGGTCTCACTAGCAACACCAATGGCCAAACCATTTCATGCTCACATCATGATAATAAATAACAATTAAACATAATCATGATAATAAACACAAAGTCCTCAGAAGGAAAGTAGGACTACAGGACTAACATAATATCATTAGTCAGCCCAACTACTAAAGTGCCTAAACCACAGTCTCACTGGCACACTGCTACAACAACTAGTTGCTTAAGCTATAGGCCACACAGGCAAGTCACTACCCAGGCTATAAGCTTCACAAGCAAATCTCGAACACTTAAGTAACAGGACTGCTAACAAAGAGCTGGTCCTTTATACTCCAAATCACACTACGTCGAGAGCCACACATAAATGGTAGAACTGGCTACAGCTAGCTAGTCCATCACACACTGAATCCATAATCGGAACCATGCCCAAGAAGGGTAAAACTCAACAAGTGGAAGGTCTTACACGGCCTCCACGGAGCATAGCTCTACTAAACCACAATATGCCTAAGCCACAAGCCTCATCGGCAAAATACCCACAAAGGTAACATAATTAATAATCACAAACTAATTCACAATAAAATATAAACAAAGATCTACTTAAAACAGTTAGGATACAACAAGTGGCAGGTCAAACCACAAGACCTCCACAACACACAAGTACCCGGAAAGGTTGGTATACAATGTACCACCACAAAACTACAAAGTAACCCACAAAGGAAATAGGTACCCGCTACTCTGAGGTACCACAACACAAACACCCGTACAAGGGTATAAGTAGGTGATAAACACCACACTGAACCACGATTATATTGTGCCCTCACTTAGACACAACATTACAAGTGAAACCTTAATCGACGAGTCACACAAACCACAACTCAGTCACAGCTGTGCCAACACCAGGGCACACCTCGAACTGGTCAAACCTCGACCACGAGTCACAAATTCACGAACTACAGCCTGTGGCAAAGCACGAGTCAAGCCACAACTAGAGCTTGGCAAAGCACGAGTCGCAAAAGACGATGTCACCACAACTACAACTGAAGCTAACTAAGCACGAGTCAGAAAGAACGACGCCACCACACGGGAATGGACTACTAGCTGATCAGGCCAGTATCCAACCCAGACAACACAACACAAGAACAACCTCTCAGCCTCGCAGTCACGGACGAAAGGTCCAACTGCCGCTCCACAAGGAAGAAGTCAAACAACTGTGGAGACCAACCAACACCACACCTGCAGACACACAACTGCAGGCCCATGCCTGGCACCTCTAGGGTCTCTGGCCGGAGCACCCTAAAGTGAGGCACTGGAAAACAGGACTAGCTGGGGACCAGTGTCGACTACTGGTGTCCGTACCCCCAACTACGAGCGCGCTACAAGCGACTACACACCCACAAACACAAGCCGCTGCCCTACTATCGTCTTTCCCTCAGCCGGACGTACAACTCAAGCACAGGAGTGAGGGTGTCCAGGAAGACGACACAGACCTCAACGGTACAACACCAGTACCGGGACAAAACCCCGAGCACAACAAACACACGTGCTTGGCTCACAAAGAACCTGGGGTACCCTACTAGAGAGGCATTCCGGAATAGGCGCCGGACCACCACACTCGGCTAGCACAAACCACGATACTTACACATATAGCCTTTACTTATAATTTACGATATACAAGTGTTAGGATTAGCTTAACATCGGTCATCATATGACCCCAAAGCTATCCCACACCAACACATACCTGAACCACAAACTTGCCTATCATTGGTCATGAGGTGACCTCTGTGGCAACACACACCACTTAATACATAAATCAATATAATATTATTCGAAAGACAACAACGGACCAGGGCTAGGTCGGTATGGACCTTCACTGCCCAAACACCACAAAGTCATGGCTAGGCTCACACAGGAACCTCACTGCCCAGTTACTACAACAAATCATAAGAATTACATTACAACAAAGTGTGTAGTATACACACACTCAAACCACGTAGACAACATGTATATATTACACCCTGGTTGGTGTACCACACGTCTACCACGTGAACCACATGTCCAACACATGGACAACGCACTCCAAGAGTGCCACGAGTGTCAACGCACCACACATACTGCGTAAAGCAATTACGTACATCACACATCATTCACGTAAAACATGCCCATTACATGAGCAGTATGCTCCAAGAGCATAACAATTGCACTGGCTCGCACCGATCATCGCCATGCACACATAAACACGTAATATTCATAATCAGAAAAGCTACGTAAACCACACTGCATGAATACATGCACAAGTTGGCGGCAACATCGACTGCCGCTTATAAGAAGTAGACGGCAATGGATCTGGCTGTCTATATCCCGGCTGATGAACCTGGCGACCAACGATGTTGACGCCAAGATCTTCAGCTTCTACTCCTGCAGAAACCCTAACCGATCCCACATGCATTCCTGATCCCGAAACAATTAAGAAAATAGGAGGAAACAGTTCCTCTAACTCCCATGCATTATAATTAAACTAAAACAGCATGCTTTACTACATAAAATCATCAAACCACCCATTATCCCCGCATGGGTGCCATGACCCGAAATCACCATTTTCATGCAGATTCATGCTTTCTAACTATTCTATTACAACCTATAAGAACTACAAGAGCCGTTCCCTACCTCAGAACACGCTCAAACCCTCCGAATTCTCCCAGTTCACACCGAACCCTCCGCGAGCTTCCACGGGAATTGCACCACGCCACGGTGTTTCCTCGTCCGATTCGACAACCCCACACGCTCCACGATCTTCCAACCACCCTTCAGTACCTGCTGGAAGCTTTAGAAACACGGGGACGCGAAGCTAGGGCAAGGGGAAGAGAGAGACAAGTGAGAAACCTGCTCTCGGGTGACCCTATAACCTGCAGAATTCTCAAGTTGGCGTCAACCCCTCTGCCGCCAAAAACAACTGCCACCCTAAACGTCCATATCCCCTGCCGCCAAGATCTTGCAGTCAACGGCAACTTACCTGGACGCCAACAAGTCAACGACCACCCCTGGCCGCCAACTCCTACTCAACTGCAGCAGGTACTATTTCATTTCGGGACCTAACCTACACCACACCTACACACACCACGCATCTACACCGCACTGGCCTTACAACAGCCATCACAACCACAACACACACAATCCAAAAAGGATTCGAAAATAAGCGACGTTACAGGTGGTCCACCGACTGGAGGCGCGTGAGGATAGGGAAGGAAGGGTTGCTAGGAGGGAGGGGGTCAGGGTTTCCAAAGGAGACCAGGGTGGCGCATGAGCAAGGGAAGAAGTCGACGTTTGTATAAGGGGAAGGCAACCGAGGGTATGTGCGTGAGGTGCATGGTGTCATCGTAGGTGCTAGCTAGAGTTAGGGCACCATGGTAGGGAGGCTGTGAGAGGCTCTTCACTGCACTGCAGAGGGGAAGGAAGCCGAAGGGAGTGAGAGAGCATCAGAGGGAGAAAGAGAAGGTGATGAGAGAGATAATTCGATGGAAAGAGTGGTGTTCGAGGGGCCTCTTTCTGGGTCATTAAGAGAGTCTTGAGATATATATATATAAATTTTTTATTTTCTTACCTTAATTATGGTTAGGTTAAATAGATGAAATCAAATGGTAGAAATATATACGATAAAATATAAAATATAGGGGTATGTAATCTAATATATAGATTTCGAGGGTAAATTTATGAATACAATCCATTCTAGGGGTCTATATGTAACTTCCCTTATTATGTTCAAGTTTTAATTATAATATCATATTAATATTTTCAATATATAATGTTATTTTGATTATTCATATGTTATATATTTTTAGATATTTAAATTTTATATAAAAATATATATTACATTGGACACCACGTTAGGACTTTCTCTAAAGAGAAAGATTTATTACACTTGTCTAAGTATAGGAAGTGCAATAAAATTAAGATAACAGTTCATGTGACATCTAATATAGTATCAGGTTATCACCTAAGGGGGGAGCAACAAGCGGCAGTAGGTAGCGATGATAGGGCCGAGAGAGAGAGAGAGAGTGTGTGTGACGACCCTCATTATACCGGTACGGTTATACCAACCCACGTCAGTATAGTGAACGTTATCACAGTGGGCCATTTACCCAAACGCTATCACATGATTGAGATACACACAAATATAGATACAGAGTAGCGGAAGTAAAAGAACAAGGTCTTTCATTTCATTTCATCATCAACATTTAACATACATGATCCCATGACAATTTAAAAGAAATAAAGTCCACATAATGAAGTATTAAATTCAAATACATAGTTGTCCACAAATTACATAGTGTTTCTATTACAATGCCTCATTTACATACGATGGAAGCAAAATGTCACAACTATAACTCCGCCAAGCTACTCTCCGCGCTCGGAGTTGCTCTCCACGGTCTTTTCCAAAGGTGTATTACCTACTAAACCTGTACGCCGAAGTAAAGAATGAGTCTAAAAGACTCAGCAAATAACACCACACGCCTCATACATGCATATATCACAGTAGGTTTTCATTTCAATTTACAAAGCAAAACATAAAGCATGCTTGGACATTGATAAAAGACAACCTATCATGACAATTCTACAAAATTTAAAACACATCGTACATGGTTTAAGACATTCCAAAATAAATATCATATCACATGTTTTCTACTCATTCAATCACATGAAAGCTATATTTCAAATCAAGCTACAGCATGGAAGTAACCACACATGGGATTCTTGCCTACATAAAAGGAAACATTCCTATCATGGTTTCTACACATTCTTGCACATGCCATTTATCATTTCATACACATTAAGGTTGCTGTTTTGACATACTTTAGCAATTCACACCCTATTGCATGAGAGCTACAATTCCAATTAATTACAACACGATAGCAATTAAACATGGAATTGTTCACACATATGCAAGAAATGTTCCTAGCATGGATTCTACACATTTTTACACACATAAAACATTTTTATAAATACCTTTAGGTTGCTGTTATAACATAATTTCACATTAACATATTGGTTTCACATGTTTACACAATTACTCATTCACATAGTTCCCTTTTTACATATTGCACATTTACTCATATTCACACTACACAATTTACACATAATCACATTCACATTTCACAATTTAGTGCCGTGACACATAGTCCAAACCACCATTAGAAGGACACATCACATAACACATACACATAGACGTCACCTAGGCAATATAGTGACGACTCTTGGACTGCGCAGACCGGGAGAACAAGTCTCCACCCTAACTAGTGGTACTTGTCCACCTTCAGAATTTCATCCTAATGCCCTTAGGATCTTAACACATTGAACCTTCCCATGAGGACTTTTCTATGGTACGGTTCCACGGCCCTCTATGGAAGCAGTGTCACACATGGCACAGTCTTACACATTACACATTCTGATTTTTAACACACATATTACACATGTCTTTACATTTTCTCACTTATACATATGGCTCTATTTTCCTAATCATGATACTACGGTTGACAGACTTTAAACATTCAGTACTTTACACTAATCGGGCTGAACAATGCATAATCAAACCACATTCATGATAACATGCATTAATCACTCGTTTTCACATGGAAATCTCATAATGCCATTTTCTGTTATCCAAATCACATGAAAATTTAACCACACACTGTTTGCAGGTTTATGACCACACATGCGAATTTTCACATTTTTCTGAGTCATATTTACATTTACAGAAATTAAAACATTCAATCTCATGCCTTTCATAATTCAATTTATCACGGAACATAACATAAATCTCCAATTTGACATTTCACATATCTGAATCTATCATACATATTGTTACAAAAATTTTCCCCGAATTTATTGCACAACATACAATTTACTGTGGATTTTTTAAAATCCTACACATGCTTTCTATTTCCATTACAGAAATTATAGTAAATCACATGAACATGAACAAATCCTCAAATTTGCAGGGTATGGACTGACACATATACACATGGTATAGAAACATTTGGGGCAATTAATTCCTCAGGAATCATGTAGACAGTAGGTGAACATGCAAAATCCCTTTTTCCCAACATGTATTTCAATAAATTTAATAATTTATGGCATCCACAGAAAAACACAGAAATTTCCACACACATCACATTATCTATTTTACATAACATATAAAAATTACACTATATCCTCATGCGTCAACGTCTGGAAAATAATTATTTAAGGCAGGACAATTTACTGTTCTGCACTGAAGAACTTAACGGCAGTGTCTGGCCCTTCAAGGAGATGGACGGCAAGATCGCTGGCCACTGACTGGAGATCTTGACGGCAAGAGGACTTGATGTCAAGTTCCTGTCTGTGCAAAAACACAGACCGAGCTCCAGATAACAGAGGAATGTGAGGATCCAGGACACGATAAAAATCCATAAAAATGGTAGAAACCTCCTAGACACATACATGGACGAAGTGGGTAGGTTACTTGCCTCTAATTAAATCTCCAAAGGGATCAAATGTGTCGTTGAAGCTCTCCTTGGGCAGTCCCAAGAAGCCTCCAAAAGAGCTCTCCTCCGGGTTCTTGGTCGACCTCCACAGCAAGCTGGGGTCGGGGAAGCCTTCTCCTTGGTCCACTTTGGCCTCCAGTTGCAAGGGATCGTCGGATGAAGCTCCAAGTTGCCGGATCAGAGCATGCAAAGTCTGATTTTTTTCTCACAGAAGCTAGGGTTTCTCTCTTCTCCTTGCAAAGAGCCAAAGAGAACTCTTTCTGGTGAAGAAGGAGTTTGGTTTATAGGTGAGGGGTTTGGGGAACCCCGGAGAGGTGATGTGAAGGCCTGCTAGCCGTTGGGGACATCTCCCCAATGGCTGGGCTTGCTTGCCCTCGGAATCTCGGGGTCTGCAACTCATGCAGGTCAGAGATATTAACGTCCACATCCATGGACGTTGACTTAAGTATTAGCGTCCATCGAGGTGGACGCTGACTCAGCATGGACGTCCATCCATGTGGACGCCAAATGGGTCCTTCGGCCAGAACTCAAAACATGCAGAAAATCCATGCTTAACTCATACATATATATATACATGCCATATATATACTATCATGTACACACTACCACCATACAATTCATACACTATTTACATCTAATTATACACATGCACACATAAGTATAACTAGTTAATACGTACGTAGATATGCACATCTATGCATACGCAAGCATGAATTATTTACACGTAATAAAGTAATACAACAAAATTCGAGGGCCTTACACCCTCTCCCCCTTAAAGAAACATCGTCCTCGAAGTTTAAACAAAACTACTCAAACAAACGGGGATACTTCTTCTTCATCGCATCCTCAAGCTCCCAAGTAGCCTCCTCTCGCGAGAAGTTCCGCCATAGAACTTTTACCGACGCAATACCCTTGTTCCGGAGATGCTGAACCTTCCGGTCAAGAATAGCTATTGGTTGCTCCACATACGACAGATCTGGCTGAATCTCCACTGGCTCATGACTAATCACATGAGATGGATCTCGGACATACTTCCTGAGCATAGAAATGTGGAAAACGGGATGAACACTAGCTAAAGCTGGGGGTAAAACTAGCTCATATGCCACGCTGCCCAATCGTCTGAGAATCTCATACGGGCCAATGAATCTAGGGCTCAACTTACTATGCCTGCCAAACCTGACGACACCGCAAGTAGGTGATATCTTCAAGAAGACATGCTCACCCACCTCGAACTCCAAATCCTTCCTCCTGTTGTCGGCGTAGCTCTTCTGCCAATCCTGCACCGCAACAAGCCTCTTCCTGATAAGCTGGACCTTATCCGAAGTTTCCTGAACTAACTCCGGACCGATCAGCTGCCTATCACCGGTCTCCTCCCAACATAAAGGAGATCTACAAGGCCTTCCATACAACGCCTCAAATGGAGCCATACCAATACTCGCATGAAAGCTGTTGTTGTATGCGAACTCCACTAGAGGTAGATGACGCTCCCAATCATCCTTCCAATCCAGTACACACGCTCTCAACATATCCTCGAGCGTCTGGATAGTCCTCTCGGACTGTCCATCTGTCTGGGGATGAAACGCCGAACTGAGCTTCAGCTCCGAACCTAACGCATGCTGAAGACCCTTCCACAACCTCGAAGTAAATCTCGGATCTCGATCCGAAATGATCGACTTCGGCACACCATGCAATCTAACCACACTACTAACATACAATCTAGCTACTCTCAACCGACTGCTTCTTCTTCATAGGCAAGAAATGCGCAGTCTTCGAGAATCTATCTACGACTACCCAAATCGAGTCGTTGCCCCTTCTAGATCGAGGCAAACCCGAAACAAAGTCCATCGTGACAGCTTCCCACTTCCATACTGGGATCTCCATCCTTTGCATAAGGCCGGATGGTCGTTGTCGCTCGGCCTTCACTTGCTGGCATACTAAACACCGGGATACATAATCTGCCACATCCCTCTTCATGCCAGACCACCAAAAGGATCTCTTCAAATCCTGGTACATCTTAGTGTTATCCGGATGAATAGAGAATCTCGACCTGTGAGCCTCCGCTAACACATGCTCACGGACATCTACCAAATCAGGGACACACACTCGGTGATGGAATCTAATCACACCGTCCTCATCACGAGCAATGCCTGCCTTGCCCACTAACTCTAAGAGTCTAGGGTCGGCTTTCTATTGCTCGATCACCTCATCCAAAACCGAGGACCTAAGGGATAACTGAGCTACAAAAGCCTGGCATAACGATGGCTCTAACTCAGACAACACGCAAGCTGCATCCTCCAACATCTTCCAGTCCTGCTGGAGAGATGGCCTCCTCCTGCTCAGAGCATCCGCTACGACATTGCCTTCCCAGGGTGATACTGAAGGTCGAAGTCATAGTCCTTCAAGAACTCAATCCATCTTCTCTGCCTCAGGTTTAATTCCTTTTGGGAGAAAAGATACTTCAAGCTCTTGTGGTCGGTAAACACCTCAAATCTGACACCATAAAGATAGTGCCTCCAGATCTTTAGTGCATGAACCACTGCTGCGAGCTCCAAATCATGAGTCGGATAGTTCTTCTCATGCTCCTTCAACTGACGAGAAGCATACGCCACTACCCTTCCTTGCTGCATTAGCACACAGCCTAAGCCAATCCGAGACGCATCCGTGTAGATAGCAAAACCCTCTACACCGCTCGGCAAGACTAACACCGGAGCTGACGTGAGCTTAGTCTTCAACAATTGAAAACTACTCTCACACTTCTCGGACCAGACAAACTTCACTCCCTTTCTGGTGAGCTGAGTCAATGGGGCGGCGATGGATGAAAATCCCTCAATGAATCGCCGATAGTAACCAGCCAAACCCAGAAAACTACGAATCTCCGAAGGGGTCTTGGGAATCTCCCAATTCATAACTGCCTGGACCTTTGCTGGATCAACTGCAACACCAGCACCAGAGATAACATGCCCGAGGAAATGAACCTCGCGCAACCAGAAATCGCACTTGCTGAACTTAGCATACAGCTTGTGCTCACGGAGAACCTCTAATACTACCCTCAAATGCTGACGGTGTGTGGCCTCGTCCAGAGAGTAGACCAGCACATCATCAATAAACACTACGACAAAGCTATCTAGATACGGCCTAAACATCCTGTTCATGAGATCCATGAACGCTGCAGGGGCGTTGGTCAATCCGAAAGGAAGAACCAAAAACTCATAATGTCCATAACGGGATCTGAATGCCGTCTTGGACACATCCTCACTCCGAATACTCAACTGATGATAACCAGATCGTAAATCAATCTTAGAAAAGACTGATGCATCTTGCAACTGGTCAAACAAATCATCAATACGAGGTAAGGGATACCTGTTCTTCATAGTCACTTGGTTCAGCTTTCTGTAGTCAATGCATAACCTAAGTGACCCGTCTTTCTTCTTGACGAATAATACAGGTGCGCCCCAAGGGGAAACACTAGGGCGAATAAATCCCTTATCTAGCAACTCTTGCAACTGCCTCCTCAACTCGGCTAACTCCGCAGGTGCCATCCGATATGGAGCCTTTGAGATAGGAGAGGTGCCCGGAAGTAACTCTATGGTGAACTCTATCTCTCTATCCGGTGGCAAACCAGACAAATCATCAGGAAAGACGTCTGGAAAATCCTGCACTACCTCTATCTCTGCAAGAGTAGGTGACTCATCAGCCTTAGGTACTAATACCACGCTGGAAAGAAAAGCATCACAACCCTTGTTTACCATGCGCATCGCCTTTATGGCAGAGATGACTAACTTTCCCGCCAAGTTCCTTAGCAAGGGATGAGATAACTCGTCCTCACTAGGAATGCGGAAAACAATCCTCTTCCCACGACAATCTACTAACGCATAGTACTCCTCTAGCCAATCCAGACCAAGAATAGCATCATAGTCCTTCATCTTTAGCAAGAAGAAACACCCTTCTAGGACTCTATCCTCAATGCACACAGGTAACGACGGAATACACTTCCTAGTCGATACCGTACCCGCAGGGGTGTGCACAGACAAAGGGACCTCTAACTCCTCAGACTCTACGCCTGACTCTAGAGCTAACTGCCTAGCGAACCGCTCAGAAATGAATGAGTGAGTGGCACCCGTATCAAACAAAACCCGAGCGTGCACACCTAGAAGTAAAACCGTACCTTCGGTGACATGCTCCGCCTGCTCGGCGTCCTCGCGCGCTAAAGCAAACACTCGAGCTGGGGCTCGAGGCCTTCCTGGTCTTCCTGTAGCTGGTGCTGCTGCTGCTACCGCTGCTGGGGCTGGCGCTCCGCGCTGGACTCCCTGCTAAAGTCTCGGACAATCCTTGATCTTGTGGTCGTTGCTTCCGCACTTCAAGCACTTTCCCGCAATCATCCAACACTCGGAACCACCATGTGTCTTCTCACAGTGGGGGCACTCTTTCTTCACACCAGGGGAACGTACAGAGGGTACCTGAGCATTGCTGGTTGTTACTGGATGCTGCGGTGCCTGGTACACTGCTTTCTTCTTGTCCTGCTGCTGGAACGTAGCTGCAGGCCTCTTCTGCGAAGCCTTCTTCTCTTCAAGGTATTGCTCCATCTCACCCTCCTGCCTACAGGCAGCGCTAAGGGCCTCATCCAAGGTGCGATGGTCAAACGCCACTAGCCTCGTCCTCAGTGATGGCTTCAGGCCCATCACGAACTTCTTTGCTTTCCTGCGCTCATCTGTCACGATATGAGGTGCATATTTAGATAGTTCTGCAAACCTTGCCTCATACTCTAGCACGGTCATGGAGCCTTGAGTCGAAGAGAGGAACTTCTGCTCCATCCGATCTTGAATATGTTCGAGGACGAACTTGGCCCGAAAGAGCCTCACGAACTCGTCCCAAGCAACCTCAATCGCGCCGTCCTCAAACCGTGTACGTAGTAATGAAGCCCACCATACATCAGCTCTTTCTTGCAGTACACCGTTCATAAGCACCATCTAAACAAATCTAACTTACCAGGGAATATAAACAAGTAAACTAGCACATACCTGCAGCATATAGGTGGCTAGGGTAACCTTATCCTCATCCGCACACCTAATATCTCAGAAGATTTTCTCGATCTCCCTCATCCAGCTTTCGGCTAACAATGGATCGCTCTCCCCCTTAAAAGAGGGTGGCAACATCCTCTTGAATCTTTCCATGATGGAAGGTCCACCATGGTCCTGAGCTGGAACTTGAGCCTGCTACATCCAACAACAAATAATGCACATTCAACATAATATCATACAATTAAATAAAACAGACTACACTTTGATTGATTATGCTAACCTGAGCCTCCAACTAGGCCCGGAGTGCAGCCTGGGTGTGGGCCTGCGTCTGCATGGCCTGCACCAAACCTTGCATGAACACTCCATAATCCACAGGCGGCGGTGGGGGAAGTACAGGACCCTGCGGTGCCGGGGCCTGCTGCTCCGCCCGCTCCTCACGTCTCGGCTCGTCCTCACTGGCCGGCGCTCCGCCACGCCTACCTCTCGAAGCCATGGCTGAAATAAATTTCAGCCACCATTAGAGATATGTTAATTTATTTCCTAACCATTTCTTTATCTATTTTTCATTCATTATTAATCAATTCTACACATGTGGACAATCTATGAAGATTTAGCATGTAATGAAGATGATGATTCATGTATATTTATGTATAATCTCAATCGGTCGCTCTGATACCAATCCCTGTGACAACCCTCATTATACCGGTATGGTTATACCAACCCACGTCGGTATAGTGAACGTTATCACAGTGGGGCATTTACCCAAATGCTATTACATGGTTGAGATACACACAAATATAGATACAGAGTAGCGGAAGTAAAAGAACAAGGTCTTTCATTTCATTTCATCATCCACATTTAACATATATGATCCCATGACAATTTAAAAGAAATAAAGTCCACATAATGAAGTACTAAATTCAAATACATAGTTGTCCACAAATTACATAGTGTTTCTATTACAATGCCTCATTTACATACGATGGAAGCAAAATGTCACAACTATAACTCCGCTAAGCTACTCCCCGTGCTCGGAGTTGCTCTCCACAGTCTTCTCCAAAGGTGTATCACCTACTAAACCTGTACGCCGAAGCAAAGAATGAGTCTAAAAGACTCAGCAAATAACACCACACGCCTCATACATGCATATATCACAGTAGGTTTTCATTTCAATTTACAAAGCAAAACATAAAGCATGCTTGGACATTGATAAAAGACAACCTATCATGACAATTCTACAAAATTTAAAACACATCGTACATGGTTTAAGACATTCCAAAATAAATATCATATCACATGCTTTCTACTCATTCAATCACATGAAAGCTATATTTCAAATCAAGCTACAGTATGGAAGTAACCACACATGGGATTCTTGCCTACATAAAAGAAAACATTCTTATCATGGTTTCTACACATTCTTGCACATGCCATTTATCATTTCATACACATTAAGATTGCTGTTTTGACATACTTTAGCAATTCACACCCTATTGCATGAGAGCTACAATTCTAATTAATTACATCACGATAGCAATTAAACATGGAATTGTTCACACATATGCAAGAAATGTTCCTAGTATGGATTCTACACATTTTTACACACATAAAACATTTTTATAAACACCTTTAGGTTGCTGTTATAACATAATTTCACATTAACATAATGGTTTCACATGTTTACACAATTACTCATTCACATAGTTCCCTTTTTACACATTGCATATTTACACATATTCACACTACACAATTTACACATAATCACATTCATATTTCACAATTTAGTGTCGTGACACATAGTCCAAACCACCATTAGAAGGACACATCACATAACACATACACATAGACGTCACCTAGGCAATATAGTGACGACTCTTGGACTGCGCAGACCGGGAGAACAAGTCTCCACCCTAACTAGTGGTACTTGTCCACCTCCAGGATTTCATCCTAATGCCCTTAGGATCTTAACACATTGAACATTCCTATGGGGACTTTTCCATGGTACGGTTCCACGGCTCTCTATGGAAGCAGTGTCACACATGGCACAGTCTTACACATTACACATTCTGATTTTTAACACACATATTACACATGTCTTTACATTTTCTCACTTATATATATGGCTCTATTTTTCTAATCATGATACTACTGTTGACAGACTTTAAACATTCAGTACTTTATACTAATCGGGCTGAACAATGCATAATCAAACCACATTCATGATAACATGCATTAATCACTCGTTTTCACATGGAAATCTCATAATGCCATTTTATGTTATTCGAATCATATGAAAATTTAACCACACACTGTTTGCAGGTTTATGACCACACATGCGAATTTTCACATTTTTCTGAGTCATATTACATTTACAAAATTAAAACATTCAATCTCATGCCCTTCATAATTCAATTTATCATGGAACATAACATAAATCTCCGATTTGACATTTCACAGATCTGAATCTATCATACACATTGTTACAGAAATTTTCCCCGAATTTATTGCACAACATACAATTTACTGTGGATTTTTGAAAATCCTACACATGCTTTCTATTTCCATTACAAAAATTACAGTAAATCACACGAACATGAACAAATCCTCAAATTTGCAGGGTACGGACTGACACATATACACATGGTATAGAAAAATTTGGGGCAATTAATTCCTCAGGAATCATGTAGACAGTAGGTGAACATGCAAAATCCCTTTTTCCCAACATGCATTTCAATAAATCTAATAATTTATGCCATCCACAGAAAAATGCAGAAATTTCCACACACATCACATTATCTATTTTACATAACATATAAAAATTACACTATATCCTCATGCGTCAAAGTCCAAAAAAAATTATTTAAGGCAGGACAGTTTACTATTCTGCACTGAAGAACTTAACGGCAGTGTCTGGCCGTTCAAGGAGATGGACGACAAGATCGCTGGTCGCTGACTGGAGATCTTGACGGCAAGAGGACTTGACGTCAAGTTCCTGTCTGTGCAAAAACACAAACCGAGCTCCAGATAACAGAGGAATGTGAGGATACATGACACGATAAAAATCCATAAAAATGGTAGAAACCTCCTAGACACATACATGGACGAAGTGGGTAGGTTATTTGCCTCTAATTAAATCTCCAAAGGGATCAAATGTATCGTTGAAGCTCTCCTTGGGCAGTCCCAAGAAGCCTCCAAAAGAGCTCTCCTCCGGGTTCTTGGTCGACCTCCACAGCAAGCTGGGGTCGGGGAAGCCTTCTCCTTAGTCCACTCTGGCCTCCAGTTGCAAGGGATCGCCGGATGAAGCTCCAAGTTGCCAGATCAGAGCATGCAAAGTTGATTTTTTTCTCACAGAAGCTAGGGTTTCTCTCTTCTCCTTGCAAAGAGCCAAAGAGAACTCTTTCTGGTGAAGAAGGAGTTTGGTTTATAGGTGAGGGGTTTGGGGAACCCCGGAGAGGTGATGTGAAGGCCTGCTAGCCGTTGGGGATATCTCCCCAATGGCTGGGCTTGCTTGCCCCGGAATCTCAGGGCCTGCAACGCATGCAGGTCAGAGATATTAACGTCCACATCCATGGACGTTGACTTAAGTATTATAGTCCATCGAGATGGACGCTGACTCAGCATGGACGTCCATCCATGTGGACGCCAAATGGGTCCTTCGGCCAGAACTCAAAACATGCAGAAAATCCATGCTTAACTATATATATATATATATATATATATATATATATATATGCCATATATATACTATCATGTACACACTTTTTTTGCTAACTAGGAAACCCCGCCCCGTGTGGTTTTGTGGACTCAAGGATTGGTGTTCGTGAACTCCAAGGTCAGGACTTGGCAGCTCCTACTTTCCGTGTACCCGTATTGTCCTTACCCCACTTGACCAGGAAAATCCCGGACCTACACACCTCGAGGATTGCATGTAGATCAGGTAACCCCCCCCCCCCCAGGAATCGAACTCGGGACCTCTTGCTTTTAAACAAGAGTTCTTACCGATCGACCCTACCACCATACAATTCATACACTATTTACATCTAATTATACACATGCACACATAAGTATAACTAGTTAATACGTACATAGATATGCACATCTATGCATACGCAAATATGAATTATTTACACGTAATAAAGTAATACAACAAAATTCGAGACCTTACACAGAGAGAGAGAGAGAGAGAGAGAGAGAGAGAGAGAGAGAGAGAGAGAGAGAGAGAGAGAGAGAGAGAGAGAGAGAGAGAGAGAGAGAGAGAGAGAGTAGTGGGTGCTTTGATGAGAGATAAAGAGTCGAGTGAGAGGGGGTTGGAGGGGGAGAAAGAAAGGTTATTTAATTACATGGTAAAAAGTCTTTTTCTACGTAGCATTAACTCTAAAATATCTTATTTTTAACAAGAGATTTTTTCTACTTAATTGATTGGATAGAAAATGTGAGGTGAATTCTTCTGCCGTCCACTTGATTGATCGAACGAATCGAGACCAATCAAATAAATGATCGAATAATTTATCTCACATTTTTTTAGAATATTTCCAAATAAAAAGCGTTTCTCTTTTTTAACCCATCACTCCCAACTTACACTAGATCCAGCATTGCCGCTGCTTGGGTGCTGCATGCCAGTGTGAGCACCAAGGGCTCTTCCACACGGATGCAAACCCACCCAACACTCCCGAGTGTTTTGTTTAATTTCTCTTTCTCGTTGTCGTTGGCATCAGACTGACAGAGTGTGCATTGAACTATGCTTGTCTTGTTTCAATTTGTTCCTTTCTTCTCCACTAGAAGAACTTTCATTAAACTACGGAAGAAAATTGAGAGTAAGCACGCTGAAGTTGGAAGAATTCTAGCCAATTAGAAAGCGTAGAAACAAAGCCGTAGTCTGGCATCTGAACATTGAAGGAGTTAATTTGATGTTTCCGTTGCACGTTATTCCGGGGGGAGGAAGAAGCACTCTGGCAGAGTCCACGGTTGGTACGTTGCGCGGCGTCCTCGTCGGCTTCTGGATGGACCGGCAAGATAAAGGGAGGGAGGGATGTGTGGCACTTCTATGTTCTTTTCTGCTTAATATGATCTTTTCTTGGACCTTCTTCAGTGTTCTCACTGTTGCGTATATTGGAACTCTGAACTTTGACAGGTAAGTTTGACTGGCAGTGCGTTTATGTTCCCAAGTGTAGTACTTGTTATGTGACGGGCCAAGAAAAGTGGATGGGCCAAATAAATGGGCCTCAAGAACTATCAAAATTGGCCAAGATAAATGCCTGTCTCAATTAAGGGTCCGTTTGTTTCCAGGAAAAAGTTCATACTAGAGATATCACATTGTCCGACACCCGGAGGCCGGCGGCCGGCACCGTCGGCGTCCGGCAGCCGGCGGCCAGCGCGGTTGGCGTCCGGCCATCACTAGCGGCCAACGGCCAATGTCCAGCGTCCAAATTTTAAAAAAATATTTTATTGAAAAACAAACATCAGAAATTTTGTTAGGAAAAATATTTACGTGGATACCAAATGGACAATTATATTTTTGATTTTCTTGTAAAAGTTAATTCTTAAAAAATATTTTTCCTATGAATTTATTTTACAAGCAACCAAATAACCAAATGGACACTGAGTGGGAGCCCAAAAATTAGCAAACAAAACCGTTTACTCTTTTTTGAGGAACTACTTCATAGAGTATAGCTTGGCATTCAAATGGCTTGAAGAAAACTTTTCGTCTTGGATCGACTACCAACGTTGAGATTGAGTGACGTGTGTGTAAATTTTGATGGGCCTATCTAGAATTGAAGTGCGCCTCCAAATATTATTATACTAGACCACATCAGATCATGTGTAGGTGGATATAAAATGCTGAAGATATGTATGGATCATAAACGTGTGAAGGAATACTTGTTTGTTGTTGTCAATGGTATGTTTCATTCTTATGAAATGAGTCTAAATCTTTTCGGCCTATAATGGAGGGCCGTTAATTATCAGTTATCATGTTATATGCATTATCAGTTATCATGTTATATGCGAATCAATCAGATATAATTTTCAAAGATGCTTTAGACACGACATACCATCATGTATAGCAAATATTACTCTTCTCCATGCAAGAGCCATACGACGTTGTCATGCCCAGAAAAAACGTATTTATTCCGACACAATTTTGTGCGTAAACGCAGTCACAAAGTTTGGACAAGCATACATTTCTCGCATGTTGTAACATGCTCCAAAAGTCTAGCCAAGCCACATTGTAATCTCATTGTTGACCGGGAAGCGTGATAAATTGAGTGCGACGATTAAATTACCTGGCAATACAAAGTTCAAAACACCAAAACAAGCAAAACAGCTAAACAAAGATGAACTCTCAATTGGATTCAACATCACACAGCATAGGTTGATGGCCGCCATTTTGAAGTCAAAACTACCGTGGTTAAAATAATTGCTTAAGATGATTGTGACTAATGTCTGAGGAGGAGAGAAAAACTAGTCTGAACTACATTCTGTCCTCCCTCTTCCTTGGAGCACAAGTGATGATTTCATCAACCCTGAGAATCATTTCGGCAGCCTCCGTCGCTGAGAGCAGCACCGCTTGCTTCACCTTAAAGGATTCTGATATTCCAAGCTTCTCCATGTCCCCGACCTATAAAGGCAAATGTCCATACATCAGAAAAAGCGAGCACAGAAAACGTAGGAACGGCACACAGAACAAGAGAAATGACATTGTAACTCACATTGCCAGAGAGAACATCAATTCCAGCGTTACTGTTCTCCTCGTGATGCTCTGCACGAAGCTGGGAAATTAGCTCTGCACTGTCCAGACCCGCATTATCGGCTATGGTGGTCGGTATTATCTGGAGCGAGCGTGAGAAAGCCTCAATAGCATGTGATTTTTTCCCAGGAGTCTTCCGGGCTAGTTCATCCACTTCTCTTGCCATCACCATCTCAGGCCATCCACCCCCAAATAAAACACGGGTATCATTCACCGTCTGGGACAACACGCACAAAGCATCGTGCAATGACCTTTCGGCTTCATCAAGAACATGGGAACTGAAATCAAGCAAAGTGGCATTACCATGTGAAAACCGATCTCACTCAATCCTTGGAGAAAAATGCTGTCATCTCCGCATGAAGAACGATTAAAGATTTATGGAAGTGCCTGAATAGATGTAACTTATCTTATAACAGGGATTAAGTAATATGCATATCCTAAAACTAAGAAAATCATGAAAACAATAAAACCAGCTGTGTAGACAAATTAAGGATTCAAATTAAGAATTCAGTAATAGCAAGAATCAAGATTCCAACTCCCAAAACTTAAGGATATATACACATCACATACACATAAATACATTCTACAATATATATCACGACTGCTACAATGCAACTAGCTCCCAGTAACCACTGACAAGCGACACACACAGCTGTAGAGAAAATGCAGGTTCAGTAGGATGGTCTTGTCGCATTATAGATGTAAATGCATACATACGTATTTTACAGAAGGATTTACCTTGCACCTCTTAGAACTATTGTGCATGCCTGGCCCATTTCGACTCCAGAGAAATGAATCAACTTGTCCTCCCCAATCATGATTTCCTCAATAAGTTTGCAATGACCAAGTTTAACAGACTCAGGATTATCAAAAGTGGATGCAATTTCACCACCAGTTACCAAAGCAAGCCGTTCAATCCCATCAAAATCAGCATGCTCAATGGCAAGAATTCCTGCATCTGCAAAAAGCTCCTCTGGAAAGTTGTAAATCAGCTGACGATTGACAAAACAGTTAATTCCATGAGCAACAATCTTTTGCACTTTCTCTCTCATCTTCTCCTTTTCAGCTGCTTCAATTTGTGCCACCTTAGCCATGGAGTCCACACGAACACGAGCACCATAGATCTTGACTTTGTCAGTATCCATTGCTGTATTTGCAACTAAAATCTTTGCATTTTCGATCCGCTTGGGTTGACCAATCCCTATTTTCTTGTCGAGAATAAAACTGCAGTGGAATAATTGAAAGATCACTCGGTGCCAAAAGGCAACAAGCACTAATGAAAAATAAATGAACAGAGCCAACAAAAAAATCACACATATAGAACCACACAATAAACTTGTTATAGATTTCTCAAAAATAAAGAAGGAAATGAACAGTCAACCAATAACAGACAACGGCTAGTCAATCATCCCAAACATATTTTCAAACTATGGAAGAAGACACATGATAAGAACCTCTGAAACTGATTCTTTTCACAAACTAAGAACCTCTAAAACTGCACACTTACCCTTCATCTAGAAATGAATCACTTAAGGACCCCCCAGCTTTCTTGATGATCTGAATGGCCTCCAAATTTGTGCTTCCCTACAAACAGCATGACAAAAGAAAAATTATGCTTGGCTTGTCAGGTATTGCAGAGAAAGAAGCAACAAAAGACATTGAACTTTCTGCTGCAGAATCATGATAAAACAATGTCAAATCCTTACATGAATTCTGATCTAAATATTTGTGCTAAAGCTAGGGCGTTCTCTGGAAGCGACGTGTTACATCGGAACCCGGATGGAATGATAAATGAGCAAGGGTTGGTTAGGGTGTTCCCAAGAAGCGACGCGCCACAATGGCGCCCGATTGCGGTGTCAAGTAGGCAAGGGTTCTCGTGTGGGGTTGGACGAACACGGGTAAGAAAGTTAGTCCAAAAACATAAGATCTGTCTAGCTACTTAGAATATAGGAACCTTAACGGGCAAGAGTTTAGTGTTGGTTAAGTTAACGACGGATAGGAGGGTTAGCATAACATGTCTACAAGAAACTAGGTGGAAAGGATCTAAAGCTAATAGGGTGTTTGGGAGCAATTTAAAAAAGAAAACTATTTCTATCTAAAAAATGAAGTTGAATTCTCTTTTAACTTTAAATTTAAAGTTATAAAAATATGATGTTATCTGTTTGGTAAAAAAATCAAAAATTTTAAAATTTATGTTGACGTGTTTGGGAGGGGAGTGGGACTTGTGGGAGGGGGGGCGCAGGGCGGTGGGGGGGGGGAGGGGGGGGGGGGGGAGCTAGGCGGGGGGGGGGGCAGTGCAGGGGGGGGGGGGGGGGCCGGCCGGGCCGGCAGGGGAGGGGGGGGGGGGGGAGGCGCCGGGAAGGAGGGGGGGGGCGAGCCGGCAAGGGGGGCGCAAGGGGGGCGGCGGAAAGGAGAGGGGGGGGGGGGGGACGCCGGCCGGGCCGGTAGGGGGGGGGGAGGGCGCCGGGAAGGAGGGGGGGTGCGAGCGGCAAGGGGGGGCGCCGGAAGGAAGAGGAGGGGGGTGGGAGCTCCTGTGGGCAGGTGGGGGGCTGCCGGAGGGGGGGGAGCTAGGCGGGGGAGGGGCAGTGCAAAGGGGGGGGAGGCGCTGCGAAGGAGGGGGGGGGTGAGCTGGCAAGGGGGGGCGCCGGAAAAGGAGGGGGGGGACGCCGACGGGCCGACAGGGGGGACGCCGGCGGGTTGGGGGGGGAGACAGGAAGGGGGGGGGAGACGGGAAGCTGCGGGGGGGTGGGGTGGCCGGCGGGGGAGGGGAGGGGGGGCGCCGATGTTGGGTGGGGGTGGGCGGCGGGGGGAGGGGCAAGGGGGTGCGGGTGTGGGTGGGGGGGGGGGGGGAGGAGCGGGGGACGCAAAGGGGGCGAAGCTGCGGGGGGTGGGGGTGGCCGGCGGGGGAGGGGAGGGGGGGCGCCGGTGCTGGGGGAGGGGGGGAGGAGGGGGGGACGCAGGGGGGGCGAAGCTGCGGGGGGTGGGGGTGGGGTGGTCGCCGACGGGGGAGGGGAGGGGAGGCCGCAGGGGTGGTGACGGGTGGGCTGGGTTTGGGGGGAGGGGTGGGGGTTTTGTGGGAGAGACTTTGTGTTTTTAAAATAAAAAACAAGTTGGTACTTATTTTTTTTTAGAGAGATTTACACAGGACAAAAGTTCTTTCCTAAAAAAAAAATTACTTACCAAACATGTCTCACTATTTGATCTCTCTCTTTTTAAATTTTAGAGAAAAAAGAGATAAAAAACTGCAATCAAACACCCCATAAAGATATTGATGGTTATAAAATTAGGTATACAGGAACTAATAACTCTAGAAATGGTGTGGCTATAATAATAGACAAAGACTTAAAAGAGAAAGTGGTAGAAGTTAATAGATTGAGGGATAGACTTATTTTGATAAAACTTATTGTAGGTGAGGTTACTATGAATGTAGTTAGTGCATATGCACCACAAGTGGGTTTAGAAAAGAGCATTAAGAAGCAATTTTGGGAGGCTATTGATAGATTGATCCAAAATATCTCTAGTGAAGAGAAAATCTTTATTGGTGGGGATCTTAATAGCCATATGGGTAAAAATAATAGATGATATGAAAAGATTCATGGAGGATTTGGCTTTGGCGAGAGAAATGACATGGGCACTAGTATTCTTAATTTTATGGCCTATGATCTAATAATTGCTAATACCTTCTTTAAGAAGAGAAACAAACACCTAATAACATATAAGAGTGGTACACATAAGAGTTAAAATTGATTATTTTCTTATTAGAAAGACTGATAGAGTTTTGTAAAGATTACAAAGTTATCCCTAAAGAGAGTTTAGCCCCACAACATAGGTTACTAGTAATAGATGTCCTTATCCCAAAATTTAAAAGAAAAACCATCATAAATAATTACTCTAAGATTAAGTGGTGGAATTTGAAAAGTAAAAAATTTGAAAACATTTAAAAATTATTTAGTAAAAAAAAATTTTGGAATTTAAACCAGGAAGCTAATGTAATGTGGAATAATGTTGCAAATTGTATAAAGAATGTAGCAAAACAACTCTTAAGTGAATCTAAAGGCAAAACGAATGTAGAAACAGAGACATGGTGGTGAAGTGAGGAAATTCAAAAATACTATTACAGTTAAAAGAGATTGTTTTAAGGCTTGGCAAAGTAACAAAAATAGTCAAACTTTAGAAGCTTATAAAAAAACTAAAAAGAGGGCTAAAGGAATAGTTAGTGAAGCTCAATCAAAAGCATTTGAAGAATTATATAATAAATTAGGAATCCGAGAGGATGAAAAAGATATATTTAAACTAGTTAAATTAAGAGAAAAGAAAAGTAAAGATCTAGATCATGTTCATTGCATTAAGGATGAAGATCAAAATGTTTTAGTAAGGATCTAGAGGTTAAAGAGAGATGGTGTAACTATTTTAGAAATTACTTAATGAAGATTGCTTTAAGGATGTCCCTTTAGAAGAGAATCATTAGTCAACAAAATGTGATAAATATCAATATTTCAAGCGTATTAAGATGTCAGAAGTGGGTGATGTTTTAGGAAAAATGAAATTGGGCAAGACCTTGGGACTAGATGACATACCTATTGAAGTGTGGAAAGCTTTAGGAGACATTGATATTAAGTGGTTAACTAAAATTTTTAATAAAATTTTGAAGGAACGAAGAATGCCAGAAGAATGAAGAAAAAATGTCGTGGTTCCTTTTATAAAAACGCAAGGGGATATTCAAAACAGTAATAATTACTGTGGAATTAAGCTTATGAGTCACACTATGAAATTTTGGGAAAGAGTAATCGAGCAACGAATGCGATGTATGACTACGATATCAGAAAATCAGTTTGGTTTTATGCCAAGTAGATCTACTACAGAAGTTATTTTCTTATTACGACAGTTAATGGAGAAGTATAGAGAGATGAGAACAGATTTATATATGGTTTTTCTTGATTTGGAGAAGACATATGATCGAGTACCGAGAGATTTGATTTGATGGATATTAACAAAAAAGAGAGTTTCTCAAGGATATATTGACTTGATCCAGGATATGTATGAGAGTGCCACTACTAGTGTGAGAACTATTGCTGGAGAGACTTGTGAATTTTCAGTCATAGTAGGTTTGCATCAAAGTTCTGCTCTAAGCCCGTATCTCTTTGCTCTGGTTATAGACGAAGTAACTAAGCAATTACATGATGATATCCCTTGGTGTATGTTATTTGCGAATGATATTGTCTTAATTGATCAGAGTATTGATGGTTTAAATGCTAAGCTAGAAAGTTGGAGACATACCTTGGAATCTAAATGTTTTAAAATCAGTAGGAGTAAGTCAAAATTTATGCATTGTAATTATAATAATAAGAGGGTGTTACAGGAAGATATGGTTCAAATTGATGGACAAGACATTCCTAAAAGTAGTAGCTTTCGATACTTGGGGTCTATCATCAAAGAGAATGGGGAGATTTATGATGATGTAGCACAGAGCATTAAGGCATGTTGGCAAAAATGGAGAAGTGTATCAGGAGTCCTCTACAATCATCGTATACTAGTGAAACTTAAAGGAAAATTTTATAGAACGGCAGTGAGACCTGCTTTATTATATGATACCGAGTGTTGGGCGGTGCGAAATGAATATATTAACAAAATATGTGTGGCAGAGATGAGGATGCTGAGATGGATGTGTGGTAAGACTAAGAAAGATAAGATTAGGAATGAGCGCTTCCATGAGGATTTGGGGATAGCTACAATTGATAGAAAAATGAGAGAAAATAAACTTAGGTAGTTTGGACACCTGCCCCGTCGCCCTAACTCGGCGCCGGTTAAAAGATGTGACAAATTCTTAGTGGATACCAGTAAAAGAGCTAGGGGAAGGCCTAAAATGAGATGGTGGGATGTTATTAGGAAAGACTTGGACTTCTTGAGTTTAAACATGACTATAGCACTTGATAGAAATTTTTGGCGGAAATGAATTCATGTAGCTGACTCCAAATAATGGGATAAGGCTCTGATGATGATGATGAATCCTGATAAAACAAAATAATATTAAGGGAAAAAAGGATTGCAATGTGAAGGGGAGAGATTATGAATTGTTGGAGGGACCGTAAACAAGTAATTGGAGGGACAGGACTAGGAAAGTTTCTGCTTTAAGCAATTGTTTCAGAATTCTGGTAATGAAAAGAGACTTACACACACACACACATACATATATGTATGGGGTATCCATGAAAAATTGGTAGACCACCCATGTGTCCAATGTTTCAGTTCACATGGCACCAAAACAAGAGCAAGGCAAGTGAGGAATGGCGAAGAATCCCATGCCCCATTAGGAGAAATTGGTGGCTTGCAGTATCACCACCTGTAGTTTGAACTGCATAGCCATAGAGATTAACAGGTTCAAGAAGTATTTTCAGATATTTTTTTTTTTAGATCTTGAAGAGGAATGTTTGCCAAGGAATTGATCAGCCGTTAACCTTTAGGAGACCCAGCTCTTCCAAGAATATAAATATATGGAGAATTTTGCCTCCCTCAAGATGAGAGAGACTCTGTCAAGAGGGGATTCCAAATGAGAAAAAACATTTCTAAGTGAAACGGCATCAGCTTATTATATCTCAACACAGACACTTCATCTATTTCACCTCTCATTCTACATCTATTACAGAAAGAACAATGAAGATGCCTACACAATAACAATGTTCATATGAACTGAAATTATTACCTTAAGTCTCATAACAGCATCCACAGCAAGTTTTGCAAAGTGCTCCTTGTCCTGAGAGAGAATCTTTGAACTCAAGGTTGTAATAGCAATCTTTAGCAAATCTGCCCTGAACTTCTCTACATTACGCAGAAGGGAAACAATGCATCTTAAACAGTGAGCATTGAGCATTTCTAGCGATGGGAAACAACATGCACATGAGCAGTATTTGCAAAATATAAGTGAAGCATAAACTCTAAATGCTCATGGAACATTAAGATAGTGTTAGCATGGTTACTTTTACAGAAGGATCAAAATGCAAGATGTAGAGAGATGCATTGTCTTAGCTGCTTCATAATAAACCCTGTTCAATCAACCTGAAGAAATACTGCATTCTTTGATCAATACCTGGATCCTGTTTGTTATCCATGGTCCTCCGTAACAAAGCATTTCTTGCACATTCAGCAGCCATACGATAACCTGATAGTTTAGAACTAATCATATTTTCATAAACTCTCAAACAAGTTATAAACATTTAAATAAACCAATTAGTAAGAAAACCAGCAAGCCAATCCGATAAGATGTTTAACAAAAAACTATAAATTTTATCCCTAAAAAACATGAGTGAGTTAGGACTAAGGATAACAAAATGACATACAGATTATATCACCATATCATACTTCCAAATTAAGGGCCACCGAGGCAATGGCAAACAAAACAAAGAAGTAGATCGCACAAATGATGGGGTTTTGCACCCATTCAGAAGATTCATCAAGAAGCTTAAATACGCAGTTAAAGTATCAAACAGACCTGCAATTATAGTCATGGGATGAATCTTTGCCATAATCAACTTTTCAGCTTCCCTCAAAAGCTCTCCAGCCAAAACAACAACCGATGTTGTCCCATCACCGACTTCGTCATCTTGAACTTTTGAAATGTCTGATTCTTATAAGGAACTTACAGTTTTTAGATCACATTGTAAGAAGCTGCTTATAGAGTAAACATGCAAAACACTCAAACCACAAAAAAAAGACATCCAAGGAAGAGCCTGCACCATCCTCCTCACAAGTTTGTAGAGTGAATAATACTTAAACTTCAAAAGTCAAAACAACAGTCTAGATAAAAGGACCAACTAGCCATGGATACCAACAAGAACCTTAGCAGCTGGATTATCAATGTGAAGTGACTTTAAGATAGTGGCACCATCGTTCGTGACTGTCACACTACGTCCTCGACCAGTTGATTGCAAGATTTTATCCTATAAAACATGGTCACCAGATTAAAGAGCAATCAATTATGCAAAACCATAGGACAATCAAAACTTGAATCAGCAGTTACCATTCCTTTTGGGCCTAAAGTAGTTTTAACCAAATCAGCAATTGCCATAGCACCGACAAAGGACGCCTATAAAAAATGGGGAAAATAACATTGAGATAAAGCTAAAATTAAATATACAAGACAACAGATTTGAACAGGAAAGAAAAAGAATAAGAAAGATAAGTATGCTAAAACAAACAGCATTAATACAACATCTTAGTTAGGTACATGATCTTTGTCAAACAATACATTGTCGGTATGCTAAACTACCATTTGATCGTGCCTGAGTATGCAAATAGGTGTATCTCAACATGTGACAAATTCTACCTACAATTACTTGAGAGTAGTTTTGGAGCAACTTTCTTTCACCTTTCTGGGCAACCATTTATGCTTACTCATTATTGGCTGAGCTTAATGAAGTTACCTAATGTTGAACAATGTAGATTACACTATCTAATTTGCTTCAATCCCTGATTTTGCTACCATCAAACATGGCAGAAAGAGTTCATAGTACTAAGAATTGACCTGACATCAAGAGAATTGCATAATACCATTTTAGTCCCTATATCTAAGCCCATACATTGTTTGATAATAAAAGTTTGACCAATCACATAATCTAATTACAATTTGTCATATAAACACAGGACAGAAAAATACATCATCTTTCAAGCTGTAAAGAGTTTCCTTAGCCTACTTTGTAAGCTTCCACAAGCCAGGGTGGGGAATGCATAAACATGCACCCCAAGACCCAGAAACTGACAAGGTCTTATTACGATAAATTCATATTACTAACATGTATAAATTAGCTAGAAGCAATCTCCAGTTATGTCATTAGAGAAAAAAATGATAACAAAAAATTAGAAGAAGCAATCAATCACCATTTGTGCCATGGATTGATGAGCTCTGCATTATCCATCCAAGATGTAATAGCCATTAAGTTAAGTTGAACGTAAGTTAAATTTCTTTTTATGCTTAATGATCAAATATGAGAAAAAAAAAATGAGAAAAACCTCTCACTAACAAACTAGGTCAACAAGTTCGGTGGGAAATGCATAGAGTCACTTTTACCATTCTGGCTCGTTCTCCTTTCTCCTCAGTGGCTTCATTCTTTAGGAGCCTCTCAATCTGGAAATGAGAGGAAAAAAAAATGTAAATGAAGAATAAGATTAAAGAATTTGAAGTAGAGAATGAAGCAACATCCATACCGCCATGGCTGAAACTTCCAACAAGGTCGCTCTATATCACCACAACAGACTGACTGCTGCACAAGCAGAAGATTCACATCAACAAAGTGGCAACACATTCAGATAGTTCCATAGTCCAAAATATCTTACAATGCCTTCATTCTCTTCACACACTCCTGTGATCGGGCGTATAGAGGGAGTTAAGAGTACCGCTAGAGGCAAAAATCAACAAGGCCAGAAAGTTACAAACATAGTGTTCGATGGAAGGGAAGGAGATCTGCACAATACATACAGAAGTGCAAGGATCGGCCTAGGGCAATTCCTGGGCGAATCTGACCCATCCTTCCACGACAGTGCCAGGTAGGGTTGAACAATGGTCGGTTTGGCCTAGTTCAGCCCACTTTGTTTTTTACTTAACCCAGACACCGACTGAGTTGGTGAACCGAAATGAACCCAAAAAAGAATTTTGGTTTGATTAGGTTCATTTAATTCGGTTTAGACTTTTCGGATTTTCTTACGTTTTCAGTTTTGACTCTTCACTTTTGGGCTTTTCTTATTATCTTAGTCGGGTCATGGGCGTTTGGGCTTTTCTTAAGAGTTGAACATGATAAATGATTCAAAATCCTGTCATTTGTAATTTTGTAGCATCAAAGAAATACAGCCCAGTAACAATAAACTGGTAGAACAATACACAAGCTACAAAGGATGGTAAGAACTCTAGTACAAGGGAATATTGAACAGATCATGAACACATTCAAATGCGGAGAGCTACAATGTGAGGTTGTAACCCCGCTGCAACTCCGGCTACAAATTACATACCGGAAATTCGAATACGAAGATGGCCAATATCTGAATAAAGCAATCGGAAGAAAAGACTTATAACATGCATTGCCGCTTCTGAAATCTAGTTCTCCAGTTTTTTTTAAAACTTCCTCATAAGGCAGGTAGACATATGATATCATACAACATGGATGTAAATGTTTTCCCCCATTAGGATCACTGAGTATCATGGTCCCACCCAAAGCACCAGAATGCATCATCAAAAACCGTATAAGGCGTCTCGAGCACCAAATCTTGGGATGGGCGCGAGGCACGGAAGAGGGTCTGCTACTGGTGAGAGTGGACAGGTGTAACCAAGCCGTTTGGGACCTCTCAACAGGATCCTCCACATTCGCAAACATCGTTATGGGAAGATAAAGTAAAATCAAAGCTGTGAAAAGAAGATCACGGGAGATCAGTCGTGGCCCCACACCAACGTCGCCGCCTCGCCGTTCTCTGGAGATGTCAGCAGGGCTGCAAGGAAGCACCTCTGCCTCGTCTGCGACTCCGCCGCCCGGAGATCTCAGCAGAGGAGACGTCGCCGGCTTGCCGCTTCACTGCTTCGCCAACGCGAAGGCCACCCAGCTCGCTAGAGTCCTTGCCTTCGCCTGAGTCGCCACCTAGCCGGTCCGCCACCAAGGAGCCAAGGGTTTAGGGTTGCAGTGGGCGGCGGAGAGCAGGCACGGGGCGACTTGGGTGGGGGGGTTGGGGGACTGGAGGTCGACGAGTCCTTGATCGGGTTCATGGTTTGCTAATGGGAACCCGACATGTGTCACGGTTCGGGTCGGGTCCCATTTCCGGTTTGGAGTCTTTAAACCGAAATCTGAACACCTCACTTTTTTTTTTCTTCTAGAAAGATTTTGTGCATTTTTCAAAGTACAAAAATGTCATATCATCTTGCACTTTTCCTCTCTCATTGATAAGAATCAAGGTGCCACATTGATCTCTCTCCTCTTTTCCACCAATAGAAAGAGAAAAATACAAGATGACATGTCAAATTTACACTTTGAGAAGTGCACAAAGTCTTTCTCTTTTCTTCTTCTTCTTGGTAAATTAACACCCCCGAGTGTTTGGATTTTTGCATCTGAAACACCTTCTAGTTTTGATCAGATGATTAAAAAATCAAATATTTTGACCAACAAATGAACTCTTCTCTGTGATTTAGATGCATAGCTTTTATTTATTTGGTTTTCTTTGAGCCATTCATTCATTAGCTTATAGTTTATACGAACATGTACCAAAACTCGACGTAATAATATGAACTAAAACAATGCGGCAACAATATAGCATGTACTAGAATGTGAGATCTGATAAAGTTAAAGAAAAAAAGATTTCACTGGAGCTTGAGGTCGCTCATAAAGGTAAATAATAGAGTTTTATTTTTAGTGAGATCTAATAATTTAGGCTCAATCAAGTTATGTGATGATCAGTGACCATCCTTTTTTTTAGTGGGTAAATGTGAGGGTAAAGATTTAAATCTAAGACCTAAAATATATAATATAAAGTTTTAACTATTAAATCACTCAAGACCATCGTAATCATACATGTTGATGATATCATTGAAAAGAAATATTTATTATACTTCTGAAATTTATTTTTTTAGTGTATTTTTGATCTCCGAGTAGATATATAGGCACAATGGATGGCATTGGCCAATTAAAAACGCCACAAATGCATTGAAAAGTAATAGATCTTTCTCATATATAACTAAGGCAGCGTTTCGGAGTCATCGATTTGCAGACACAACATGTTCAGATTTTTAAATCTATCGTCACAAATCTCTGATATGTCTGGGGGAATCATCAGTATCATAATTCTATTTCATATAAAATCGTGTTACCCTCTATCAATCCTAAACGCTGCTTAAAATTATTTTTCACAAAAATCGTCCCTTAGATTCAGTCGGAGATGTGGAGTTTTACTTTAAAAAATAAAAATATTAGAAGCAAAGGAAGTCATCTTAAGAAGAGCAATTATTAGGTTTATTATAAATTTGACAATGTTCTAATGTATATTACAAATATTGAATTATATGGGAAAAATAAATCATTTCAAGTAAAAAAAATCAATATCAACTTTGAATAAAAAAATCTTAAGCCCGATTAGATTGTCAAACTTGGTTTGGTTCAGCATGAAGAAAGAAAAAGAACAACCTTTCAAACCGAGTTGAACAATGAACACTCCTAAATGAAGGGACATATCTTCTTCAGATGCACCACTTTCAAGTTTCTGAGGGCCCCCGGACATTTGTCTGACTTCTTAAGAGGATGAATAAAATGGTCTGTTTCGTAGAGGATGACAAAATGTTTTGAACAAATTTACCCGAGTGGAGGCCATAGAAGTTAAGACAGTGTTTGAAAAAAATTGTTGAAAAAATAGATTTTTTTATTCTAATTATTAGAATCTCTCTCTGGTTCTCAATTAAATGTAAAAAGTAGATTTTAGATTTTCAAAAAGACAAATTTTAATAGAGATGATCATAGAGAGAAAAGAGAGGTAGAGAGAAAAGCGACAATTATAGGGCCTTGACTTTTGCGCATTAAAACTATGTGTGGTGGTCATTCTCAGCCACCCAAGCCCATCATGGCCCATCACGGCCCATCAGGGCCCGTCAAGGTCTTGTTGGCAGGAGTGGTCTTCCCCGGAGCAACACATGTTCTCAAGCACCTCTCGAACGGGACCCTTACCCACACTACAAGAAAAAGCGGAAATAGCGACCGACAGGTTCGGTCGCTATTCGGTCTTTGTTCGGTCGCTATACCGATCGGCGACCGACTAACCACCGAAGTGAGACCGATCAAATCGGTCGTTATATATCGGTCGCTATACAGCGACCGATTGTTATCGGTCGCAAAATCTGTCTCTGATAGCGACCGAAATATATCGGTCGCAAAGTTCGTCGCAAATAGAGACCGCCCTTTTCGGTCGCAGATTGGTCGCCCACAGCGACCGATAGTTGGTCGCTGTTACGGTCGCTAACAGCGACCGATATTTATGGTCGCTAAGGCGGTCGCTAAGTTAGAGACCGAATTAGCGACCAAATATTGTCCGTCGCTATCGATGAAGCGACCAATTTTAGCGACCGATCAGCGTCGGAATTCTATCGGTCGCTATTCGGTCGCTAATTTGACAATATTTTTTTTTTAGAAATTTACATAAACAACAATAAATCACCTGATAAATAACAATATCACCTGATAAATAATAATACCACAAAACCACAATAAATCAACTACACAAATCACAATCTCCACAAAGTTCAAATTCATCACATAAAATACAAACACACAAACTAATCATACATCCATAACAAACCTCAAATTCATCACATAAAATACAAACACACAAACATCATACATCCATAATAAAATGACAACATGCACATAACTAAAATGAAATCACAAATCCTCCGCATATGTGTCATCCTCATCCTGGTCGTCGTCTCGTCCAACATCTCGCGACGGATAATCCTGCATATTATTTAAAAAAAATTAAAATTAAATACTTAATAAAGAAATCAATTATTCTTGAAAATTAAAAGCAAGATATTTTTCATTTAACTGAAATTGACGAATGATAGTTTTAAACGTTTTGCTCAAATCGGTAGTCCAATTTGAACTCCGTCAGTTTTTACGTGTTACTTTCACCCCCCATATCGTGTTTAAACAATCGATAGATTGATTGGACATTTCTTTTCAATTTCGGACTCTCAAACCCAAGTTCATAGATTTGAAACTAAAGTAGTTAAGAAAATGCAAAATTGTTTGTCCATGCCATATCGGGAGTCCAATTTGGACTCCGTCAGTTTCTACAAGTCATTCTCACCTTTCCGGTCGTGTTGGAGTCATTGACAAATTAATCGGACCTATTTTTATATTTCTGACCCCCTTAAACCCGATTAAATTAGTTCTTCTTAAGAAATGTAAATTTGTGTATGAAGTTCAAATTTGGAGTCCAATTTGAACTCTGTCAATTTCTACGGGTTACTTTCACCTCCCATGTCGTGTTGGAACAATCGATAGATTGATTTGACCTCTATTTTCAATTTCGGACCCTCAAACCCAAGTTCATAGATTTGAAACTAAAGTAGTTAAGAAAATACAAAATTGTTTGCCCAAGCCATATCGGGAGTCCAATTTGAACTCCGTCAGTTTCTACAAGTCACTCTCACCTTCCCGATCGTGTTGGAGTCATTGACAAATTAATCGGATCTATTTTTTTATTTTTGACCCTATTAAACCCGATTAAATTAGTTCTTCTTAAGAAATGTAAATTTGAGCATGAAGTTCAAATTTGGAGTCCAATTTGAACTCTGTCAGTTTCTACGGGTTACTTTCACCTCCATGTCGTGTTGGAACAATCGATGGATTGATTAGACTTTTCTTTTCAATTTTGGACCCTCAAACCCAAGTTCATAGAGTTAAGAAAGTGATATTTTTCCCTCCTCAATCTAAATTCTTATATTTTGTAAGATGATATTTAGAGTTAACAAATAGAAAATCAATAAAATAAAATACTTACCGGAGGCTGCTGTGCAGGAGGTGCAGGAGGTGCTCTATTACCAGGAATTCCCAATTCTACGAGCATCTGGGCGACGGTCTGAGAGACGATGGTTGAGATATTCTGAGAGACGGTCTGAGAGACGATGGTTGAGATATTCTGAGAGACGGTCTCGTTGACGATCGCCCTAAACATATCCGGAGTCATGGTCGGGCCGGCACTGGAAGAAACACCTGGGGCTGCTGGTGTGGTAAATGGAGAGGTCGCATGTGAGACCGAACTCGAGCATGATGATATCACTTTGGTCGTGCCCAAGCTATGTCCAAAACCATAGACATGGCCTTTCTTGGGTGTCCCAGATGCTGCAACCCAAATGTCAGGATCCAACTCTGGACGCTGACTGTCATCCCCGTACCTCTCATCCATTCCTCTACTATATGACTCCTGCAAAAAATAAAACAAATAAAACAAAATTATTCTACAGTTTAACCACAATAAATGAAAACTATTAGTGTATACACTTACCGCTACCTCCCGAGCTTTCTCACTAATGTAATCATTTGTCCCTTTCTTCTTATGAGTTTCATCAAAAAGCTCTTGAAATTGAGGTGGCCGCTTGAGCTGTACTTCCTGTTATTCAAATAAATCACAGTTTATTATTAGATTAAAAAAAATTCACAAATATAGAAGTATACTTACCAATCTCGCTTTATGCGTTGCAAAGGAGACAGAGCCACTCGTGTGTACATTCGCTTCAGGATGCGCTGCTCTGTTTTGCTTTGCTTTGCTTGAATTTTCACTCCATTTCTCCGCTCCCCAAATGTCGCACAGCTCCGTCCAATACTCCTTTCTCATCCACACAGGCCCATGCTCCTTCCATTCGTTCTTATCTGTACTTGCACATGCTCTTTCTGCAGTTTTTCGGACATTGTACATAAGATGTTTGAAATTTGCTCTTGCAGTACTTGTCCATGCAGATCTAGCACGTAACTCATGTGAATGCTCTGTGAATCGATGATTCTTCTACATATTAACAAAAAAAAAATTATATGTTACATAACAATAAGTGTGTTCAAATAAGAATTGAAAATGACTTAATATGATAAAATAAGATACATACCAAGAACATAGAGAACAATAAATCCTGAACATCCATCGGAAAATCAGAAAAGCGATGGATGGGGCCTGGAATATGTGCTTGAATTGTCTTTGTAATAAATTGTGATGCTTGGGCTGGCTCTATTTTATTCCTGAAATTGAGAATATTAATACCACAATGACGAATAGATAACAAAAATAATGCATTACATACCCTTCATTTATCCACACTGCCCGCATCGTCTCATTATAACTGCCCTCCCCCTCGTGATGACTCGTCTCGTCATCAGCATGTACTATACGAATTAAATAGTATAAATAAAACAAACTATAAAAAAAATAGAAATGTAAATGAACATACCTGATGTAGATCTACTCGCCATGTGTGATGGAGATGCAGAGGCTGTCAATCTACCTGCTGCCGATGGTAAAAGTGCAGAGGTCGTGGGTCCTGTAAAGATAAGAATAAGATACCACAAAAATATAAAGAATTATTTTAAACAAAACATACAGTGCATTATACATGACATATTTACCTGCTACAGGTAGTAACGGTGCAGAGGTCGTGGATCCTGAAAGGATAAGAATAATATACCACAAAAACATAAAGAATTATTTTAAACAAATACTACAATGCATTATACATGAAAGTATACATACCTACTGCCGGTGGTAGCGGTGCAGAGGTCGGTGGTATCGGTGCAGAGGTCGATGGTACCGGTACAGAGGTCATGGGTCCTGTGAAAATAAGAATAAGTTACCACAATGACATAAAGAATTAATTTAAATAAATACTGCAATGCATACAAATCAAAGTATACATACCTACTGCCGGTGGTAGCGGTACAGAGGTCGGTGGTAGCGGTGTAGAAAAGGAAGTAAATCTCCTCCTACTACCCTCTCCCCTCCCACTACCCTCACCCCTCCCACCTGAAGAAGTCCCACGCCGTCCTCGAACCATATCTTCAACTGGTAATAAAATACATGCATATTCATCAAATAGTGGGAAAAAAATGGGCAGACACGGGAGTATTAAAATTACAGAGTACCCTTCATTTTAGGTAAAATTGTATACCATTAATCAAACATTCTCCATTTCATCTTCAGATGTTGGAGATATATCAAATTCAGCATTCACATCTTCATTATCAGATTCATTTTGATCACTAATATATTCCTCCTCATCGGAGTCCCCCAACTGTATTTCAAGTTGTTCTGGTTCGACTTCTTCCACTTCATTCTCTTTAGATAAAGACAGTGCCTCCACAGATTCATCACTAGAAGCAGGCAAGTCTACATCATCACCCAAATCTGATTGAAAGAATTCGGAATTCACATCCAATTCTACTGTTTCAGTCAAATCCAACTCATAATCCGGGAAAAGCCTTGTCTTAACCTTGCAAACTGCCCACCAATCATTTCTTTCTTTATTTCTAGACGATGGATACTTTGTATAATAGACCTGCTGGGCTTGTGCGGCCAAAATGAATGGATCATAAGTATTCAATTTGGACTTATGTCTGATATCGACAATCCCATATGTTGTGTCATTTCGAACAGAATTTGGATCAAACCAATGACACTTGAACAGAAATATATGGTTGTCATCTCCGAGATATTGCAATTCTAAGATCTCCTCAATAATACCATAATAATCACATTCATTTTCATTATATGTACTTCCTTTCACACATACCCCGCTGTTCATTGTTGATTTATTCTGCCCATATTGTCTAGTGTGAAATCTATACCCATTCACAATAAATGCTGGATATGTACGTGCAACTTTCGATGGGCCATAACTGATCTCTCGAATTCTTTGATCAGTAATAAAACCATTTTCAACCTACATATGGAGAGCACACTAGTCAGAATTAGTCATAAATTGGCCTAACAAGGAGAAAGATTAGTAATAATACTTACACGATATTTCAGCCAAGAAGCCAATGATTTTTCTCGTTCTTTTTCAACCTCCATGTCAGAGAGATATGGACATCTTTGGATTAATTCTGAGTCAAATTGTCTGTATTATGAACATTAGAGCATTATAGATGGAATGAAAATTAACAAGTTATGGACATAAACATAATGTAAGCAGAGAACTTACGCAACATAAGATTCAACCTCCATACAATTTAAAAGGATGTAAATTTCTGCACAGTGCAATTCTCTATCATTTAGCATCCGACACGAAGAACGTCCATACGCACGTCCAGGATACTTAAATATAGAGAGCCGATCAGAGTGAAAGGAGTCTCCTCCATCATCATTACGTGGTGGCCGAGTACGACGAGTTTGTATCTCAGGTTCAAAGTACATTGAACAGAAATTTGATATTTCTTCCATAATGTACGCCTCCGCAATGGAACCCTCTACTTTTGCCTTGTTGCGAACTTTCATTTTCAATTCATGCATGCACCTACCAGAATGTTCATAGGATAATGAAAAACACATCAAAAGATATTGAATTATGAGGAGAAAATATATATAAATTACCTCTCAAATGGATACATCCATCTAAATTGTACTGGCCCTCCTACTTTAGCTTCATATGGTAAGTGTATAAGCAGGTGCTCCATTGAATCAAAGAATGAGGGTGGAAATATCTTTTCCAATCTACAAACTGTCGTGATCACATTCTGTTCAATAGTTTCCACATCTTCATACCTGAGCTCTGATGTACATAAAATTTTAAAAAACTGACTTAACTCAGTCACTGCTCCCCATATCGGCTTCGGCAGCATATCACGAAATACAATAGGTAACAACCTCTGCATGAACACATGACAGTCATGACTTTTCATTCCATATATTTTCCCCTCATTTGTATTCACGCAACGAGCAATGTTGGACACATAACCATCTGGAAATCTCAATTGTTTTAGCCAAAAGCATACTTCTTTAATCTGTGCAGCTCCAAGGGCGTAAATTGCTTTCGGTTTAACTGTTGTACCATTTCTATCAAGAAGTTCCAGTTCTGGACGTTTACAATGTATTTTCAAGTCTAAACGAGCATTCACATTGTCCTTTGTTTTGCCTTTTATGTCCATAATGGTGTTGAACACATTATCAAAGACATTCTTCTCAACATGCATGACGTCGAGGTTATGTCGTATAAGAAGAGTTGACCAATAAGGCAATTCCCAGAAGATACTTTTTTTGACCCAGTTGTGATCCTTCCCAAATCCAGGGAGATGTCTTGTGCTGCTCGACAATTGTGTTATATCTGGTAAGTTCTGTACCCTTGCTGCTAAATGTGGACCAGACAACCGTTCAAAATCAGCTTCTTCCAATTCAATTTTGTTCTTTAAGAATGCATCTTTTTGCCTTCTAAACGGATGGTCCCTTGGTAGAAATTGTCGATGACAATCAAACCAGCATGACTTGCCACCATGCTTAAGTACAAATGATTTGGAACTATCCATACAGTAAGGACATGCTAGTTTTCCATGGGTACTCCAGCCAGATAACATTCCATATGCAGGAAAGTCATTTATTGTCCACATCAATGCAGCCTTCATAGTGAAATTTTGCTTTCTGGATGCATCATAAGTAGTAACCCCATCGGTCCATAACAATTTCAACTCATCAATCAACGGCCTGAGATATATGTCTAGTTTTTTTCCAGGATTTTTTGGACCAGGGATCAATAATGATAGAAATAAATGCTCTCGTTTCATGCACATATTTGGCGGAAGATTGTATGGTGTCACAAAAACTGGCCAGCAAGAGTAGGAAGTCACTGAACCTCCAAATGGATTGAATCCATCAGTACATAAACCCAGTCTTACATTACGCGACTCTTTTGAGAAAGTAGGGTGAGCACAGTTAAAGTGACTCCAAGCTTCGGCATCTGCAGGATGAGTGATTACATTATGTTGTCGACGTACTCTTTCCGCATGCCATCTCATATGTTGAGCTATCTTTGATGACATATACATTCTCTGCAATCTCGGTGCAATAGGAAAATACCGCAATGACATATATGGTATATCTTTTTGCTTTGAATTGTCCCCTTTCTTAGGCTTGAATCTATCATGACCACATATGGAACATGATACCTTACTTTTATCCTCATTATAATATAGCATGCAATGATTAGGACATGCATCTATTTTCTCATATCCAAGCCCTAAGTCAGTGACCATCTTCTTTGCACGATAAAAATTTTCAGGTAACTTCTCATCTTGTGGCAACATACTTTTGATAATCAGTAACAAACGATCAAAACAAATCTCACTGATGTGAAATTCAGATTTCAAGTTCAATAATTGTGACACCGCAGACAGTCGAGAGTGATTTTGACATCCATTCCACAATGGCTCATCAGCATCTTTGAGTAGCTGATAAAATCTTTCAGCTGTCTTGTTTGGCGGTTCTTCATCGTGTACATGCTCCTCATGAACATTGAATCCTGGACCAGCAGCATCTATGACCATATCAACATATGAACTTCCAACATTGGCAGGCTCGGCAGGCTGGAAGGACCACAATGTTTCACCATGACATATCCAGTTTGCATAATCTTTAACAAACCCCTTTCTGTATAAATGACGTTGTACATCCCATGTTGTCAGCCACTTCAAATTCTTACAGACTGCACAAGGACATCGGATACGACCCTCACAATCTACAGCTTCAATAGGATTTCTCAAAGCAAACTGAATGAATCTCTCAACTCCATTTTTAAATTCCGTAGACACCACCTGATCAACTACTCTACGGTACATCCATGAACGATCTTCCGACATTTTCCCTGTGCGAATGAAATGTAAACACACAAAACTTTAACATGTCTAACAAAATAAAAAGTCCAACCCTTTCCTCACATCGTCCATCTCTGCCATTTTAAATAGGAATGAAATATCATTTAGATTTTCACTTTTTAACCCATCTGTGAAGGTTTGATCGCACGATTAATTACTATATGTGTTGTGTTATTTGCTAAAAATTTCGGCAGCATCTCCCCACACCTCTCCGATATACCACAAAATATTTATTGATTAAGAAATTTTCTTAAACACTTACTAATAAGTGGTTAAGAAAATAATCAAAATCAATAAAGGTATATCAGAGAGGAGTGAGAAGACGCAACCAAAATTTTTAACAAACAACACAAACACATATAGTAATTAACCACCTAAGTGCGATCAAACATTCACAGACTGTCCAAACGGGACAATTCAAGACTTTGAGTCAGATATACACGTTCTCATCATTCAAAATGAGAACGTGCACATCAATCCCAAAGTCTTGAACGGGTAGGTTGATTGACACGGGCTTAACACGCTCTCCTAAGATGCGTGCAATGTTAGGTTGCACCCACGCATCTCAGCTCACATACAACACCCAACTAATTAATTATTGACAAGATAATAACACATTCTAAAAACACAAAAATAAGTATTCTAAAAACTCTATACATAGAAAAAATATTAAGAAGCACATAAAACAAGTAAGATTGACTTTGTGCTGATGACCATTCAATAAGAAAGCTAGAAAGCATATTCAACTAGAAAGCTAGAAAGTAAATTTACAAAACTAGAAATCAAATTTACAAAACATCCAGCACATTTATAAGAGAAAAAATGAAAGACATCACGCACTATTCATTGGTCTCTTTGATAAATGGATAAAATTCTATAGTATCTCTTATTCATTGGAATAAGTTAAAATTTGGTTCCACAGATCCAATAGGAAGAATCTGATATGCCCAAAATATGAATGTGTCAAGTAATTACAATGTTTTATCAGTACTGGTTATGAGGTTAGGATAAGAAGTTTGTATCAGAGTGAGAAAGTGAATGTCGAGTCATCCAAGAGCTCACAGCCCTTTTGAGGATTCCTCCTTGGGATTTTGCCTCTGTATAATGTCATCCACACCACTATTTCTTTGAGAGGTTGGCAAAAAGAATGGCACTCACTTCTTTTTTCAGAATTAAGATTTGAAGTTATTGTTAATATCCTATACTTTGGGAAAGGAAAACTTATGGCTTTACACTAATTAGAGTAGAGACATCTCTCATGAAAGCTGCAACTTTGGTAGAGCTGGATTGCACAATATCTAAAATGGTCAAGAGTGCCTGTTAACCAAAGTGAACTTTCGGGTTTCTGCATGGAAGGCAATAGTAATAGAATTTAAAACTTATTTAGAAAATCTGTGGTAGGGTACACTCTGAAAGCCATATGGAGAAATAGGAATAACACTTTGTTTGCAGGTGAGAAAGATGTCAAAACTCTCAAATCAAGGGATGCTATTGAAGCAACAACCAAATATATACATGGCTGCCAACAAGGGCACCCAAGAGGAAAGTTGGCACATGATAGGGAGATAGCTTGTAGGTAGCCTTGTGGGGTGGCATAAACCTAAAACAGGATGGATTAAAGGAAATTTTGATGGAGCTAGCAAGGTATCTGAGGTGCCATATATGTTAATCAAGTTACTGTTTCTAAATCAGAAATGCTTGCTGCAAAAACTTGTGTAGAGAGAGCTAAAGGTCTAAAAAACCACATGAACATTGAAGGCTTTGATCAGTTAGAAGGGGATAATCTTGTATAGTCATTAGTGCCATTAAAGATCCGGAGAAGGCACCATTGGAGATTAGGGGGTTAGCAAAAGTCACTAAGATCAGCCTGTTGTGCAAGTGGAAAGAGCACAAAATTACTCATAGTCACACATCTGCTAATGTTGCAGCGGATTGGGTTGGCGAAACCAGCTAGAAAAGTCAAATTTTCTATCACATGGACAACTACTATACCAGAAGAGTTACATGATATTTGCCTTCAAAAAAACACAATAGGTAATTACAGTGAGAGGAAACCACCTTGACGCTAGCCATGATGATACCATATTTCGTTGGTCGTTAACACCCATGCAGGTGTTAGATTTTGTTGGTTCTTAGCTAGTATAGTGCTAGCTGAAGCCACCCACTGTATAAACTGCCCGTCAAGATCCCCCACCTCGCTGTTGCTTCCTTCGATCGCCATGTTAGCTGGGTTGGGATGATATAGGGCTTGACCATGGGCATGTTGTAGCCCCTCACATTCCGTCAATGTAGTGGAAGGGTTTGGACTTGGGGTCGATGAAGTGGAAGGGCAGACATATTAAAGCTTACCATTGAAGGCGATGGCGGTGATAGCGACGGGTGCGATGGTGGTGTCGGCAAAGGGTACAACTCCGGCGGCGGCAAGGGGCACAACGGCTATGGCTCCCATGGGTGCGACTCCGGCGAAGGCTTGGGGTGCAACGGTGGTGGCGACCATGGGCGCGACGACGGTGGCTCCGGTATGTGGCCGAAACCACCTAAGGAGAAGATAGACGCCTAAGGAGGAGGAAGGGGGCAGGGGACAGGGGCAGGTGGGGGGATGGGAGCCGGAGACTCCTCCGGCACGCACGCACTGCAGGGAGAGAGATAGAGAGGTCCAGAGAGAGAGACAGAGGGAGGGCCGGAGGGGGAGAAGGGGACGTTAGGTGGGGGGAGAGGGCAGGGAGGGAGCAGGAAGGGGGCAGGGGGCGGGGGCAGGAGTGACCTTGGGAGGGGGGGGAGTGGGACTTACCGGTGATGGAGAGGCGGGAGTGGCTGCAGGCGGCGGGCGGCGGGGATCTCCTCGGAGGCGGCGACGTCGACGGTGGCGGCCGGAGTCAACAGCGGCAGCGGTAGCAGCGGCGGCGAGCTCCTCGGCGACCGGAGGGAAAGATTGGGTCGGGTCGACGGGAGGGAAAGGTGGAAGGGAAAGATTGGTCGCGGGTGAAAATAGGGCATCAGAGACCGATTTTGCGACCGAAATAGGTTCCGTCTCAAAATCGGTCTCTGAAATGCGACCGATAGTATCCGTCTCTATTCGGTCGCTTCCAGAGACGGAATTTGCGACGATAAAATTGGTCTCAAATTCGGTCTCTATATCCGCATTTTCTTGTAGTGCCAGAAGCGCCTTATCCTGCTGGCTTTACTAATCGCCCGGGCAGCGCGCACCGAACAGCCATTGTCGTTACCGAACAGCGGAGTCAGCCTTTATACAGGCTACCTGCTCGATAACCCTGGCTAAGTACGTCCGAACAGGCTGTTCGCCTCCCCGCAACAGTTGTAACTGCTGCAGGCCACGCGCCCCAGTTCTGGGACGTATTAACCGCCGGACAGCCCCGCGGGCGCCTCAACGGATAACTCCCCGGACGACGCGCCAACTGGCGCGACCTCTCAGGCACGATTCAGGGACGTTTCATCCCTTCCCCTCAATGCATATGCCTATAAAAGGCCCAGGTACAACACCATGCAAAGACACGTGTAATCACGCAATCTGATACACACCAGCCACGACATCACACACGAGAACCCCCTTCCTCTCAAGTCCATTACTGACTTAGGCATCGGAGGGTTCTCCCCGGTTCTTCAACTGGGCCCTGATCCTATTTTGGTTTTGCAGGCTTGCGTCTGCTACCGACGACCGTTTTCCCTCTCCTCTGAGTGTAGGCCCATTCGGTTCCGGCCCGAACAGGAAAAAGCCTCCACACTTTTGGCGCCGTCTGTGAGAATCGACGACAGCTATGGCTCGCGGGCGATCCTCCTACCAGAATGTTGGGAGCAGGGCGATGAGGTCCCGCCAATCTAGGGCGGAATCCCGCCTTCGGGACCCTCCCGTTGACGTCGCCATTGCCTCTGCTAGCGGAGGCGGCAATGTCCTTGCACCAGCAGCTGCCATGCCTACAACTGCCCAAGAAATGGCAGAGCTCCAGGGTCAGATGCAACATCTGACGGGTATTTGCCTGGGCTTACAAGCTCAGCTGGCAAGACCCCAGGCTCCGGCGGCCTCTCTTTCGTAGGAGCGTCAGGCGGAATTGTCTCACCGACGATCTCGCGCCCCTCCTGCGCTCCAGGAGCAGTTGGTGGACTCGCCGCGGCGGTCGCATCACGCCCCTTCTGAGGAACGGGCGCCGAAGCGCCGTGGCCGTTCACCCCGCCGCTCCTTGGCGTCCCCGCGCCTGGCGCGCTCAGTTGTGGGAGCCAACTCCCACAAGACCGGTCAAGAAAATTCTGCTCATTCCGAGCAAGAGTTGGCCAGGTGCTTGCGCCGCGTGGTGAACCTTGAGCGTCGCGTAGACGCGATGGTTCAGCGTGCAGAGGGAAAAACATCAGCGGAAGAAGACTTGGACTTCCGCTCCCCCTTTAGCGTGGAGATCCTGGAAGCCCTGGTCTCCCCTAAGCTCCCTCTGCCCACTATCGCGCCTTACGACGGCACTACCGACCCGGCGGATCACATCCACGTGTTTGAGTCGCACATGGTGTTCTATGGAGCATCAGACGTGGCCAAATGCCGGGCCTTCCCGGCCACTCTCAAGGAGACTGCCAGAGCTTGGTTCGAAGGGTTGCCTGCAGGTTCTATCTCCTACTTCCGCCAACTGAAGAAGTCCTTCCGGGACAATTTCCTCGGTGGAAGGTCGCAGCCGCGCACAGCGGCCTCCCTCCTGGCCGTTCGCCAGAAGAAGGGCGAGGCGCTCTGGGACTTCGTCAAGAGGTTCCGGACTGAGGCGCTTCGCATCACACACCTAGACGTTCCCCTCGCCACTAGTGCCCTCATCCAGGGCACCCGCGATGGCTTCTTGCAGAGGACCCTCGGCGTCCAACAGCCTGCCACTTTGGCCGAGCTACTTTCCATCGCCCAACGCCATGCGGCATGCGAGGAAAGTTTGGCCACCGGCCGAGCAGAGCAGGGCGAGCAGTTGGACAAGAAGAGGCCCTCCGACAACGGTTCAAACCGCGATCGGAAGAAAGGACGGCGCAATGGCAACTCGCCGCGCCGACCACGTCCCTTCACCGACTACGCCCCGCTGATGGTGGTACCCGAACAAATCCTGGCAAAGATCAGCAACGAGCCATATGTTCAGTGGCCACCAAGGATGCGCTCCGATCCCCGGCGGCATAACCAGGAGAAGTACTGTCACTTTCACCGTGACCACGGCCACGACACCTCCGAATGCTGCCAGCTTAAAGACGAAATCGAGTCCCTAATTAAGCACGGCTATCTCGGATAGTTTGTGCACCGGAATGAAGACCGCCCCAGAAGCCGAGAGCGGACTCCCGAGCAACAGATCAACAACGAACCCAATGGGCAGGAAATCAATGTGATCGCGGGAGGGTTCGGCGCAGGTGGAGAAAGCACTCAAAGCCGACGCGATTACGCAAGGCGAGTGCACGTCGTGGATAGGCCTCCGACGCCCCGGCCAGCTCCGTATCCCACCAATCCTGCACGCGCACAGTCTGAGGAGGCTATAACCTTCTCGGATGTAGATCTTGTAGGGGTTACCACCCCGCACACTGATGCCTTGGTCATCTCAGCCACCATCAACCATTGTAATGTGCGCCGGATTCTGGTGGATAATGGGAGCGCCCCCGACGTGTTAGCTTACGATTGTTGTCTCCTCATAGGCCTCAAGGCCGAACAGCTCACCCCTGTAGAGTCCCCTCTATTCGGCTTCTCAGGGGTTTCGGTTCAGCCCATGGGCAGAGTTCGCCTCCCAATTACCCTTGGGACGGCCCCAAAGAGTGTGACCAATATGGTAGATTTCTTGGTCATCAAAAACATGCCAGGCTACAACGCTGTCCTCGGCAGAGGCCTGATCGGGCGGATTAAGGCGGTACCTTCATCTCTTCACCAAAAGATGAAGTTTCCGACTCCAAGCGGGATTGGGGAGGTGCTCGGGTGCCAATGCGAGTCTCGACGGTGCTATGTCCTCTCCTTAAGAGACAAGCAGCCACTCGCTGCCCCAGTGCCTGTCCCAACCCCGACCGACCAGCCTTCCACCAGCTGAAGATTTGCTTCCAGTACAGGTGGACGACGACCCCAAGCACATCCTTTATATTAGCGACTTACTGGCGAAAGCCGAGCAGCAACGCTACAAGGCCTTCCTGCTCGCCAACCTGGACGTGTTAGCATGGTCCGATGACGAGCTTCCGGGCATTCCTCTGGAGGTGATGGTGCACCGCCTCCGTTTGGACCCACGGGTCCCACCAGTTCAGCAAAGGAGGCGACCGATCAACCGAGAATGACAGACTGTGATCCAGGATCATGTCGTCAAAAGCCGATCCATTGGGCTCCTCCGGGAAGCCCAGTACCCTAAGTGGATCTCCAATGTGGTCCTCGTGCGCAAGGCCAATGGCAAATGGCGTGTGTGCGTAGACTACAAAGATCTCAACAAGGCGACGCCCAAGGATAATTTTCCCCTGCCGCGCATCGACCAGTTGGTGGACGCCACATCCGGACACGAGCTTCTCAGCTTTCTGGACGCCTACTCTGGTTATCACCAGATCAGTATGCATCCTCCGGATCAAGACGCCACCACATTTGTCACAGACTTAGGGTTGTATTGTTTCACCAGGATGCCCTTTGGTCTGAAGAACGTTGGTGCCACATATCAGCGGCTGGGCAATAAGATGTTCGAGCAGCAGATCGGGCGCAACATGGAAGTCTACGTCGACGACATGCTGGTTAAAACGCTCCCGAGCATCGACCACATCTTCGATCTTGAAGAAACCTTCGCAACTTTGTGGAAATTTAATATGAAGCTCAACCCAGCCAAGTGTGCATTCGGAGTACACTCGGGTAAGTTCCTTGGCTTCCTCATTTCAAATAGAGGGATAGAGGCAAACCCGGAGAAAATCCAAGCCGTACTTGAAATGGGTAGTCCGAAGACAGTGCGTGACGTCCAGCGTCTCACTGGACGCCTCGCCACGCTAAACCGGTTCATGTCCCGAGCAGTTGAAAGAAGTTTCAACTTCTTCAAGTTGCTGCGAGGCCCCAAGGGCACCTCCCAGCAAGGGGGGCATGTACGGTGGACTGAAGAGTGTGAAGCCGCCTTCACCGAGCTGAAGGCATACTCGACAGCCCCACCTATTCTCTCGAAGCCCGTGCTCGGAGAACCGCTGTTTGTATACCTTTCAGTGACCGAACACTCCATTAGTGCGGTTTTGATCAGAGAAGAGGGAGCGGCACAGCATCCAGTATACTACATCAGTAGGGTCCTCCAAGAAGCTAAGAGGAGGTACCCCCGAGCAGAGAAACTCTTCCTTGCCTTGGTCATGGCTGCTCGGAAGCTTAGGCCCTATTTTCAGACCCACTCTATTACGGTCCTTACCGACCAACCACTGAAGTCCATCCTTCAGCGGCCAGAGGCTTCTGGCAGGCTAATTAAATGGGCCATAGAGCTTGGTGAGTTTGACATCAGTTTCCGCCCAAGGACAGCAATCAAGGCGCAAGCATTGGCGGACTTTGTTGCGGAATGTACTCTCCCTACCGAGCAGGATCCTCCGCTGGCGGACGAGCCCCCATGGGAGCTCTACGTTGATGGGTCCTCTTGTGTCACAGGGAGCGGAGCAGGTCTGGTCCTCACCTCCCCAGAGGGGTTAGAGTTCCAATACGCCCTCCGACTTCGCTTCGCTGCCTCCAATAATGTTGCCGAATACGAAGCATTGCTGTCCGGCATCCGCATGGCTAGGCACCTTGGAGCCCGTCGGCTCAGGGTCTTCAGCGACTCTCAGTTGGTAGCCAGTCAGGTGAACGAATAGTTTGAAGCAAGGGAACCCCGCATGGCTCGATACCTCCAGTAGGTCAAGAGCCGAGCAGAGGGCCTCATCTATTTCGAAGAGCACGGTTGTTGGCAGCTTCGTCGAAGTGGGTTGTTCGGAGAGTATGGAGAGCCACTTCTAGAGGCACAATGGCTTCTGAGCCGTAAGCCAAGTGGAAGGGCGTTTCTCCTGTTGCCACTCGCGCTGTTGTTCGGTGGCACCAAAGCACATTGGTGAGCTCATCGATCCAGTAACCTCCTGCGGCCTCCACTCTTGTGCGGATGCCGTACAGCATTGTTCGGTTGGCGTTTTCAACCAAACCGTTTGCCTAGGGATGCACCACGGAGGTGAAGTGGTTGTAGATGCCGAGCTCGGCGCACTTTTGCTTGAAAGAGGTGCTGTCGAACTGCTTCCCATTATCGAAGGTGATCACCCTTGGAACTCCAAATCGACAGAGGATGTTCTTCCAGATGAACTTCCACGCAACCTGCTCGGTGATCGTGGCAACAGGTTCCGCTTTGATCCATTTGGTGAAGTAGTCGATAGCCACGAACATGAATCTTTTTCGACCTTGGGCCTCCGGAAAGGGGCCTAGGATGTCGATACCCCATTTGGCGAAAGGGCGAGGTTCGGACAGGCTGTGAAGCTGTTCGGCAGGCTGATTAATGAGCTGCCCAAACTTCTGACATTTCGGACACCTTCGAACAAAGGTCATGCAGTCCTTTTGCAACGAAGGCCACCAGAATCCTGCCTGAATGATGTTGCGCGCTAGCGTTTTGCCTCCCAAGTGGCTTCCGTACAGTCCTTCGTGGACCTCTTCGGTGGCCGCAAGAGCCTCTTTGGGATTGAGGCACTGTAGGAGAGGTCTTGAAAGGGGCCGTCGGTACATCTTGCCTTCTATGAGGGTAAAATGCTGGGAGCGCATCCTGATCTTCCGAGCTTCGCCCTGCTCGGGCAAAAGCTCACCTTCAAGTAGATAGGCCAGGAGTGGGTCCATCTAGCTTGGGGCTGGCGGACCTTCCTCGATGGCTGTGATATCTACTTCGGTGCTCGGTGAAGCGAGCTCTTCGATGAATACAGAGCGCGAAGGGGAGATGTCACCTGAAGATGCCAGTTTGGCTAGTGCATCAGCGCGCGCGTTCTGCTCCCGCGGAACATGTATGACTTCGAAATAGATGAGGCCCTCTGCTCGGCTCTTGACTTGCTGGAGGTATCGAGCCATGCGGAGTTCCCTTGCTTCAAACTGCCCGTTCACCTGACTGGCTACCAACTGAGAGTCACTGAAGACCCTGAGCCGATGGGCTCTAAGGTGCCTAGCCATGCCGATGCCAGACAACAATGCTTCATATTCGGCAACATTGTTGGAGGCAGCGAAGCGAAGCCGGAGGGCGTATTGGAACTCTAACCCCTCTGGGGAGGTGAGGACTAGACCTGCTCCGCTCCCTGTGACACAAGAGGACCAATCAACGTAGAGCTCCCATGGGGGCTCGTCCGCCAGCGGAGGATCCTGCTCGGTAGGGAGAGTACATTCCGCAACAAAGTCTGCCAATGCTTGCGCCTTGATTGCTGTCCTCGGGCGGAAACTGATGTCAAACTCACCAAGCTCTATGGCCTATTTAATTAGCCTGTCGGAAGCCTCTGGCCGCTGAAGGATGGACTTCAGTGGTTAGTCGGTAAGGACCGTAATGGAGTGGGCCTCAAAATAGGGCCTAAGCTTCCGAGCAGCCGTGACCAAGGCAAGGGCGAGTTTCTCTACTCGGGGGTACCTCCTCTCAGCTTCTTGGAGGACCCTACTGATGTAGTATACTGGATGCTGCGCTGCTCCCTCTTCTCTGATCAAAACCGCGCTAATGGAGTGTTCGGTAACCGAAAGGTATACGAACAGCGGTTCTCCGAGCACGGGCTTCGAGAGAATAGGTGGGGCTGCTAAGTATGCCTTCAGCTCGGTGAAGGCGGCTTCACACTTTTTAGTCCACCGTACATGCCCCCCTTGCTGGGAGGTGCCCTTGGGGCCTCGTAGCAACTTGAAGAAGTTGAAACTTCTTTCAGTTGCTCGGGACATGAACCGGTTTAGCGCGGCGAGGCGTCCAGTGAGACGCTGGACGTCACGCACTATCTTCGGACTGCCCATTTCAAGTACTGCTTGAATTTTCTCCGGGTTTGCCTCTATCCCTCTATTTGAAATGAGGAAGCCAAGGAACTTACCCGAGCGTACTCCAAATGCACACTTGACTGGGTTGAGCTTCATATTAAATTTCTGCAAAGTTGCGAAGGTTTCTTCAAGATCGAAGATGTGGTCGATGCTCAGGAGCATTTTGACCAGCATGTCGTCGACGTAGACTTCCATGTTGCGCTTGATTTGCTGCTCAAACATCTTATTGACCAGTCGCTGATATGTGGCACCAGGGTTCTTCAGACCAAAGGGCATCCTGGTGAAACAGTACAACCCTAAGTCTGTGACGAACGTGGTGGCATCTTGATCTAGAGGATGCATACTGATCTGGTGATAACCAGAGTAGGCGTCCAGAAAGCTGAGAAGCTCGTGTCCGGATGTGGCGTCCACCAACTGGTCGATGCGCGACAGGGGAAAATTATCCTTGGGCGTCGCCTTGTTGAGATCTTTGTAGTCTAGGCCCTATCTTCAGGCCCACTCCATTACGGTCCTTATCGACCAACCGCTGAAGTCCATCCTTCAGCAGCCAGAGGCTTTCGGCAGGCTAATTAAATGGGCCATAGAGCTTGGTGAGTTTGACATCAGTTTCCGCCCAAGGACAGCAATCAAGGCGCAAGCATTGGCGGACTTTGTTACGGAATGTACTCTCCCTACCGAGCAGGATCCTCCGCTGGTGGACGAGCCCCCATGGGAGCTCTACGTTGATGGGTCCTCTTGTGTCACAAGGAGCAGAGCAGGTCTGGTCCTCACCTCCCCAGAGGGGTTAGAGTTCCAATACGCCCTCCAGCTTCGCTTCGCTGCCTCCAACACTGTTGCCAAATATGAAGCATTACTGTCCGGCATCCGCATGGCTAGGCACCTTGGAGCCCGTCGGCTCAGGGTCTTCAGCGAATCTCAGTTGGTAGCCAGTCAGGTGAACGAGCAGTTTGAAGCAAGGGAACCCTGCATGGCTCGATACCTCCAGTAGGTCAAGAGCCGAGCAGAGGGCCTCATCTATTTCAAAGTCATACATGTTCCACAAGAGCAGAACGCGCGTGCCGATGCACTAGCCAAACTGGCATCTTCAGGTGACATCGCCCCTTCGCGCTCTGTATTCATTGAAGAGCTCGCTTCGCCGAGCACCGAAGTAGATATCGTAGCCATCGAGGCAGGTCCGCCAGTCCCGAGCTGGGTGGACCCACTCCTGGCCTATCTACTTTGAGGTGAGCTTCCGCCCGAGCAGGGCGAAGCTCGGAAGATCAGGATGCGCTCCTAGCATTTTACCCTCATAGAAGGCATGATGTACCGACAGTCCCTTTCAAGACCTCTCCTACGGTGCCTCAATCCCTAAGAGGCTCTTACGGCCACCGAAGAGGTCCACGAAGGACTGTGCGGAAGCCACTTGGGAGGTAGAACGCTAGCGCACAGCATCATTCGGACAGGATTCTGGTGGCCTTCGTTGCAAAAGGACTGCACGACCTTTGTTCGAAGGTGTCCAGTTCGTGGCTATCGACTACTTCACCAAATGGATCGAAGCGGAACCTGTTGCCACGATCACCGAGCAGGTTGCATGGAAGTTCGTCTGGAAGAACATCCTTTGCCGGTTTGGAGTTCCAAGGGTGATCACCTCCGATAACGGGAAGTAGTTCGACAACACCTCTTTCAAGCAAAAGTGTGTCGAGCTCGGCATCTACAACCACTTCACCTCCGTGGCGCATCCCCAGGCAAACGGTTTTGTTGAAAATGCCAACCGAACACTGCTGCACGAGATCCACACAAGAGTGGAGGCTGCAGGAGGTTTCTGGATCGATGAGCTCCCCAATGTGCTTTGGTGCCACCGAACAACAGCGCGAGTGGCAACAGGAGAAACGCCCTTCCACTTGGCTTACGGCTCAGAAGCCATTGTGCCTCTAGAAGTGGCTCTCCCTACTCTCCGAACAACCCACTTCGACGAAGCTGCCAACAACTGTGCTCTTCGGGAAAATCTCGACATGCTCGGCGAACGACAGAATGACGCCAGCATTCGTCTTGTTTCCTACCAACAACGACTCGTGCAATACTACAATGCTCGAGTTTGGGAAAGGCACTTCTACGTGGGCGACTTGGTTCTGCGATGCTGCTCGGCTTCGGATCCCCGAAGGCTGTCGGCAAGCTCGCCCTCAAATGGGAAGGACCTTCTTAGGTCATCTAGGTCCTCGGAAAAGGCTCTTATAAGCTTGCTACTCCTAGCGGCGAAGTCATACCCAGGACTTGGCATCTGTCAAATTTGAAGGCTTATTATCTATAAAAGCCTCCGCTCGGCATCCTACTTCTCTTCTCCCCGTTCCTATGGTACGCCTGGAGTAGTGTCTGAAATTATCCACACTTCAAAGTTTTTTAACTTGAAATGGATATGTTGACCATCCAGGTCGCGCAAGTGTTCAACATTCACCCCTGGTCAAGACCCTATTCGGTTCTCGTTGACCTGTGCGGTACATGCAACGCTTATAAACCAGCGAATTCCGATTCGAACAGGAACAATGCTAAGGGAAGAAGATAGAAAAAGCGAGGCCATATATAAACTCTGAAAGGAAATTCATTTACAGTTTTCTTTTACAAAAGGGCCCCTTGGGCCAGGTTTACAAAAAGCAGCAAAAGGGGAGAAGTCACTAAGGCTCCTACTCGGGACCACCAGCGTCATTAGCGGGAGGCATTCGCCCAGACTGAAACTGGGCGAACCGAACACCGTCCAGACGGGCGTCACCTGTTCGGCGTCGGCACTCCTGCACAGCTGCCTCAAAGGCCTCTCGAGCACGCTCATGCCAAGACAGTCCCTCCCCATGCTCCCGACCAGCTTTGAGGCCCACTTGGTAACATTGAGCCCCAAACTTCTCCAGGTCAGCCTTGAATTCGGCCCCGGCCTTGTATTCGGTTACCCCCTGAGCCTTGGCGTCCGATATCACCTTAGCGATGGCTTCCTTCTCAGCCCGGGCCACGGCGAGATTCAGCTCGGTGGTCTGGAGGGCAGCTTTGAGGTCCTTAACCTCACCTTGCAGCTCTGCCTCGCGGGCCTCGTGCTGCGCCACCAAGTCCCTGCATAAGGTATTTTGGGCCTCCCACTGGGGCTTGTGGTTCTGGGCCTGAGCTGCAAGCCTTTGCAGCACCTCCAGTGACTTGCCAACTCCATCCATCAGCACCTCGAGGTCGACGTCGTCGGCACCATCGCCTTGGGCTTGGCTCTCCGGGCGATATCCCCCGCTGGAGATCTCTGGAGTCTGGTCGGGGCTCGCCTGCCGGCACCTCGCCAGCACTTCAAGTTGCGACGCACTGGGGCAAGGAGGAAGCTCCCTCCGCGCTTGACCCTCCAAGCGTCCCAGTGCGGCCGCCAGTGCTTCCTGCGAGGGCAACTCGGGGACGACCCTCCTCAGCACCTCAGTTAGAGGTCTTCGGTCCTCCCCAGAGCTCCCCTCCTCGGCATCAACGGCCGCTTGCCCCACAGAAGGCCGTGCTCCCTCACTGGCCTGGGTAGCATCAGCGTCAGTGGTCGTCGCCTGACCCGCCTCGACATCAGCTAAGCCCTGAAGCCCTCCCTCCCCAGAGTGAGCTGCACTCTCGCCGACTAAATTTACCTCAATAATTGCTTCGGATGCACTCTCACTGACTAAACAGCCTTCAGAAATCACTTCGGTGGAGGGCATGGGGGGCAGGACTTGCTCATCTTCTCGTGAGGCATCCTCCGGTGGAAGAATTGCCTCGCCGGCACGGGCACCCTGGTTGTCCCAGGCGCGACATCGACAGGCGCGGCGGCACCATGAGGCGCAGAAGTCCCTTCCGCTCCTCTGTCCAGGACTTCGGTGTTCCCCTCGCCAATAGCACCGTCACCTGTTCCCTGCTCCACGCCTCCGGTGGTAGATCCCCTCACTGGAGCCATCACCTCAAAGCGACCCCTAACGGGGCCCCGGGGCATCGGCGCCCTCACTTGCTCTTCATCTGAGCCCCCCGACGCGGAGCTCACCTCGACGAGCCCGAGGTTGAACACCATCTTCTTAGCGACCTCGGAGCGTGACATGGAAGGAACCCGGGGCGTCCCCTCCTCTGACGTCCCCGTTGCCTTCCGCTTCTTCCGCTTAAGCAGCGGTTCGGCATCCTCGTCCTCGACGTCCTCCTCGGACTCCTGATCAGCTGACGGTCGTGCAGCCTTCATCAACCTCCGCTTCTTCTTTGCTCGAAGTTGGCACCCCGCTGCCTCTTCTTCAGCCCCGTCCGCGGCGGGCTGCTGCTCTGGAGAAGGACGGATGATCGCCCTCGTGGCCACCTTCGCTGTAGCCTTCTTCTTCAGGAGGATCTTGTTGGGCCCCTTCTCAGTAACCCGCGAACTCTCAACATCCTGCACTGCGGCAGTAGGAGGACGCCCCTCATCCATAACCGCCACATACGCTGTGACGGTGATCTGCTTGGTGTAGAGGGCCATGTCCTTCGTGTTCATGCCCGCCTTCAGCTCCTCAGCAGCTATACAAGAAGGAAAAGGTTAATGAAAGCGATTTCCGAAGACTAGAAGAGGGAAGGAGGGGCTAAAAGTCACTTACTCCATGCTCGGCTGAGCCCGTGCTTGACCAGCTGAGCCTCGGTGATGTACTCCTCCGCCTTTTCGACGAAGATGTTGCTGAGATGCTCTGCAAGCACTGATAACTGTACAATTGTTCGGGTTAAATTTCATACATATAGTAATTTTAGACTTCAGTTATCTGTAAATAACGTACAATTTGAGTTTAATTTCCATATCATCAAAATAAAATTTTGAACACTTTAGTTAAATTTTTGGGTTAGAATATACATGATGGATTTTCATTTAATAAGTCACTGATTTCGTGTCAAGTTGACTAATCAGATTCATTTTCCATTTCTCAAATACACTTTGAAAATTAAAAAGATATTTGTAAATAAATATTTTACTGTCGTAAATAATATTTCTGTAAATAATTTTTTTAGTAATAGCTAAATTTGAGTTTGTAAATAAATAAATAAATAATTTCTATAAATAACATCCCACCCAATTATCACAATCTTATTAAATAAATAAAAATGATTTTTTTTATACCCCCATCTAACCCCACTCCATTTAAAGTATGTTTTCCTTTCTTCCCACCAGGTTAAAGGCGGTTTGGGTGTGCGGAGTGGAGTCTTGCTGGCGGTGGAGCTGTGCGTACAGGGCGCTGGGCAGATGGCGGGAGGGCATCTGCTTGGTGTGAAGGCGGCCAGTGCTTGGGGTGCGGCTGATGCTGGGCTGCTGGACCAGGTGCTGTGGCGGATCTGATGGCGGTGCAGAGCATCTGTGCTGCGGACTTGGGCGATGGAGCTCTGGGGTCTGCTGGCCATGGCGATGCAGGCTGGTCAGGCTCGTGTAGGGCTTGGTGGAGGCACTTGTGCGGTTGAGCCCAGGCGGAGCTCGGATGGCTGAAGCAGATCTGGGCGGTGCTGTGAGATGGAGGCCACGTCAGCAGCTGTGTAGATCTGGGGCAGGTTCGTGCACAGCGGGCGTTTGACAGCTGTGTGTGCGGCTGAGCTGATGGGCCAGATCCCGTGCGAAGCAGGCCAGAGGCGGTGCGGCGCGCGATGGAGCTCGGCCAGGGCTTGGTCCAGCTGAGGTGGTGGACATGCAGGAGGCGTGGCGGTGCAAGGCGCGATGAGGTGGTGGCCAGGGTGCAGAGATGGTGCTGTTGGGCCACCGGATCTCCAACTGGCGATGGGGGCATGCAGATCCGACGGAGGCAGATCAGGAAGGCGCCGGAGTGCTGTGCGATGTGGCTGGGTGGTGTGCAGAATCTGTGTGCAGCCCGTGCTGAGCTGGAGGCCGAGCAACGTTGGCGATCCCGGTAGAGCAGAGCTGGCGATCTTGGTGCTGAGGCGATGGAGAAGGCGGGAAGAGGAGCTCGCCAAGAGGCCCGGGCACATATAAAAGGACCCCAAGGTCCTCTTCTGGGAGAGTTCGGAATTCTTAGGATTTTTTTAGTTTCTAATTTTCTGTAATTTCCCTTTCAGCAGAGCAGTAGTGGGGATTCGAATGTGGGGGCTCCAGGGAGTTTTTCTGGTTTCTTCGATGTGTAAGCAGAGCAGGGGAGGGAGAAAGGGTTAGCCAGTGAGATTTTTGGGAGTTTCTTCTGCCATTTTTCTTCTTCTATGGTTTGCCTTTAGCATCTGTAGGGGAGTTCAGCAATTTGGGGATTGTTCTTTCAGTTCTTTTGTATTTTATCTTTCTTTTTGTTGTTGTGAGGAATTCGATGGGCAACTGTGATTTCCTTTTGAATTTTTCTGCTGTTCTTAGTTCGATCTGCTATGAGGAATTGATTCAGTGCATCTACTTTCTATTGGCTTCTATGTTTTCTTCCATTCTGCGGTTGTGAGTAGCTCTGTATTTTTTTTAGGATTCAGAATTTTGAGTTTTTCTATTTTTCTGTATTCCTTCTTTCAGCAGAGCATGTAAGGATTGGATAGTTTGATTAATTTGGGAATTTTAACTTCTTCCTGTTCTTCCAGAATTGAGAGAGGTGGAGTTCGGATTTCTTTTATGTTCTTTTCTCCTGTAAAGTTGTTAGGCAGGGGAAGGAAACATGTTCTTCCTTCTTTGGTTCAGAATTTCAGTGTTGTTTATTGCCCTTAATTGCCATTTCTTCTGTTCTCTCTTCCTTTCAATCCAATGGTGTTAATCCAGTTCTTCTAAATTTTCTTTTGCTGCTGAGAGGAGATCGATTGGAATTTTTAGATTTTGTTCTATCTTCCTCTTTGATTGTTGCTGCTGTAAGGATTCGAAGTTCAGTAGTTTTGGATTTTCTTCTTCGTTGGTTGGGGAATTGTTCCATTTCTTGTGTAGTGGGGATGGCTGCTATGTGAGAGATGGAATGTTTTCCATTCTTATGTTAGAATTTCTGGAAGGCTCGACATCTGGGAATTCTGTTTCTGTGCTGTTGGCGGCTGCTGGGAAGGTAATCCAAGTTCGACTACTTCTGCCTCCTGCCTGTTTGCCGTCTTGGAGGAGGACAATCAAAGGTCTGTGTGTTGTGTAACTTCCGGAGGTAGCAGAGAGTAACCAGAATTTGAGCGATCAGATAGCTTGGCTCATTTGGCTATTTTCTTTTCTTTGAGATTTATACTGCATTGGTGTTCTTCATCATCTCTCGGGACAGATCAAGAGTTGGACATTGTAGTTTGAGAGATTCACTGTTCTTCTTACTGTTCTAAAGTTTACTGCATATTATTTCTTGTTTGCTCGTCATCCCTCAAGCTATGAGGGTACATTGATACCAAGTTTCTTTAATCTCAATTCCGTTTGTTCTTCATTATGTTAATTTGTCGGATTTTGATTGATAATGTTTACACAATCGAATTTAATGCAATATGATTTTGGTGAAAATGTGGCCGTTAGAATGCTTTCACGTCAAAGTAGTTTAATTCAAACTCTATTCTGTCTCTCCGTGGATATGACCTGTTCTCACCACTGTATGAGTTCTTCTTTATGATTTTATGTTTGTGAGACAGTTTAGAGGAAGTGCGCATATTGACTTGTGCGAGGAACTCTGGTCAACGAAAATGCACAGTCAACTATGTTGCGCGATCATCTTGGCGCCGTTGCCGGGGAGGTATTAGAGTTTGATTTAATTCTGCTTTTGATTTAATTTCATTTGCATTGGGCTTTTTATTGACTTGTTGTTGGGCTTTCATTTCAGATTTGCACAAGGAGAGGAACTTGGATATTGGGCTTGACCTTTGAAGCCCATTGGAGGAGGAGCTTGCTGAAATTTTTTTAATTGCTTTTAATTCCGAATTTTCGATAGAAAGAGTGTGAGTGAACTTTGTAGTGAGGCTTTGATGTATTCTCTGTGCATGTACAGAGATTTCTTTCACGTTGGCATGTAATAATTGGCCTCTTGGTGGTTTGATTGGTTTGGCATTAGTCTATAGTACCACTTCATATTTTCTTAGTTAAATTTCATTTCATTCAGTTTAAAAACCAAATAAAAATTAAAAAAAATCTAAAATCTAAAATTTTTTCCAAATCGCTCTTTCATGTTAGCCGTTTGTTTGTAAATAAAAATTTCATCTCTCAAGATTAGAATCTCATATTTTAGGACATTCATCATCTTAATTGTTATTTGAATTTCATTTTCTTGCATTGAAGAGTGCGGGGGAAAGGTAAGGTTTCTAACTTTTATTTCATGCATTAGACTTAGCATTAGAAAATCCATTGTTCAAATTTGTTTGTTGCACTTCACATTTTTAAATGGGACTGCTTAAGGGCTTCACCCATTAGAATAAAAAGATAAGGTGAGGGATTTCATCACCCTTTCCTTTGCCCAAAAAAGCACAAAAAAAAAATTCACATTCTCGCATTGGCGTAAACTTTCAATAAAAATCAGTAGACTTGGCCCTAGGGTTCATAATTAGATTTGTTCTTTCTTAATTCTAAGACTTCTCTTTGAGTCTGATGTCTAGGATTAGAGGTTAAAAAGCTTACGTTTAAGTGAGTTAGAGGTTATTTAATTGGGTCCTTGCGAAAGCAAGGGGGGTCTCCCTCTACTCCACCTCTTACCTGGCCGGTACAAGAAGAGTTAGGATTAGATTTAAGCAAGTATAAATCTGATTTTGAGAAAAATAACATAAGTCCAAGGAACACTTAATGGTAGGTTAATTTGATTTGAAAGTGTTTGTTTGTTTGTGTTTGTTTAAAAATTCATCAAAAATCAATAAAAATCTTAAAAATTCAAAAATCATAAATAGAGGGCTTTTCCACTGTGTATGCTTGGTAGACGATCATTTAACTTAGATTTGGCCCAACCTATAGCAGAAATTGAAAGATTCTTTCATAGGAAAACTATGATGGCCAACCAAGAACAAATCCAAGCTGTCCAAGGTTTCTACAAACCTTCCTATGATCCATATTCTACCACATACAATCATGGTTGGAGAAACCACTCGAACTTTTCTTGGAAAAATCAATCAGAACAAATTTCTCAACCTGCTTTCAAATAATCCATGTACGGTCAACCCTATCCCAATCAGAATCCGGGATTTGACCAATCTTCTTATTCCAGACCTCAACCATTCCAATAAAATCAAAACTTCAATCAATTTGCTCATACCAATTTTCAGCAACCTCATACAATCAACCACCATCTTCTCAGCCCAATTGGGAAGATAAAATGAATCAACTTCAAAACATGATGATGACTCTTTGCCAAACTGTGCAAGAACAACAAAATCAATATCAAAATTAGAACCAAAATATTCAACAAAATTTGGATAGGATAGAGTCTCAGATTGCTGATGTGTATAGGAGGGAATTGGGTCAGTTACCAAGTCAAACTATAGCAAACCCAAGGAACAACCCTTCTGGATTTTATCAGAACCAGCAAAACCATCAAATCCAGGGGTACATACCGCATGTTAGACAAAATGCACCTCCACCATCAAACACACAACAAACTTTTGTCCAAAACATTCCAGCACCACAAATTCAAAATCAACTTATACAACAAGACCATCCTCCTGCCCAAGCTAGGGGCCCCCAAGTGGAAAATATGGAAATAGTGTCAACATTAAGAAATGAAAAAATCTTGATAAATCCTCACCCACACATGTCAACATTGCATGAGGATAAAAAAATGAAAATGAAACTGAAATTGAAGAGAATGTTGAAAATGTTAAGGGAAAAGAGAAAATAACTGAAGAGTCTCTAGACACAATCCAAATAAATGAAGACCCAAGTCATTACATTCCAAGAGTCTCTTTTTCTGAAGCTTTAAAGCCAAAATCTAAAAGCAAACCAACTGGTAATGAAGAACTCTTGGAAGAATCGTGTGTGGAAGAAATGGTATACCAACCCTGTGCTCTAGGGTTTGAGGGAGAGGAAGAACAATTCAGTTCCATGTTGCATAATAATGAGCCATCATTTCATTTAGAGTGTCCTCCTAAGGTTGAGCTAAAACCACTCCCTGCTAATTTAAAGAACATCTTTTTAGGAGAGAATGGGGCCTATGAAAGTTCTAAGGTCTATAAAGCCAAAACCAAAACATTCAATGAAAGGCACATTCACAGAAAATTTTTTGAAGTGCATGATAAGGTCTGGCTCTTTAATTCTCAGCTTCGTCTGTTTTCGGAAAAATTAAAGTCCCGACAGGATGGTCTTTACATTGTTGTTAGATCTTACAACAATGGTGTTGTCATCATTCTTGATCCTAAAACTGGACATTCATTCACTGTCAATGGGCAAAGGTTAAAGCATTTCTTTGAAAGCCCATCTTCTATAAAAATTGACTCTACCAAGCTAGCTGAGCCAAATGGAGCCTAATTGCGTCCAGCTGAAGACGAAATAAACTTAGCGCTTCTTGGGAGGCAACCCAAGTGTACAGATTTCCCTTCATCAGGTAATTTTCTGTCTTACTTTCTTTTCCTGTAAATAAGTAGGGGGGAGAGGTAGAATAAGCATGCATTCACAATCCCCATCCTAACTAGTGCTTCAATTTTTCTTTTAGCTTGTACATATGCAAATAAAAATTTCACAATGTTTCATCTTTGAATAAAATGTCTGGCATTGCGCAATCCAGACTATGTGTCTGATCTTTAACCATTAAAATTTTGTAGTTATCACACTCTTTGCAAACATCCATGTTAGGTAGCCTCTAGTAAAGGATTACATGTACTCTTGTCTACCTTATGTACGGATTTATGGCAAGAAGTTTCATACACACACTACACAGCCACTGAGACTAGCTGAACCCGAATGTAGCAAATTTGTCAAGGCTAGTAGGAGAGAGGTGATTGGTTTTATCCCTTCCCCTTAAGTGAATTGTGAAGGAAGTGAAGGTGTGTGATCAAGGAACCTGACTGTTCATCCTTCCGTAAAGAGAAAAAGAAAAGAAAAATCAAAAGCAAAAGCAAAATATATCCATGAAAAATGCCCCGGATCTGAGTAAAGTTGGATTTAATACTCTTGAAAAGTGATGGGTTGTGCAGCATTGTGGATGAAAAAGAAATAAAGAAATTCTGAGTGCACAAAGTGCAAATAAATGGGCAAAGTCCTCAACTCAGAAAAATAATCCTCAAGGAAGTTGGGTAGAATGGAACTGAGAGAAACAACCCGATCTGACTGAGCAAGGATCTTATTCCATAATTCTTTTTTTCTCCCTCGAATCAATCTAATCTCAAGTACTAGCTGAGATAGAGGAGCTCCAGGAGGGCTGATGTGAACTCTTAAGTGAGCTACCTTTTGTGCACAAATTTCTTGCCATAAGCCTTTACAATTAGGAAAGACATGTACCCACATTAATCTTTTACATGATGGTTGTTTATCAAAAGACATTACATCTTCTAGTCCTACATTTGGAGTAATTTTTATTGCTAAGAGACTAGCAATGTTCAAGTAGGGGAGAGTGATAACTGTACAATTGTTCGGGTTAAATTTCATACATATAGTAATTTTAGACTTCAGTTATCTGTAAATAACGTACAATTTGAGTTTAATTTCCATATCATCAAAATAAAAATTTTGAGCACTTTAGTTAAATTTTTGGGTTGGAATATACATGATGGATTTTCATTTAATAAGTCACTGATTTCGTGTCAAGTTGACTAATCAGATTCATTTTCCATTTCTCAAATACACTTTGAAAATTAAAAAAGATATTTGTAAATAAATATTTTGCTGTCGTAAATAATATTTTCTGTAAATAAATTTTTTAGTAATAGATAAATTTGAGTTTGTAAATAAATAAATAAATAATTTCTATAAATAACATCCCACCCAATTATCACAATCTTATTAAATAAATAAATAAATAAAAATGATTTTTTTATACCCCCATCTAACCCCACTCCATTTAAAGTATGTTTTCCTTTCTTCCCACCAGGTTAAAGGCAGTTTGGGTGTGCGGAGTGGAGTCTTGCTGGCGGTGGAGCTGTGCGTACAGGGCGCTGGGCAGATGGCGGGAGGGCATCTGCTGGGTGTGAAGGCGGCCAGAGCTTAGGGCGCGGCTGATGCTGGGCTGCTGGACCAGGTGCTGTGGCGGATCTGATGGCGGTGCAGAGCAGCTGTGCTGCGGACTTGGGCGATGGAGCTCTGGGGTCTGCTGGCCATGGCGATGCAGGCTGGCCAGGCTCGTGTAGGGCTTGGTGGAGGCGCTTGTGCGGTTGAGCCCAGGCGGAGCTTGGATGGCTGAAGCAGATCTTGGCGGTGCTGTGAGATGGAGGCCACGGCAGCAGCTGTGCAGATCTGGGGCAGGTTCGTGCACAGCGGGCATTTGGCAGCTGTGTGCGCGGCTGAGCTGATGGGCCAGATCCTGTGCGAAGCAGGCCAGAGGCGGTGCGGCGCGCGATGGAGCTCGGCCAGGGCTTGGTCCAGCTGAGGTGGCGGTAATGCAGGAGGCATGGCGGTGCAGGGCGCGATGAGGTGGTGGCCAGGGTGCAAAGATGGTGCTGTTGGGCCGCCGAATCTCCAGCTGGCGATGGGGGCATGCAGATCCGATGGAGGCAGATCAGGAAGGCGCCGGAGTGCTATGCGATGTGGCTGGGTGGTGTGCAGAATCTGTGTGCAGCCCGTGCTGAGCTGGAGGCCGAGCAACGCTGGCGATCCCGGTGGAGCAGAGCTGGCGATCCTGGTGCTGAGGTGATGGAGAAGGCGGGAAGAGGAGCTCGCCAAGAGGCCCGGGCACATATAAAAGGACCCCAAGGTCCTCTTCTGGGAGAGTTCGGAATTCTTAGGATTTTTTTTAGTTTCTAATTTTCTGTAATTTCCCTTTCAGCAGAGCAGTAGTGGGGATTCGAATGTGGGGGCTCCAGGGAGTTTTTCTGGTTTCTTCGGTGTGTAAGCAGAGCAGGGGAGGGAGAAAGGGTTAGCCAGTGAGATTTTTGGGAGTTTCTTCTGCCATTTTTCTTCTTCTATGGTTTGCCTTTAGCATCTGTAGGGGAGTTCAGCAATTTGGGGATTGTTCTTTCAGTTCTTTTGTATTTTATCTTTCATTTTGCTGTTGTGAGGAATTCGATGGGCAACTATGATTTCCTTTTGAATTTTTCTGCTGTTCTTAGTTCGATCTGCTATGAGGAATTGATTCAGTGCATCTACTTTCTATTGGCTTCTATGTTTTCTTCCATTCTGCGGTTGTGAGTAGCTCTGTATTTTTTTTAGGATTCAGAATTTTGAGTTTTTCTATTTTTCTGTATTCCTTCTTTCAGCAGAGCATGTAAGGATTGGATAGTTTGATTAATTTGGGAATTTTAACTTCTTGTTCTTCCAGAATTGAGAGAGGTGGAGTTCGGATTTCTTTTATGTTCTTTTCTCCTGTAACGTTGTTAGGCAGGGGAAGGAAACATGTTCTTCCTTCTTTGGTTCAGAATTCCAGTGTTGTTTATTGCCCTTAATTGCCATTTCTTCTATTCTCTCTTCCTTTCAATCCAGTGGTGTTAATCCAGTTCTTCTAAATTTTCTTTTGCTGCTGAGAGGAGATCGATTGGAATTTTTAGATTTTTGTTCTATCTTCCTCTTCTGATTGTTGCTGCTGTAAGGATTCGAAGTTCAGTAGTTTTGGATTTTCTTCTTTGTTGGTTGGGGGAATTGTTCCATTTCTTGTGTAGTGGGGATGGCTGCTATGTGAGAGATGGAATGTTTTCCATTCTTATGTTAGAATTTCTGGAAGGCTCGACATCTGGGAATTCTGTTTCTGTGCTGTTGGCGGCTGCTGGGAAGGTAATCCAAGTTCGACTACTTCTGCCTCCTGCCTGTCTGCCGTCTTGGAGGAGGACAATCAAAGGTCTGTGTGTTGTGTAACTTCCGGAGGTAGCAGAGAGTAACCAGAATTTGAGCGATCAGATAGCTTGGCTCATTTGGCTATTTTCTTTTCTTTGAGTTTTATACTGCATTGGTGTTCTTCATCATCTCTCGGGACAGATCAAGAGTTGGACATTGTAGTTTGAGAGATTCACTGTTCTTCTTACTGTTCTAAAGTTTACTGCATATTATTTCTTGTTTGCTCGTCATCCCTCAAGCTATGAGGGTACATTAATACCAAGTTTCTTTAATCTCAATTCTATTTGTTCTTCATTATGTTAATTTGTCGGATTTTGATTGATAATGTTTACACAATCGAATTTAATGCAATATGATTTTGGTGAAAATGTGGCCGTTAGAATGCTTTCAAGTCAAAGTAGTTTAATTCAAACTCTATTCTGTCTCTCCGTGGATATGACCTGTTCTCACCACTGTATGAGTTCTTCTTTATGATTTTATGTTTGTGAGACAGTTTAGAGGAAGTGCGCATATTGACTTGTGCGAGGAACTCTGGTCAACAAAAATGCACAGTCAACTATGTCGCGCGATCAAGCACCACCTCATCCTTACGCATAAAGGGGTAGGTATCCTTACGCGCATCCTTCACCCCCGTAGGGAACCCCCATTCCGGCGCCCCCGCATCGCGTGCGAGGAAGAGAATCCGGTGCGTCCATCCTTTATGACTGGAGAACTGGGGGGAGAACTCTATCCTCATGCGATCCGGCTGGTGCTTGGTGTAGTACACACTCCGGCTCGTCCCTGGCGATGTCGTTAGAACGAACTGGCTCCTGAAGAGGTTGGCGGTAGGCTCGAAGCCTCACACCTTGCACGATATGCAGAAAACATATATCGTCCTCCAGCTGTTCGGCGCCAGTTGAATTGGGGCTATACCCCATGTGTTGAGCAGATCCTTCACCACCACCGACAGTGGTAGCCGGAACCCTGCTTCAAGGATGTCATGTGACATCGCGATGCATCCAGTCCTCTCCTGCCAGTAAGGTTCTTCCTGCTTCGCGAGCACGATGTCGTACTGCGGCCCAATGTGGTACCTCTCACGGAGCCCGTCGAAAAAGCGATACTTCGTTCGCTGAGTAGCTTCCGGTGCCCCACCGCTACCGTTGCCGCCGACCGCAGCTTTTCCTTTCTGCGACATCGCCGGAGACGAAGAAGGAGAAGACGCGAGGAAGAAGGCGACTTAGAGCTCTGGAAGCAGAAAACTCTGAAGATTTCAAAGGCTTGGCTCCCGCCTTCGCCCCCCATCTCTTCCTTATAAGGAAGGCGGGGCGCGAAATTCGAAGCGGGCTCGAAACGACGTTCCTCCCCGCTCCAAATCTCTCCTCGGGCACGTCGCTGGCGGCCGTTTGGACGGAGCGTGTAGGGTCCTGGGTTTGACACGACCCCCATGATCATCATGAATTCCGTCCTTTGAGAAGACTCCCCATTCGACGTCATCGTTTACCACGCCAAAGGCAGCGTCGTATTAAATACGGAGGCGACGTCCGAGCAGGGAAGACCTCGAGCGAGGTCACCACGCAGCCATTCGAATCGCCGGGGGCAATCCCGCATTTAATACGAGGGGGACGTTCGAGCAGGTTGCCGCTCTCGAGTGCTCCGGTACCCGAACCACTCAAGTGTGTGGGGGGCAAGTGTGGTGGCCATTCTCAGCCACCCAGGCCCATCATGGCCCATCACGGCCCGTCAGGGCCTGTCAAGGTCTAGTTGGCAGAAGTGGTCTTCCCCCGGAGCAACACGTGTTCTCAAGCACCTCTCGAACGGGACCCTTACCCAGAACGCGCCTTATCCTGCTGGCTTTACTAATCGCCTGGGCAGCGCGCACCGAACAGCCATTGCCGTTACCGAACAGCGGGGTCGGCCTTTATACAGGCTACCTGCTCGGTAACCCTGGCTAAGTACGTCCGAACAGGCTGTTCGCCTCCCCGCAACAGTTGTAACCGCTGTAGGCCACGCGCCCCACGTCCTGGGGCGTATTTACCGCCGGACGGCCCCGCGGGTGCCTCAACAGATAACTCCCCGGACGACGCGCCAACCGGTGCGACCTCTCAGGCATGATCCAGGGACGTTTCATCCCTTCCCTTCAATGCATATGCCTATAAAAGGCCCAGGTACAGCACCATGCAAAGACACGCGTAATCACGCAATCTGATACACACCAGCCATGACATCACACACAAGAACCCCCTTCCTCTCAAGTCCGTTACTGATTTAGGCATCAGAGGGTTCTCCCCAGTTCTTCAACCGGGCCCCCTGATCCTATTCTGGTTTTGCAGGCTTGCGTCCGCTACCGGCGACTGTCTTCCCTCTCCTCTGAGTGTAGGCCCATTCGGTTCTGGCCCGAACAGGAAAAAGCCTCCACACTATGCAAGAGTGGTTTTTGGGGGATTGAAATCTCCAATTATTATTTCCAAATGGTGCCTAAATCAGAGGAGGAGGAGGATTCAGTTGCTCTCATATTTATGTATATATCTAGGCCTACAATCCCTAAGAGAAAAAAGTGCATGCCACTTATACTCGCACCTACATTCCCAATTTATGAGATATTATGCAAAACTATTAAGTCATGTTTGGTATCAAGATAGATTAGAAATAGAGCGAGAATATTTTCAATTTTTTTTAATTTATTCTCAATCTATCCTGATACCAAACGATCTTAGGGATTATCTAGATTGGTTCACTTGTCAAATACAGATTTTGAATGCTAATAGCATTATTATTTAAATCAAGATTGGTTGACTTAATATACCAAACTGACTAGTTGTTGCTTGATACGATGCAGTACCAAACTAACTGAATCATACCTGTTGTCTAGAGAGAGGTGAATGGGTGTCCTAAAAAATTTAGATATCAATACAACTTGTAAATGGATGTCTTAGCTTGATAGTTAAAGGCACAACAATGAGGACAATAAAGGAGATAACCACATAAAAGACATATAAAAATTATCTTGGTTTGGAACTGAGTTCATTCTCAGTTCTACGTCCAATTTCCAAATAATATTTAGGATTTCACTAACAATAAGATACAATCCTCTCAAAGATTTACAACACTCAACTCCAATTGATCTTAATTCTCTTCTATTCAAGGGGAATAAAGTTCACCTATAACTATTATTGGTCTTCTCTTCACACTAAGAAAAAAGAGGAATACAATTCTTTTCTGAAGATATAGAAACAAACCCTAGTTCGAGACCAAGTTCAATATATAAGATGAACAGACTCAACACTCAGTGTTGAAAAGAAACTTGAGACAGATTTTTAGGACATAGAACTCTCGCGCTCTGAGATCTCTCACTCTTAAGGATCTACAAAAAATCTACGTGAGAGTGATTCAAGGATGCTTGAATGCATAAAGCTCAAAAGAGTTATTGTGCACAAAAGTTGTTCATGTAAAGATGTTATCTAAAAGTTGTCTTTACGCTCAAACCAGGCATCCTTTTATATTGACCGATTTAGAACATTTTAACTTCAAACCTAACTCCTTCAATCTTATCTATATTAGGACTTTACATATTTCATGTCATTTATCTGAGACTATCAAATGAGAAAAATGAATAATATGAATTCTTCTATCCAAAGTTATCTTATCAAAGGTGTCAAAAAGGTAGATATTTATCAAGATTGAATAATATGAATTCTTCTATCCTTCCATTTGGATTGTATGCAACTTCTGGTCGCCTCTTAATGTCCATCTTTTGTATCTAACACACATTTGTTCCAGATGTAATGTTTTTTCTCTATATGTAATGTATACCTACATGCATTTAATGTCCTAGATATATATATAGAGAGAAGAGTATCCTATTTTAGATCTTGAGCCAAGTGTCCATCTACTGAGTATGACTTTTCCACTAAAGTATATAACCATATCATGTACGAAGAGTAGGCAGATAGAAAGTTGGCACAACTGTCTCAAGTGTATATATAAAATATTTATATTGGAACTCTAACACACTTTAGTAGAAAAACAGGCAAATGTATAGTAAAATATTTTAGCCACGCACTAGAATGTTCAAACTTGATACATATGAGATATGACACGTCCTCAGAAAAAATATTTCTCTACGTGTCTTTAAACTATTAGATATTTACAAGATATAGATTGACGTAATAACCAATATTGAAAACTGGTTGATGGAATAGGGATTCAATAATCGATGAAGTAATATCACAGATCAACCAAATAATCGATGAAGAGATATATTGCTAATTGATCAATATATTACTAACTCATTAATAATCGATGAAGAGGATTATCACTAATCGATCATATGTGTCACTAATTGATTAAATAAATTGCTAATTTATCAAGTAAATGATAAATAGATATATTGCTAATCAATCGCTAATTCACCAAATAATCGATGAAGAAATATATTGCTAATCGATTGCTAATTCATCAGATAATGATGAAGCGAAATCGATGAAGTAATATATCACTGATCGATCGCTATAAAAGTAAGTAATAATTGGATCAATAATCAAAGAAATAAATAAAGATAATCGAAGTGCTAATCTGACAATAATCGATCCAAAATATCGATAATAGTTTGATCAGTAACTGATACAAATATGTTGATAATCGAATCAATAATCAAATAGACTTATTGCAATAACTGATCCAATAATCGAAGTAATAATCAATTCATAAGTCATCAGTAATCGAAATGTTATGGAATCTATAATCAATGTATCGAATAGATCATAGTTCAACCAATAATCGAAGTATTAATTAGAGTGAGTTGAACTACTAATCGATTGTCTTTCTAAAGCTATTGATATAATCCTTAGACTGATAACTGATATGAAAGATGTTCTTGTAATTGAAACAAGACTTCAACAATAATTGGAGCGATATTGAACCATAATCAGAATGATACTTAGACAATAATTGAAATGATACTTGTACCATAATCAGAATGCTCATTTAAACAATAATCGAAAGAATGCTTATGGAATAATCAAAGTGATACTTGAGCTCGAATTGAAGTGCTGGTTTGAACAGTAATCGAAGGGCTCCTTAGGCTATAATTAGAGCAATATTTGATCCATAGTCGAAATGCTTATTTGAACAGTAATTGAAATGATACTTGAATAATAATTGAAGCGATATGTTAACTCTAATTGATTAGAGATTTTAACTGATAATCTGAACACTCAATGAAAGTAATTTAGAATACTTACAGCAGTGTCCCTTTGAGCAATGGAAATAAACTTTTTGCCTATCGACAAATTGTCTAAAAATAATATTAAATATTTATATTTTCAGAGTTTTAGTTATCACCAAAACTTAGAGAAAATTGAGGTGAGTGATTCAACAATATCAATCCAAGTGTCGACCAACTTTCTTTTCTAAAAAATAAAAAAAATATTATTTATGCTGACCATGGTACTAGTCGACTGTGACACATCGGTACGGTGCGGCACAACCATTAATCTTGATTTAAATAAGGGTCTGCTCGTATACATAGCCTTGTTAAAACTATTGTTGCTGCAAGTGAAACCGAGGTCGGCTCAGGCCGAGATGACCGCCGAGGTGATCTTAGCTGAGGTATGAGCCAAGACGAAGAAACCTTTCCGAGTCCCACTTAGCCGACGTGAGACGCGTGCTTTGAGCTCCTGAACTAACCTGCAAAGCCTGTCGAGAGGCCTTGGCGAGGAGACACTCCGACGCTCTAGTCAGTCGATAGCTGAGAAGAATGGCCTAGCCTATGGAGTAGCACATCGTACCTAAGTCCATGGAGTGTTTGCCTCTTTTATAGGGGGAGGGCTGCCTAGGAACGGCGCAGCAGTTACTGAAATCGGCGCCTCATCGGTTGCCATAACTAACCCCACGATCAGGGGCTTTATGGCGCTCGTTACTAGACACACCTTCTGTGGATAATCTGAATGGACATCATGTGGGAGTTACGTAGGTCACACTCCTGGGATTCTCGTGAGCACATCGCACATAATCGTTCCCGAGCCGAGGGGACCAACGGTCGGTGGCATCCCGAGACGTCGGCTCAAGTTGTGCTGACCTGGTGGGTCCATCCCGTGGATGTCGTGCTCCATACCAACCAAGACTGATCCAGGTAATCCTCATCCTTGGCTGAGCTGATGTTGTCAGTCCAAGAAAACATGAAGGTCGTCCTGGCCGACTTGCATCATCAGACAAGACAACAAAGGGATCCGGTTCCAACCATGTCAGTATGTCAGCTTTGATTTTCTGGGAGGTTGGCGTAGCAAAGGCTCTGGCCGACCTATGAGGAACCCTCATATCAATGGCCCCCAGGGTTCACGTCGGACCAATCCGTTGGGTCGAGGTTAAGCTGTTGTCCAGAATTTCTTTGTCGAAGACGTGTCTTGTCTTGCCACGTGGCTCTGTTAGCCCACGTGGCCTGCTTTGCATCACATCGCCAAGTTGTCAGTGCCAACTTGCACGAAGTCACATCATGATGCTGTCAACATTGGCCTGCACGGTGCCATGAAAAGCCACCCTTGTTCTTGTGTGCGAGAGCTTCAAGTGGGACGACCATCCAATGACCCGACATCTCCTGCCGACGCGTCATCCATTCATTCTTTCGCCTTCTCGGCGGCCGAGCTGCTTCTTCACTTGCTTTCATCAGAGGTCAACGATAAGCTCATCCTCCTCTTCCACTAGCTCTTCTAACTCCTCGTCCTCTAACCCTCGCGTTCGAGAGGGTTCTTCGTTTGGGGGTTCTCCTTCTGAGAACTCCTCCTCTTCGACATCATCTGAAGCGGCCTTGTCCCCTCGTTTTGCCAAGACGAGGGTGCCCTCCTCCGAGGCAAGCACGTTGGAACCTACCGAGGACATTCCTAACCCAAAGGCCACTCCTGGGTCGTATGTACCTAGGAATCCTTATTCTCATACCTCGAGTTCACGTCAGCAGGCCGACTTCGTGGCTGACGCCTGAAGCGAGATCGATGACAAGACCTTCAGCTGAATGAAGGATCATCTTTGTCTTGAGTTCCTCGAGGGTTCCATCCTTTAATCCTCTAGGCAGTTTTGATCTCATTACACCATGGAGTGCGGATTCTACCTCTACTCCAAGGCCGTCCGAGCCTGCTTTCAGTTTCCTTTGCATCCTTTCATTATCCTCCTCCTTGTCAAGCTAGAAGCTGCTCCATCACAGCCGACCCCCAACTCTTGGAGGTCGGTTGTTGGCTTCCTAGCCGTTTGTGCACAGGCCGAGGTTTTGCCGACCACTCGCCTTTTCCTTTATTGCTTCTTGATAAAAGCTTTTAGCGACTGGTTGTATTTCACAGCTCGATCAGGTTGGCAAATTCTTGGCTGTACCCCCTCCTCTGTCCACAACTAGAAGAGAAGCTTTGTTTTTGTATAATGACCGACTAGATGGTCTTTCCCGACCACATGGTCGGCAGTTGACATCCGAGACAAGGCCTTCCGTTTTCCTAACCTTGTCACTTCCGAGCTCTCTGAATTTGAGTCCTTACAGGCGGTGGAGCCTCTCGACCTGTACCACCCATCTGACGAGCTATTCAACTAGATCGACGAGGCCACTCAAGGTCTGACTTCCTACTGACAACTTTGCCTTTGCTTTAGTGTTCGAAGAACTAACTCCTTTTCTTTTGCAGCAATGGCCGACAAGGGCAAATTGTCAGCTCCATCTACCATGGAGAAAGGCAGTATCTCCCTCTCTGAGCTGGCCGCGCGCGAGCTCATGTCGAGAGGTAAGAAGATCACAAGCCAAGGCGCAAAGCGTGCTCGCCTAGACGACTCTGATGTATGTGTCGTTGCCCTCCATCCTCGGCCCCCAAGAAGCAGTCGTAGCTGCCAGAGTCGAGGGGGCCGACCAAGCGTCCTCGACCCACCTCGAGGTCGACATCGACTGAGGTCACCGCCTTGGGCTCCTCCCAGTTGCGGGCACCGTCACAGTCGAGAGAACTTAGTGCCACCAAATGGGGTTGCCTGTCGGTCCTCGCCGGACCTAAGGCTTGTGCCTCGGCCTTGAAGTCCAACCAGATCATCGATGACTTCTACTAGTCAGTGCATGACCCCCTTTTGTATCACTGCCTCGTTGTGTGGACTACTCTGACTTTCATGTTCATCAAGAGTGCCGAAGCGACCTCATGTGTGCTCGATGAGTTGAGTGTTCATCCGATTAGGTGTTCAGAGCAGCCGAGAGTGCCGAAGAGACCTTCTCGTGTTGCCACCATTGATACTTCAAACCTCGTGCCAAGGCAACTTCTTGGTAGACCACTGATGCCTATACGATATCAATAGGTGACAATGTTGTAAAGCGACTCGTCGGTTCACAACACTTCGTCAACAACGAATTCACACAATGTAAATAACCTTGAAATGATAAACGCCCTTGCATATGCTCAGCATTCTAAGTTATTGGAATCGCCACCTCTTCAGGTTTGATCACCGACAGGCCCTGTAACTGAGGTCCTTGACCATACGGTACAAGCCTCCTTAATTCCGTGTTAGGCACAAAACAATGCTATAAAGTGACTTGTCATCATTAACTAAGGCTATAGGTTTGCAGTCCTTGTAGCCTATGCGTCGGCCATCTGGTGCTGCAGGTTACCACCTTATAATAGCCTCCACATCGGTCACCAATCAATCATTTATGAGTCTCGAAGCGACCTCGTATTCAACGTGTCGGAACATCCTTATCAAGGGCCCCCAATCTTGTCAATTCTCAAGGTCAACTCTAACATCTATGACCATCAAAAGCAGATCAATTCTCGAGATCGGCATCTAACCTCTATGACCAATGAAAGCGGGTCAATTCTCGAGGTCAGATCTGACCTCTATGACCACCGGAATAGTAGAGACTGCCAATGCGGCCTCCTCACGCTGTCTCAGCCGACAATTCAGCTCGTGAGATGAGATGAGTGATTCTTCATCCGCTCACGGGGTTGGGGCAGCCGAGATAGCCAATGCAATCACGTCAGACGTCGTCTCCCTGTTTTTGACGAGTGCTAAAGCGATATCATCTAGCAAACTACGATGTCCACATACTTCATGAGTGTCGTAGAAACCTCGCCTTCTTATCATGTCAGACGTCATCTTCCTGTTCCGAACGAGTGTCGAAGCGACCTCATTCAACGAACTACGACGTCCTTGTACTTTACGAGTGCCGAAGCGACCTCGCTTTCTTTTCAACCTATGTTTGCGCATTATCTGGACCAGCTGAGTGTCGAAGCGACCTCGCAGCTGACTCCTCTGATGCTAATGCGATGTCAAAAAAGACTCATTGGTGTACAATAGTTCAATCACAATTAAATTATGCTAATGTAATTGAAATTCAACTTTCTTGACACACTGAGAAAAACAACAATGAAGGTGCTCGACATTCCATGCTTTTGGAATCGCCGACCTATGCATCTCATACAACTAGTTGGCCCCTTGACCGAGGTCCTCGACCACACGGTATGGGCCTTCTCACTTTGGAGTGAGCTTACGAACTCTGGATTCGAGACGATTAGCATGCGTAAAATATAGTTGCCGACGCCAGACCGTCGGGTGGTCGGCCACTTGGCCCCCTAGTGGGAGGTTCGAGATATACTGAGAGAGTAAGGGATTCGCCATTGGCCATATGATGATGCTTCAAGCGACTCGTCTTTGGCCTCCTTATTGGTCCTCTGGAGATATAGTTCTGCGACACCTCGTATGCTCCAGGTTGGCCCCCTTGTTGATCACAGGCGACGCCTCAGCGGTTCCCTATGCTCACATTCATTGGCTTCAGATCAACTAAAGGGGTGAGTGGGGGAAGCCGTACTGACCTTTAGTAGTGTCTTCCCACAGATGGCGCCAATTGTTGTTGCAAGTGCAACTGAGGTTGGCTCAGGCCAAGATGATCGCCGAGGTGATCTTGGCTGAGGTATGAGTCGAGACGACCAAGCCGAAGAAACCTTTCTGAGGCCCGTTTAGTCTACGTGAGATGCGTTCTCCGAGCTCCCAAACTGACCTGCAAAGCCCGCCGAGAGGCCTCGGCGGGGAGACACTCCGACGCTCTAGTCAGTCGATAGCCGAGAAGAATGACCTAACCTATGGAGTAGCACAGGGTACCTAAGTCTGTGGAGTGTCTGTCTCTTTTATAGGGGGAGGGTCGCCTAGGGAGACCTCAGGCGACCCGGGAATGGCGCAGCAATTACTGAAACTGTCGCATCATCGGTTGCCATAATTGACTCCACGATCAGATTATGGGCTTTATGGTGCCCGTTACTAGACACACGTTCTTTGGATAATCCGAACAAACATCACGCGGGAGTTATGTAGGTCACACTTCCGGGATTCTTGTGGGCACGTCGCACATAACTATTCTCGAGCTGAAGGGACCAACCATCGGTGGCATCCCGAGATGTCAGCTCAAGTCGTGCCGACCTGGTGAGTCCATCTCGTGGACGTCGTGCTCCGTACCAGCCGAGACCGAGCCGGGTAATTCTCGTCCTTGGCCGAGCTGATATTTTCAGTCCAAGGGAAACATGAAGGTCGTCCTGGCTGACTTTCATCGTCAGACTAGCCAAGGCTCTGGCCGACCTATGGGGAACCTTTGTATCAACTATAGTTCCGTCATAATCTATCTTAATTGGCATTTGTTTGTATACTTTTCATACAAGTATATATTTGCACTAAAAATGTTGTGTTATGGAATATGCTTAGAATATTGTTTACCGTATATTCTAGTGACCATTAAATTTGGTTAGACATTTTTACCCTTGAAGATAAACTGACCTTTAATTCTTTCCCATGGATAAGGGACATTATGGACATATCACTACAAGAAAAAGCTCAAATAGTGATTGACAATTTCAGTCGCTAATAAGTCTAACGATCGAATAACGACCGAATATGTTGGTCAAAATATATTGGTCACAATATTATGACCGAAAAAATTCAGTCGCTAATCTAACACTGAAAATAGCCAGTCTATGTTCGGTCGCTAATTGGACGACCAATTAATATAGGGACAAAAATCATTCAGTCGCAATATCGGTCACTAAATAGTGACCAAAATTACGACTGAAGGTATTTGGTCACTAATACTTAACAACGACCGAATGTATTCAGTCGCAATTTTTGTCACTAATTTGTGATCGAAATTGTGACCGTAAGTGTTCGATCACTGAGTTAACTTAGTGATCGAATTTGTTCGATCGTAATTTCGGTCACTATTTAGTGACTAAAATTGTGACTGAAGCTGTTCTATCGCAAAATTAAATGTCTACAAAATAATGCGACCGAACTCATTCAGTCGATAATCGGTCTCTAATTTTCAATTTATTTTTTTAAAAATTATTTATAAAAATAACAAAAACCTATTTTACAACAATAAAAAAATACAAAACACACAATCAATAAAGACAACAATGCATAAAGAAATGTCTTCAACAATAAAAAGAAATCATGCATCCTTAGTGTCCATGTCCTCGTCGACCTCCTCGTCTCCTCCGTCACCATCCGGTGCAGGAACCTACAAAAATTAAAATAAAAAAATTTAAAACTAAATATTAAAAGAAATAACTTATTTATTTTTTAAAAAATATTTCTAATTTTGGACTCCAAACCCGAGTTTAAATATTTTTTAATTACATTAATTTGATGATTGTGTATTTGAGCGCCGAGCGCAAACCAGAAGTTCGATTTGAACTCTGTTAGTTTCTACAAGTCATTCTCATTGCCCCGACCATGTTGGAACAAACCAAATGTCGATTGGATAAGTAATTCTAGTTTTAGACCGTTAAATCTGAGTTCAAATTGTAGTGTATTGACCGTTCGGATCGTGGCTTAGTGGTTGTGGAGGCTAGTATGTGGCCTATGGTGTGTGTTTTAGGTGTTTACGCAGGTTGTAAGGCTTTGTGGGCCGAGAGTTTGGGCCCAAAGCACTCGCTGGTTCACTGTTTATGAACGCGATAGGAGTGGACGTCGCGTTATGAACGTGAAGGTCCTGAGTGTCGCGTTCTGGTTACCGCCGCTGGTGGATCTTCGTCTGCATGTCCGCCGCATGGCGCGTGCTGGGCAGCCTGCTGATGTCGGCCATGAGAAGGCGACTGTTGCCCAACTAGCAAGCCCAGAGGGGGGGTGAATGGGATTCTTTAAAATTTGATTATCTAATCCTGTCAACAAAAATGTTTAAACAAAGCACTGCATTTGGCAGTTAGTGTTAGTCGTAAAACAATAACAGACACACAGAAAGCAAACACACTGCACAAGGATTTTTATCCTGGTTCGGACCTCCTTTCCACAGGAGTCCTACGTCCAGTCCCTGAGCAACAACTCAGGATTCCACTGTTGCCCAGCTAGCAAGCCCAGAAGGGGGGGGGTGAATGGGATTCTTAAAAATATTGAGTAACTTAAACCTGTTCACAAAACAGTCACACAAAACACACTTCGATGGGTGTTAGAGTTAGTACGGAAAGAAAGTAAACGCAAAGCAAGCACACAGACAACACAGGGAATTTATCCTAGTTCGGACCTCCTATCCACAGGAGTCCTACGTCCAGTCCCTGAGCAACAACTCAGACTTTCACTACCCAAGGGTACAGTCCCCCTTATGGACCCTTATACACCCAGCCGCAACTGGTCTTCTCTTCACAACTCGAAGAGGAATTACAACACCCTGGATACCACCAGGTCTTCCTTCTACTCGAAGGGAGAACACACCCTGGAACCCCCAGGTCTTCCTTCTACTCGAAGGGAACAAACACAAGAAAGTGTTCAAGGAATGATGCCCCTAGATCAAGCTTATAGAATAGTGCTTGATCTGAAGCTAGAACTGAGAAGAAAAGATCTACAAATGATGAACTCTTCTCAGTACACAAGGGCTCTCTCACAGATCTACACTATGTTCAGAGAGCAACAGCAAGAACTAATGGGAATGAGGCTTGGCTCTTCAGAAAGCTCGCAGAAGGCTTGTTAAAGATTGTAGTTGGTATTCTCAATCTCCAAGTTGAGTTCTTCTGAAGCTTCAGTCTTCTTTATATATCTTCTATTTGAAATTTGAACATTGAAGTGCCCGTTGTCTCTAAGCTTTTGTTTACGTTAGACTATATGGTCCTGTAGAGCTTCCAGTTCAACGGTCTTCATACACACACAGAGAGAAGATCTTCTGTAATATCCTTTGGCTTCTATTTTGTCCAATGTTGTATGACGAGTGCTGTCAGAGACCTGCACGCATTACAAGCTTAAACAATGGACAGCTAAGCTGTCTCTTGTTGTCAGTCAACATTAGATTGATTTTATACACAAATAGAAGTTCCATTCTGTTCTTCTAAAAAGATGTTTACAGAATAAGCATGAGAATAGAAGATATCGATTGCATGTACTGCAGTGATACGTTCAGTCATAATAAATGCATGGTTGTCAGAAAGATACATGTGAAGACTTTGACTTTTCAACGTATTAAAAAATGAGCTTGAAAATCAAATCATTATTTTCACATGGAATCGTTATATGCATGACTTATGAAATCGTTATGCAAATGATTTGATATTCATGTAAATCGTTGTGTACTCATAAGCAAACCGATGCACATTCAAATTGTTATGCATTAATAACCAAATCGTTGTAGAGACAAATCGTTGTTTGCTGTATCGAATCGTTACAGTGACCAAGTTGTTATGTAACTTGATGAATCGTTACAGTAACAGAGTCGTTATGTAACTTATCGAATCATTACAGGGATCAAATCATTTTGAAACTTGATGAGTCGTTGTGACACTGAAATCGTTGTTCTCACTTATCAAATCGATGTGAGAGCAAATTGTTGTTGAGAAATCGATGTGATCACTTATCGAATCGTTATGGAAGCAAGTCGTTATGAATACTTAACGAATCGTTATGAAAGCAAATCATTATGATCACTTAAGAAATCATTGTAAGGGCAAATCGTTGCAATCACTTACCGAATCGTTGTGAGGGCAAATCGTTTACGATCACTTAACGAATCGTTGTGAGGGCAAATCTTTGCAATCACTTACCGAATCGTTGTGAGGGCAAATCGTTTACGATCACTTAACGAATCGTTGTGAGGGCAAATCTTTGCAATCACTTACCGAATCGTTGTGAGGGCAAATCGTTTGCGATCGCTTAACGAATCATTGTGAGATAGACTATAATAGAGTGGCAATGACTTATGAAATCGTTATAGAATCAAAATCGATGTGAATGAAGAAATCGTTATGATTATAAGGAAATCATTATAACAACTAGAGAGTCGATGTGCACTTAGAAAATTTCATGCTTTGAACTTACATTGCTACAGAGTAAATAATGCTTACCCATTTAGCTTGTTATTCCTTGTTTCATTTCCAGTGCTCAAATCTCATAGAAAATATGTTAGATTAAACTTTATATAATTTTGTTAATCACCAAAATAGATATGTAATTTATTTAAATTACATAGGGATAAACTGATCATCAATCTCCATGGGGATAAACTGATCATCATCCACTACCCAAGGGTACAGTCCCCCTCAAGGACACTTACACATCCAGCCGCAGCTGGCCTTCTCTTCACAGCCGGAAAAGGAAAAAATACCACCCTAGAACCCCCAGGTCTTCCTTCAACACGAAGGGAATAACACGAAGATGTGTTCGAGGGAAGACAAGCCCCTAGATCAAGCTAATAGAACAGTGCTTGATCTGAAGCAAGAACTAAGAGGAAGAGATCTACAATAATGAATTCTCTCAGTACACAAACACTCTCTCTAAGATCTACTCTAGACGCAGAGAGCTAAGAGCAAAGCTAAAACAATGGAGTGAGGCTTGGCTCTTCTAGATGCTCGCAGATTGTGTCGAGTAAGCTTGTCAAGATTCTTCTCTCTGGAGTCATCAGTCGTCAATATATAACTTCATTTGAAAAGTAGTCGTTGAAGTATCCGTTGTCTCTATGCTCTGAGAACGTTAGACTGCATGGTTCTCCTTTGCAGTCAACGGTCCTTTACGTTCCATGCACGTAAGAAGAAAATCCTTCTTGATATCCTCTAGCTTCTACTTTATCCAACGTTGTATAGAGTCGAGCTGTCAGAGACCTGCATACATTAAATGCTAAAACGTAGACAACTAAGTTGTCTCTTGTTGTCAGTCAATCGTTAGAGTGAGGATACATCAAAATAGAAATCCCATTCTGTCTTTCCAAAAAGATATTACATGTAGAAGCATAAGAATAGAAGATATCTGAACATGCATCGTGCAGAGAAATGTACGGTTATATTTAATGCATGGATGAAAGAGAAATATGCGGGATGACTTGTCAAGATATTTGAATATCAAGTCGTTATATTTCATGAAATCGTTGTGAGAATCACTTATGAAATCATTGTATGAGTAAATCATTTGAGAACGAATCATTACAAGCAAATCGTTATAACCAAATCGTTGTGAACGAATTATTATAAGCAAATCGTTATAACTAAATCGTTAGAAGTAAATCGTTGTGAACGAATTATTATAAGCAAATCGTTATAACCAAATCGTTGTCTCACTTATCGAGTCGATGATTGATCAAATCGTTGTTCTGCTTTATCGAATCGTTATAAAGACCAAGTCGTTGTTGTGACTTATCGAATCGTTACACCAAGCAAATCATTGTGTAACTTATCGAGTCGTTTTAATGACTGAGTCGTTGTTGTAACTTGTCGAATCGATGTAAATACCAAATCGATGTGGAACTTATCGAATCGTTATGAAAGACAAATCGTTGTGAGACCAAGTCGTTGTTCTCACTTACCAAATCGATGTGAAACCGAATCGTTGTGAGAGCAAATCGTTGTTCTCACTTATCAAATCGATGTGAAATAAAATCGTTGTGAGATCGAAATCGATGCGATTTCTTAGCGAATCGTTCTGAGATCAAAATCGATGCGATCACTTAGCGAATCGTTCTGAGATCAAAATCGATGCGATCACTTAGCGAATCGTTCTGAGATCGAAATTGATGCGATCACTTAGTGAATCGTTCTAAGATCAAAATCGATGCGATGCTTATGAAATCGTTGTGAGGCCGAAATCGGTATGTCACTTACCAAATCCTTATGAATATGAAAGCAATAGAGGTAAGGAAATCGTTATGACTATTGAAATCAATGCAACACTTATGAAATCGTTGTAACTTATGGAAAGTCGATATGTACTTGGATAAATTTCATGCTCTGAACTTGAAATGCTACAATATAGTAAATACTTACATATTTCCTTGATTTCGCCTGACTTGTTCCTGTATCTTAGCTTCATAAAAACTTTGTTAGATCAAACTTTATCTAAGTTTTGTTAATCACCAAAATAGATATGTAATTCATGAAATTATATGGAGATGACCTGATCATCAATCTCCCCCTTTTTGGTGATGACAAAACATAGCATAAACATAAAGGGTAAAATTTCTGAAATAAGTTTAGATAAAATTGCTATATAAGAAATGTATTTCAGAATGGTTATTTTTCTCCCTTTTTTTGTCATTAAGCAAAAAGATAGCAAATGAGACAAAGATAGAAAGAGAAAAGATAAATGAGAGCAAGATAAATACTATTGATCATTGGGTTGCTCAGAAATATAGAAGGTAGGAGACAAAAGGGATGCAAAGCGAGTAAGGATGGGAATCGCTTTGCATTCCTGCTCTTCAAAGTGAGACTGAAATGCACCAAAAGTGATGTTATAGGAAGGTCCCATGGAAGGAGCCATCCTTTTGAGGTGTCGCTGTCTCTGAGCTTCTATTAAGGTGCCATACTCATCAGTGCCAAGGGAAATCTTATATGAAGTGAAGGAGCCAAAACTAGCTAGCCGAAGAAACTGATCAATTTTGTACGGATAGTGGATCTGGTACTGCTGAGGTTCCTTCTTTAGAGCCACAACGACCTTGTACCTTTCTTCCCATGTATGATAAGTGTCCCAAAGAAGGTGAATGGAGTTGAAATCCAAGAATTCAGCAGGAGACAACAATGGTTGATTGGATCTAGCCTGAGAAGCATTGAGCTCTTGAAGTTGTTGAGCTGACAGAGAGTATAGCTTCTCCCAATCAGAAGGCGAAAGCCTCTCACTTTCAGACAAAATAGGGGCAAGAATATCAGCCTTCATGTAGCCCCGAAGATATTGCTGGTAGACAAACCTGTGAAAGGAAAGGGAACGGCCTTCTTGCACTGAAATCCTGGCCATTACCCTTGCAGCTCTTTCAAAGATAAGTGTCCCAACAGAAGAGTCCATGATTAAGGAGTGAAGAGGGGGTAGGAACACTACATCAGGGATCTCCAAAGTAGCAAAATCAATATGAATGGATTCTGTATGAGCATCCCTGGAACTCAGAGCCATGATAGCTTGTCGAAACTGGCCCAGCTGCACTTCAGGAAGATGGTTGATATAGCAGAAGTCATTGTACATCTAGAATTGCCAGATGAATTTGATCTCTTTCTGAATAAAAGGCTCCCGGGTGTTCTTGTGATGAATCTGGAACCACTCAGAGAGAGTTAAAGGGGAATCTCTGGGTGGATACCTGGCTGACCGAGCTCGAAGGAACTGACTGTATAGAACTTTATGGCCGCGAGCCCACTGATCTTTAGTTTTAGCTTCAGTCAAGGAGAAAACTTTTGACTGTTGAGCCTTGGATATAAAAGAATAAGGAAAGATGGTGGTGAGATGGTCGGTGTGATTTAGGAATGGGAGACCAGAAATGGTGGCAAAAGTGACTTTAAGAAGAAATTCTTCATATAAGGATTTGTGTTTATTTTCAACAGAAAGGGAAAACCAAAGAGGTGGATAGCAAGGTTCAGAAGAGATAGGGTGAGTAGAAGTAAGTCTCCTCTTCTTAGGGACAGGGCTAGAAGAGTCTGTCTGGTGGATATTAGTCCCAACAGCCAGGACTGAACGAAGTATTGCTACTTCAAATTCATCCTTGATGTCCTGGATTTCAGTATGGACAAGTTGGGCACCCTCAGGAATAATGGTAATAAATGAAGGAGGATTAGGTGGATGAAGGAGTGATTGAGAAGTAACAGAGGGGATATCAGATGGTCCTGAAGAGGAAGGACCAGAGGAAGAGGCTCTAGCGGATGAAGAAGCTGGAGGAACTGCAACAGATGGAGGAAGAGGATGAATAATAGTGGAGGAGGCAGGAGATGAAGTAGACTGGGAAGGAAAAGGTGTAGGAGAAGATATGGTTCTAGGATGAGGTCGTTTGAAGGTGGTAGGTGCTGGAGGTGCAGTGGAGGATGTGGGTGGAGAAGGAGGGTCTGGAGTTGGAATAGAGGAAGAAGCATGGGGCTCTGGATCTACAACCGGTCCTTCTGCTCTTGCAACTACTGATTCCACCTGCCCTGATGGGCCTGATGCATCCTCTACCGGCCCTGTTGGCCCAAACACTTCTGCAACGACTGGTTCTGCAGTGTGCACATCTTCAACACCCTTTGGCCCTGATGGCCCTGCTGGATCTTGAACACGGCATTGTTGATTGTAAACTTCCGTTGTCGAGAGTTCCCTGCACAAATCAATATGCTCACCATCTATAAACTGTCTCACAAATTTAAAATCACAAAGATGAACTAATACAGTGGTGAGAACAGGTCATATCCATAGAAAGGCTGAATAGAATTTGACATAAGAAACTGCTTTTTAGAACACTCTATCGACAATGCATTAAAAGTGAATATGTAAACAACACCGACCAAATCCCTCACAATCTTAACAGATCAAACTTAATGAAAGAACAAGTTGAATTGAAATTAAAAGAGGATTGATATCAATGTACCCTCACAATTGAGGGAGAAATCTGAAATAGAAATTAAACTAAGACTGCACAAGATGCAACTCTAATTCTGAAATGGTCTAAATTCAAGGAAATGAAAAAAAATGACAGAACAAGAAATCTCAAAAGAACATTATCAAACCAATATACCCCTACAGCTCAGGGGATGAACAGTCATAACTCTCCACAAACACCGGACCGTATCCTCACAACTCAACGATCAGACAAAAAATAAGAAACAAAAATTTATAATTGCTAAATCAAATTTCTACTGCTATTACTGAAGAACATGGATCAAAATGAGACAGAGAAGACATTAAAGAACTCAATCAAAGATTTGCACGGAGAATAATATGAACTAAAATTTCAGATCACTGTGCCCTGCAACACACTAGATCGATCTCACTATCTCTCACAACAGAACCTCCCAGTAGCCAACAATCTGAAATCAGAACTCTCCAAACCCCCCTAAAAATACCGAAATCATCTCACAGTTGCAGGACCTTCACAGCAGAAGAACAATCTCATAGCAGCACAGAAGAGATGGAAGAAAATGGAACTAGCAGCTTCTGGAGTTCCGCACAGAAGAAGGGAGAGGGAGAAACGCCCCTGGATCACTTAACATTAGCCAAAATCCCCTAGATCTGAACAGAAGAAAGGAAGAAGAAGATCCCAATTTTTTTTTTGAACAACCTAAAACTCCCTGGAATCCCAGACTCCAATCCTCACAGCAGCAGCCCTCAATCTCTCACTGCTCAACCATTAAATCAAGAAGAGAAAAGATGAACAAATGCATTGGATCGAACCATGTAAACATAGAAGGAATGGACAAATAGTTGCAGAAGAAAGAAATTAAAATCCCTCTGGAGCCGAACCCCCTGGAATCTGAACCCCTGCTGCTGTAGATCTCCCGGATGTCTTCACAGAACACAGAAGAAATGAAGAACACTGAATCTAACTCTTTAACACACACAAAAATAAATCCACACAGAGGAAATGGCAAAATTAGATTCCACTGGGTCCTCCTCACAGTAGCAAAAGCAAAGAAGAAAACATAGTAACCAATGGGAAATAAATGCACTGGATCAATTCCTCATAGTAGTTTGCAATGCACAGATGAAAGAAAAAATGGAAGCACTCAATCCCTTCTCAGTAGCTACAGAAGAACAGAGGAAAGAACTCCCCAAAATGCTGAAATCCCCTTCCCACAGAAGAAACAAGAAAGAGCTCCCTGGAATCCCCTTACAGCAGTAAAGGAAAAACTAGTCTAACCCTCGCCCAACAATCGAGCCAAGAAGAAATCCCAAAAAAATACAGAACCTAAAACCCCCTGAAATTCTGAACTCCGGAAGCCCCCAACAATACTGAAGTGGAGAAGAAAGGAAAACTAAAACTCAACTCCCTTGCACTGAGGACCTTGGGGTCCCTTTATAGGCGCCTCCCAGATGCTTCCAGGCACCTCTGCTCTCCCCAGCCTTATCAGCAGCCGAGCACGCCCGGGCTCCATCTCAGCAGATCCTCGTGCTCAGCACGAATCGCACCAGCACCATCACCCAGCTGGCCACTCACAAGAGCTCCTCCAGCTCACCACAGATCGCACGCCCCCATCGCACACCAGGGCACTGGCCACCCTAGCTCACATGCGGCAGCACTGCCGCGCACCCAGCTCAGCTGCATCGCATGGCCAGCTTCCCGCCTAAGCTCCTCCGGCTTCAAACCGCCACCTCAGCCTCCATCGCTGTGCACCAGAGCCGGTCCGCCCCTGTATCGCCCATCACCCAGTAGCTCCCACACAGCAGTCGCTGTGCACCGCCTGCTCTGCATGGCAGAGCTCCGCCTCCAGCAGCTTCTAGTTGCTTCCGTCGATCTGGTGGAGAAGAAGAGAACAAGGGTTTTAAATGGAGTTAAATGGGGTACGTGGCCAGTTCTTGGTGAGATGTGGTTGGGGTGTTTAAAATATTTATTTATTAATGGGATTAGATGGGATATGTGGCATGATTTTTAACTACAAATTTGATTTATTACAACTACTATTTACAAGAATGAAAGATGTTTACGAAAATATATAAGTAATAAAAAATTATTTATGTACAATGTACTTATAAAAAGTGAAAACACTTACTATTCAAGAAGTATGACTTTTTTTTTTTTGATAACGAGGAAATCCCGCCCCGTGTGGCTTTGTGGACTCAAGGATGGTGTTCGTGAACTCCAAGGTCAGGACTTGGCAGCTCTACTTTCCGTATACCCGTATTGCCCTTACCCCACTTGACCAGAAAACCCCGGATTTACACACCTCGAGGATTGCATGTAAATCAGGTAAAATCCCCCCCAGGAATCGAACTCGGGACCTCTTGCTTTTAAGCAAGAGTTCTAACCGATCGACCCAACCGGGGTCCTCTAAGAAGTATTGACTTATTCAATGAAAATCTAACTATATATGTGTTCTACCCAAAAATTTAACTAAAAATGTTCAAAAATTTATTTTGGATGAAATAAAATTTAAAATCAAACTGCACATTATTTACAGACAAATGATGTCTAAATCAACTATATGTATAAAATTTAACACTAAAATTGTGTAGTTATCACTCCCCCCTACTTGAACATTGCTAGTCCTTAGCAATAAAAATTATTCCAAATGTAGGACTAGAAGATATAATGTCTAATGCTAAATAGTCATCATGTAAAAGATTAATGTAGAGATATGTCTTTCCTAATTGTAAGGGCTTATGGCAAGAATTTAGTGCACGAATGATAGCTCACTTAATGTTCGCATCAGCCCTTCTGGAGCTTCTCTGTCTCAACTAGTATTTGAGATTAGATTAATTCGAGGGAGAAGAAAAGAATTGTGGAATAAGATCCTTGCTCAGTCAGATTGGGTTGTTTCTCTCAGTTCCATTCTGTCCAACCTCCTTGAGGATTATTTCTCTGAGTTGAGGACTTTGCCCCTTTATTTGCACTTTGTGCACTCAGAATTTTTTCCCTTTTTCATCCATAATGCTGCACAACCCATCACTTTTCAAGAGTAGCGAGTCCAACTTTACTCAGATCCGGGGCATTTTTCATATATATATATATATTTTTCTTTTGCTTTTGCTTTTGTTTTTTTTTTCCTTTTTTTTTCTTTTCTTTTCTCTTAAAGGAAGGATGGGCAGTCAGGTTCCTTGATCACACACCTCACTTCCTTCGCAATTCACTTAAGGGGAAGGGAGAAAACCAATCACCTCTCTCCTACTAGCTTTAACAGATTTGCTACATTCGGGTTCAACTAGTTTAAGTGGTTGTGTAGTGTGTGTATGAAAACCTCTTGCCATAAATCCTACATAAGGTAGACAGTGATGAATAGTCCATCCCCTCGTAATTTTAAATCCATTACATACTTATTTTGGTGATAAACAAAACTCTGTCAAAAGTTTTCTAACTACATTTCATTTAGCCTTAAGCACAGGAATTCTTCAAAGAAAATTAAGCACTTATGGTAAGTACATATATGCATTGATCCAGTAAAGATGTAACGACTTCTTTGTAAGTTCTAAAGTTCAAACAAGTCGATGTTATAACGATTTCATAAGTCATCGTAACGATTTCTTTAGAACTCGTAACGACTTGCTTGTCATAACGATTTCTTTAGAAAGTGTAACGACTTGCCAGTCATAACGATTTCATAAGTCATCGTAACGATTTCTTTAGAACTCGTAACGACTTACTCGTCATAACGATTTCTTTAGAAAGCGTAACGACTTGCCAGTCATAACGACTTCATAAGTCATCGTAACGACTCCTTTAGAACTCGTAACGACTTGCCAGTCATAACGATTTCATACGTCATCGTAACGATTTCTTTAGAACTCGTAACGACTTGCTCGTCATAACGATTTCTTTAGAAAGCGTAACGACTTGCCTGTCGCAACGACTTTATAAGTTATCGTAACGATTTCCTTAGAAAGCGCAACGACTTGCTTGTGGTAACGATTTCATAAGCTACCGTAACGACTTCTTTAGAACTCACAACGATTTGCTTTCCGTAACGACTTCTTTAGAACTCACAATGATTTGCTTTCCGTAACGACTTCTTTAGAACTCACAACGATTTGCTTACCGTAACGACTTCTTTAGAACTCACAACGATTTGCTTACCGTAACGACTTCTTTAGAACTCACAACGATTTGCTTTCCGTAATGACTTCTTTAGAACTCACAACGATTTGCTTACCGTAACGACTTCTTTAGAACTCACAATGATTTGCTTACCGTAACGACTTCTTTAGAACTCTCAACGACTTGCCTGTCATAACGATTTCGTAAGTTATCATAACGACTTCTTCTGAATCTATAACGATGTGTTATGATTCATAACGACTCTCTTAGACTATCATGATCTCATAACGATTTCATAAGTCATGTTTCCATCAAATATATGTTTTCTTTGATTTGAAATATGTTGAATAGTCAAAGTCGTATCTCACATGTTTGACTGCTATGCATTTAATGAAGACTGAACGTATCTCTGCATGCACGCAGAACATATCTTCTATTATCGTGTATTCTCTGCATGTATCCTTTTAGAATGATAAACTGTCACTACTATATCTGTGTTTACTTGCTCTAACGTTGACTGACATCTAGAGATAGTGTTAGCTGTCTACCATTAAAGCTCAACTTTTACAGAACCTTGAAGTTGTACCATCTTACAACGTTGGACATAGAAAGAACTACAAGTCACCTCAGAAGATCTCATCACTTTGCGTGCTCTAAAGAACAAAAGACTGTTGACTGGAAGCTTCCATAAATCCTTCAGTCTAACGTTCACCAAAGCTGTGAGACAACGACTATCTCATCGTCTACATTCAAGATGAAGATATATATATATATATATATATATATATATATATATATATATATATATATATATATATATATATATACAAGACAGAAGATTTGAAGGCATATACATAGCGATCAAGAAAGAAAAACAACTTGGCAGTCTTTCAAGTCTTCACAAGAATCTAGAGCCAGCTTTGTCATTCCATTCCGCCTTGGCTCTTAGCTCCCTGTGTTGTGAGAAAATTCAGAAGTGAGCTAGAATAGTTCTGAGAGAGAGCACCTGTGTAGATCTTTAACTCTCAGTGCTTGTAGCTTCAGATCGAGCTCTGTTAAGCTTGATCTAGGGGCTAGTCAATCCTTTTTCAGATTCCCTTGTTTGTTTCCCTTCGGGTGTGAAGGAAGACCTGGTGGTTTCCAGGGTGGTGTTTTTCTTTCCCTTCAGGAGTGAAGGAAGACCTGGTGGTACCAGGGTGTTGTGTTCCCTTCGAGTGTGAAGGAAGACCAGCTGAGCTGGGTGGTTGTTTCGTCCATAGGGGGACTATACCCTAGATAGTGGAATCCTGAGGTTTGCTCAGGGACTGGACGTAGGACTCCTAAGGAGAGGAGATCCGAACCAGGATAAATCTGTGTGTTGTGTGATTGTCTTCTTTGTGTGATTGTTCTTTTTCTAACCATTACTAATCTCTTCCAAGAACGTTTTTGTGTTTGTTTAAGTTCAGGTTTTAACTAAGTGAATATTTTTTAAAGACCCATTCACCCCCCCTCTGGGTTCGCCAACCGGGCAACAAGTGGTATCAGAGCAAGTCTCTTCGACAAAGAACAAGATCCAACGATCTGAAGAGTAAAGATCTATGGCAGCCCAAGGTCACAACGAAGGTCAGTCAGTCAGCAGACCTCCCTTGTTCGATGGTGAAGATTATACCTATTGGAAGACAAGAATGGAGTACTTCTTGCAAGGACATGATTATCAAATTTGGTCGATAATAGAAGAAGGAGATCTTCTGGTAACAAATGAAAAAGCTCAATGGACAGATGAAGACAAGAAAAAAATTTCTCTAAACTGTAAAGCCAAGAGCATGCTTTGTTGTGCGCTAAGTAAGAAAGAATTCAACAGAGTTTCAGCTTGCAAATCCGCGATGGAAATGTGGGAAAAGATCAGAATTACTTATGAAGGCACAGATAAGGTCAAGGAGACAAGAATAGACATTCTTGTAACTCAATATGAGCGATTTCAAATGCAGTCAGGTGAATCCATAACCCAAATGTTCAGTAGATTCACAGACATCACTAATGGGTTAGTTAGATTAGGAAAAACCTATGAAATGGGAGATATGGTAAGGAAAATTCTTAGATCCTTGTCATCCTCATGGACTCCAAAAGTAACGGCCATTGAGGAAGACAATGATCTGAAGAGAATGTCTCTAGAAAAGCTAGTTGGGTCACTCATGGCCCATGAGATAAACATGGAGAGATTAGGAGAATCCTCCAGTAGAAAGAAGCAGTCCAATGCGCTCAAAGCTGATGAGGACTCATCTGAAGAATCTTTGGATAACAGTGAGGACAACAAAGACAGTGATGAAGAAGCTATGCTGTAAGAAGATTGCAAAGGATCTTGGCCAAGAAGAAAAAGTTCCAGTCCGGTAGAAGGTATTTCAAGAAAAATAAAGATTTCAAGAGACCAGATGGAAAAGATCAGAAGAAAATGAGCCACTCTGCTACGAGTGCAAAAAGCCAGGACACATGAAGGCTGAGTGTCCAAAGCTCAAGAAGCCAGAGTTTAGAAAGAAGGATAACTCTAAAAAGTTCAGAAGGTACAAGAAGAAAGCCATGGCAGCTGCATGGGAAAACAGCAGTGACTCAGACAGTGAGTCAAGCCGCAGCAGTGATGAAGAAAAAGCCAACCTGGCTTTTATGGAAATACCGAGGATAAGGTAACTTCTGATTCCTCTTTTGATTCCTGTAATGATTCAGATTCAGATAACATAGAAGAAGCTTTTAATGAACTATATGACAAATACAGAAATGTATGCAAACTATTAAAAGCTTGTAAGAAGAATAATACCTATCTTGAAAATACTAACTCGGATCTAAAAACTGAAAATGAGGAACTAGAAAATCAAATAACTGAACTTAAAAGGAGAAATGAACTGGTTTGTGAAGACCTAAAAGCCAAGAATGAACAAATAACAAAATTGGAAAAATAGGAAAATACAGATGAATTAAGAAAAGAAATTAATAACTTAAATAAAGAAAATGATAAACTATCAAGCACATTAGAAAAATTTACTAATGGTAAAAACTCACTAATATTAAAAGGCGCTAGAAGATCAGGTAAGAAGAAAAATGGATTAGGATATACACCCCCAGATAATGAAGAAACCATAATTCATCCTAAAACATATCCAATACCGAAATTTGTACCTGAACAAGATATCGCATACAAAGCTGATTTCAAATATATTGAAAAAGTAACTAAGTTATCCTGCTGTAGTCATTGCAATAAGTTAGGACATATTATAACTACATGCCCAACAAGACATAAAAAATGGATAATAAAAGGCAAAATCAATTATACTAACCCATCAGGACCCAAAAGAATTTGGGTACCTAAAGCTTGATGTTTTTATTTCAGGTTAACCCTAGAGCATCCAAATGGTACTTGGATAGTGGGTGCTCAAGACACATGTCAGGCAACCAGAAGTTATTCTCCCACCTTCAAGCTGAAGAAGGGACAGTCACCTATGGAGATAATGGGAAAGGCATAGTAGTAGGCAGCGGGTCTATGAACAACAAAGGAAAAGCAGTCATTGAAGATGTATTATTGGTCAAAGGATTGAAGCGCAATCTAATTAGCATTAGTCAGCTGTGCGACAAAGGCCATCAAATCAAGTTTCAAGAGTCTAAGTGTAGCATACTGAAGGATGGAGAATATCATCTTTGAAGCTAATAGAGAAAAGAATTTGTATGTACTCTACCTTGAAGAACTCAAAGAGCAAAACGTCTGTCTGGCAGCCAGTAAAGTCAAGTCTACTGAATTGTGGCACAGATGTCTTGGACATTGCAGCATAGATGGCATAAGAAAACTATTGAAGAAAAACTTGTGGAAGGTCTGCCAAAAGTCAGTGGAAAATTGGAAGGTGTTTGTAAACCTTGTGCTAAAGGAAAGCATACCAAGAGCTCCTTCAAGTCAAAAACCATGGTAACCACCTCAAAACCCTTAGAGCTCCTACATATGGATCTATTTGGGCCAATGAGGACTACCAGTCTTGGAGGAAAGAACTTTGGATTTGTCATAGTTGATGACTATTCAAGATTTACATGGGTTTCATTCTAGAGCATAAAGATGACACTTTCGATAACTTTGTCAACTTCAGCAAGAAAGTTCAGAAAGATCAAAAGTTCAACATTGTGTCTATCCGATCAGATCATGGTGGTGAGTTTCAGAATGAAAAGTTTGCTAGATTCTGTGAGAGTCAAGGAATTGAGCACAACTTCTCACGCCAAGAACACCACAGCAAAATGGCATTGCCGAGAGAAAGAATAGAACCCTACTAGATATGGCAAGAACTATGCTCTCAGAATATGATCTGCCAAGATATTTTTGGGCTGAAGCAGTTAACACAGCAAGCTATATTGTCAACCGAGCAATGATCAAACCAATCCTTAAGAAGACCTCTTATGAACTGTTCAAAGGGAAAAAGCCACAGATTAGTCATCTCAGAACCTTTGGATGTCCATGCTTCATTCATAACAATGGAAAAAGGGACATTGGTAAGTTGGATGCCAAATCAGATGAAGGCATCTTCATAGGGTACACTTCTAAACCCAAAGGCTATAGAGTGTTTAATAACGTACCTTATTGATTGAATAGTCTGTGCACATTATCTTTGATGAAACTAACCCTTCCTTGAGAAAGGAAGCAGATAGTGATAATGATGATGCAGATGAATTGTCCAAGAAACTAAAAGACACATCAATCGAGGACAAGGATGATCCGCCTCTGGAAGAATTACAACAAGAAGAAATTTCTCATGAAACACTTCCAAAGGAATGGAGATACAAGAAAGACCCACCTGAAAACATCATTGGTGATCCATCTGCAGGGGTAAGAACAAGAGGTAATATGATCCCTTGTGATTACCTTGCATTTGTATCTCAAATAGAGCCTAAGACAGTCAATGAAGCACTTACTGATGAATCTTGGATAATGGCCATGCAAGATGAACTGAATCAGTTCAAGAGAAACCAAGTATGATCACTTGTTCCTAGACCGTCAGATCATCCAGTTATTGGCACCAAATGGGTGTTCAGAAATAAACTAGATGAATCTGGTGCAATCTTAAGAAACAAGGCTAGACTGGTAGCTCAAGGCTATTCTCAAGAGGAAGGCATAGATTTTGATGAAACCTATGCACCTGTAGCTAGACTTGAACAAACAATCATGTGAACAAACAATCATGCTATCATGTACACAAACTCATTGGTTACCCCTAACATAGATTCTAGACATTTTGCCCATAATAACATGATGATAATAACATAAATTCACTAATTTCACATGATTTCAGATTTGTCTCACATGGGTTTCAATAACATATTCTCGCATTTTCAGTTTCACATGATTGCACACTTACTCATTCACATTGTTCGCTTTTACACATTTGACATGTACGCATGTTCACACTTACACAATTTACTCATTTCCACATCATTTTCTCTACCACTTTCACTTATCACATATCACGTCGATTGCACTTACCACGTGCATCTTGGGCACTTACCACGTGCCATGTTCACATATTCACACTTTAGTCATTTTCATTACTTAAACGATTTGCCATGACACATAGTCTAACCACCAGTAGAGGACACTAATAAATATCTCATAGCTCGTGCTCATTCCTTAGCACAGCTCTCAACACAACTCATAACACAACACATGACACAACTCATACACATACTCACCACCTAGGCAATACAGCGGTGAATCTTGGTAACTGCGCAGACCGGGAGAAGCCCTCTCCACCCTATCCAGTGGTACTTGTCCACCTCCGGGGTTTTCCCAATGCCTTTGGGACAAACTTATATCACATGGAGCCTTCTATAGGGACTTTTCTATATACGGCTCCCGATGCCTCTAGGGTAGCAGTGTCACATAGGCACAACTTTTACACTTTACTCATACCGAGTTTTAACATGTTTTTACACATAACACTCACATCTCCTTCGTTTTCTCATGCACAATGTGTCTTTGTTTTTCTCCTAATCATGCTACTACAGATTTCAGGAGTTTAACACAGTAAATTCACCAATCAAGTTGGTTTTAGACAATAACTAATCACATTTCGATAGTATACGTGGATTATCACAATTCACATGAAAATACATAACTTCTTGTTTACTGATCCAAATGACCTGAAATTTTAACCACATGCTGTTTTCGGGTTCAAGATCATACACTCAAATTGTCAGATTTTTCTGAGCTAAATAGAATTTACAGAAAATAAAACACATATTTAGCATGCTATTATTAACTTAGTTAACATGGGGTTTAACACGTCTTGTAATTTAGCCACTTGCTGTTTAAACATAAGCTACTAACATATGCAGGAATTTAGGATACAAAATTACCCTAATTCATACATCTATGGATTGAACCCTACAAACCATTCTTGCATGCTTCTATTTTTACCGAACCGAGCTTATTTACAATTTGCACAAGCATGGATAAGTTACCAAAATTTGTAAACACAGATGCTGACCCACTGATCTTCATGATTAGACTAAAACCAAGGCATTCATACTAATTCAAATCATGAACAAGGATTTGCAAGATTATCTACAAGTCATGCTCACAAGTTTAAAAGATACCATTATCCCACATTCACCATCCCACACCACATTCATCCATACATCACAATTAACAATATACATAGAGTATAAGGTTTACCATATATCCTCATCACGGAAAACATATCGAAATTAATACATAAGAAGGACAGAACAGCTCACTGTTCTGTCCAGAGGAACTAGGCGGCGGTCTCTGGCCGCTGACTCAGGGTCAGCGGCATGGTCGATGGACGCCAAGCTCATCACAGGCGTCCAGGGACCTTGCCGTCGAATCAGGTCTGTGCAGAAACACAGACCCGAGCTCTGAAACTTGGGTGAATGGGAGGGTCTAGGACTCGAGGAAAAATCCATAAAAATAGCAAAACCCACCTAGACTCATACGGGGACATCATAGATAGGTCACTTGCCTTTCTAAAATTCCTCCAAGGGATTTATGGCTTGGTGAAGACCTCCTTGGGCAGTCCCAAGAAGTTGCAGGATGGCCTCCAAGATCACCCTCCTCCGGGTTCTTGGATGAGCTCCACAGCAAGGGGATGATGGGTAGGCCTCCTCCTTTGCTCCCGCTTCCTTCTTGTCGCAGTAGATGGCCGGATCAACCTCCAAGGGGTCGGATTTGTGGGTGCTAAAAGGGGTTTTTCTCACAGACTTTCTCTAGGGTTTTTCTTTCTCTATTTCTCCTCTTGCAAGGTGAAGTGAGGAGTGGGAGGGACCAAATTCGGGTTCAGACCTAAGGAGAGACCCTCACCCACTCACCATACCGATTTGACAACCTGAGAGCCGTTGGGGGACATCCCCCAATGGTGGCCATGCCTTGCTCCCGGATTTTCTGGCTCTGCAACGCATGCATGTCAGAGAAATTGGCGTCCATATCGCTGGACGCCGGAGTTAGTGTTGGCGTCCATGTCTGGACGCTGACACTGGCTCAACGGCCTGGGCTTGACGCCAAGGTGCCTTCGGCCAGAACCCTAAATTATGCAGAAAACCACGCATACCAAGCTTATATACATGCAATATGTATACGGTATTATATCCATACTATCACCAGGCAATACATACCTTATTTATATTTAATATAAACACATTGACGCTGATTGGCCCTTCGGCCAGAACTTAAAACATGCAGAAACCATGCTTACTCTATATATATACATACAACGTATAAGGTGTAACATGTACATTACCATACCAGGCAATCAATATCATTCATACCTAGGCATACACAAGCATACATAAATACACTAAGATAGATGTACGTAGATATCTACCTATGCGTACATGATGTTTTACATAAGTGTGACTCAACACCCGGCAAAGTAAATGACAAGAATTATGAGGGCTTCGCAAATCATTAGGAGGTGATATGAGTTGGTTAACTAGGAATAATCTATTCGATAAAATAGTCCTTGCACACACACACTTGATTTGACATATATATAGTATACACACACGGGTGTAGCATACTTATGTACATTATGCTTGGAATAGATGGATACAACATGCGCACCGGTAATTAGATTAACTTACACAACTTTACCTAACATTGCTTAAGTACTATATGCATAGGATTCCTTAATATGTACTATATGCATAATTTAGCCAATTGGCTATTCTCACCTAAATATCATAAAAATACATGCATGTTATTCTTGAGGAGTATAGAATTTCAATATAAACCACTAATTACACCTACCATGCTTGAACTCTTTATGCATATGCAATGTACGAAGTACAATATTCACATTAGCTAAACCATGCAAATGAGCAACGCTTACAACTAATCATACACATGCATACACAAATACACCAAGGTGTTATGCATGTAGAATTAGGTATACAATTGTCACACGCACAAGATAACATACATACGTACATACACATATGTACTTCATACACTCCCATACAAAATTCCATGAAATAGGTAGTATAGGATATTCTTCAATATTTAGATAGCACACGCATAGTATTATTCAAGTATCCTAAGTCAGAGATTCTTGGTATTCATAATACACCTCTAATTAGCTAATTGTTCACTTCCACATTAATCATCATATACACCTATGTATACATATATAGATATTCGCACATGCTCATATTCAAAAGAAGGATAAAACTTATAGTAGGCACAATGAACTACGCATGCTAAGCACACAACAACCGAACACCCAACACACCATTCATATACATACAGATATATAAAGAGAGTAAAAATCCGGGGTCTTACACCCTCCCCCTCTAGAAAAAGATCTTCGTCCTCGAAGATCGCATCGAGTACCTGTGGTGACGTCGCCTAGGTCATCATCAACTACTCTCGCTCCTATATCGCGGTCGGTGAAGCGCCTCGCGGAGTGAACTTCGTCTTCAGATTCGGACACTCTTTAAGCCGATGATCTTTGCTTCCACATTTAAGACACCTTCCTTCCTTCCTCCAACATGCTTTCCCACCATGACGCTTCCCGCACTGGGTGCACTCGGGCTTCTCGATGCTTGAGGCCACAGTTGATTGTTGACTTTCCAAGGGTTTCTCCTTCTTCTTATCTTGCTTTTGGAATGGCTTGATCATATTCTCCTTTGGAGTTGCCTCCCCCTCTGGGAGAGATCCCGCTCCTTTCTCTTGCTGGGTGGTCACACCTAGAAGTTCTCCTAAGGTACGTGAATCGAGTTCCAGAAGCCTAACCCTCACTGATGGCTTAAGTCCTTTCACGAAATTCTTCAGCTTGCGGTTCTGCTCATACCTCCGAGACTGAGCACCACGTCTACCACGTCCAGCCATAGTCTGCAAAATAATAACTAAATTAGAACCTAGGTTACTACATTCTAACTATTCTGCCTATTATCTTCCATCTACTATTAGTAGATTCTATATATATGGACAATTCCCTATGAAGACTTTGCAATGTTGTGACGGTGATGGCCTATCCATGTACAGTCTCAACCTTGTGCTCTGATACCAATCTCTGTAACGACCCTCTTCATACCGGTACGATTATACCAATCCCCATCGGTAAAAAGGGCGTCGTCACAGTGGGACATGTACCCAACACTGGTCAATAGGTTGATATGTACCTGGATAGCAATAGAGTACAGCGGAATAAAATAAACAACTCAACTCTTAACCCATCACCAACACACATTCCACAATCTAAATAGCGAAATGGAAAGACAATGTCCACATTAATACAAAATAAAGAGAACTACAATGTCCAAATATTGTTCATACAATAATCCTTTTTGTGCAAAAGAAAGGTACAACTGGTGACAGCTCCACAAAATAGTCTTCTATATGATGATCCTCATCACGCTTCCTTCTAGTGCACGATACCTGTCAACATGTACGCCGAAGCAAGAGTGAGTCCAAAGACTCAGCAAGCAACACTACCCATAACATACACGTATAAGTCATAGGGGTTTTACATGCACATTCACAATTTTCAAAACATGGCATACTAGTCATTTCCGAAGTTTCAACCTATCATGAAAGTTTGACAAGTTTATACATGGATCATGCTTTCTTATGTTGTAGGAATAAAATTTACCTATCACATGCTCTCTATTCAATTTACTTATGAAACTTGTCTTTAAAGAACCAAGACATGAGAGCTACTAACATGAACATCGTGCACACATGAAAGGAAACACAACTAGCATGGATCTTACATGTTTTTAGACAAATACATGGACATTTCTACATGCTTTAGGTTGCTGATTTCACATGATTCAATGGCTATAAATCTACACATGAGAGCTACAACGTTGCTTAAAACATATCATGTGAACAAACAATCATGCTATCTTGTACAAACTCATTGGTTACCCCTAACATGGATTCTAGACATTTTTGCCCATAATAACATGATGATAATAACATAAATTCACTAATTTCACATGATTTCAGATTTGTCTCACATGGGTTTCAATAACATATTCTCGCATTTTCAGTTTCACATGATTGCACACTTACTCATTCACATTGTTCGCTTTTACACATTTGACATGTACGCATGTTCACACTTACACAATTTACTCATTTCCACATCATTTTCTCTACCACTTTCACTTATCACATATCACGTCGATTGCACTTACCACGTGCATCTTGGGCACTTACCACGTGCCATGTTCACATATTTCACACTTTAGTCATTTTTCATTACTTAAACGATTTGCCATGACACATAGTCCTAACCACCAGTAGAGGACACTAACAAATATCTCATAGCTCGTGCTCATTCCTTAGCACAGCTCTCAACACAACTCATAACACAACACATGACACAACTCATACACATACTCACCACCTAGGCAATACAGCGGTGAATCTTGGTAACTGCGCAGACCGGGAGAAGCCCTCTCCACCCTATCCAGTGGTACTTGTCCACCTCCGGGGTTTTCCCAATGCCTTTGGGACAAACTTATATCACATGGAGCCTTCTATAGGGACTTTTCTATATACGGCTCCCGATGCCTCTAGGGTAGCAGTGTCACATAGGCACAACTTTTACACTTTACTCATACCGAGTTTTAACATGTTTTTACACATAACACTCACATCTCCTTCGTTTTCTCATGCACAATGTGTCTTTGTTTTTCTCCTAATCATGCTACTACAGATTTCAGGAGTTTAACACAGTAAATTCACCAATCAAGTTGGTTTTAGACAATAACTAATCACATTTCGATAGTATACGTAGATTATCACAATTCACATGAAAATACATAACTTCTTGTTTACTGATCCAAATGACCTGAAATTTTAACCACATGCTGTTTTCGGGTTCAAGATCATACACTCAAATTTCAGATTTTTCTGAGCTAAATAGAATTTACAGAAAATAAAACACATATTTAGCATGCTATTATTAACTTAGTTAACATGGGGTTTAACACGTCTTGTAATTTAGCCACTTGCTGTTTAAACATAAGCTACTAACATATGCAGGAATTTAGGATACAAAATTACCCTAATTCATACATCTATGGATTGAACCCTACAAACCATTCTTGCATGCTTCTATTTTTACCGAACCGAGCTTATTTACAATTTGCACAAGCATGGATAAGTTACCAAAATTTGTAAACACAGATGCTGACCCACTGATCTTCATGATTAGACTAAAACCAAGGCATTCATACTAATTCAATCATGAACAAGGATTTGCAAGATTATCTACAAGTCATGCTCACAAGTTTAAAAGATACCATTATCCCACATTCACCATCCCACACCACATTCATCCATACATCACAATTAACAATATACATAGAGTATAAGGTTTACCATATATCCTCATCACGGAAAACATATCGAAATTAATACATAAGAAGGACAGAACAGCTCACTGTTCTGTCCAGAGGAACTAGGCAGCGGTCTCTGGCCGCTGACTCGGGTCAGCGGCATGGTCGATGGACGCCAAGCTCATCACAGGCGTCCAGGGACCTTGCCGTCGAATCAGGTCTGTGCAGAAACACAGACCCGAGCTCTGAAACTTGGGTGAATGGGAGGGTCTAGGACTCGAGGAAAAATCCATAAAAATAGCAAAACCCACCTAGACTCATACGGGGACATCATAGATAGGTCACTTGCCTTTCTAAAATTCCTCCAAGGGATTTATGGCTTGGTGAAGACCTCCTTGGGCAGTCCCAAGAAGTTGCAGGATGGCCTCCAAGATCACCTTCCTCCGGGTTCTTGGATGAGCTCCACAGCAAGGGGATGATGGGTAGGCCTCCTCCTTTGCTCCCGCTTCCTTCTTGTCGCAGTAGATGGCCGGATCAACCTCCAGGGGGTCGGATTTGTGGGTGCTAAAAGGGGTTTTTCTCACAGACTTTCTCTAGGGTTTTTCTTTCTCTATTTCTCCTCTTGCAAGGTGAAGTGAGGAGTGGGAGGGACCAAATTCGGGTTCAGACCTAAGGAGAGCCCCTCACCCACTCACCATACCGATTTGACAACCTGAGAGCCGTTGGGGGACATCCCCCAATGGTGGCCATGCCTTGCTCCCGGATTTTCTGGCTCTGCAACGCATGCAGGTCAGAGAAATTGGCGTCCATATCGCTGGACGCCGGAGTTAGTGTTGGCGTCCATGTCTGGACGCTGACACTGGCTCAACGGCCTGGGCTTGACGCCAAGGTGCCTTCGGCCAGAACCCTAAATTATGCAGAAAACCACGCATACCAAGCTTATATACATGCAATATGTATACGGTATTATATCCATACTATCACCAGGCAATACATACCTTATTTATATTTAATATAAACACATTGACGCTGATTGGCCCTTCGGCCAGAACTTAAAACATGCAGAAACCATGCTTACTCTATATATATACATACAACGTATAAGGTGTAACATGTACATTACCATACCAGGCAATCAATATCATTCATACCTAGGCATACACAAGCATACATAAATACACTAAGATAGATGTACGTAGATATCTACCTATGCGTACATGATGTTTTACATAAGTGTGACTCAACACCCGGCAAAGTAAATGACAAGAATTATGAGGGCTTCGCAAATCATTAGGAGGTGATATGAGTTAGGTTAACTAGGAATAATCTATTCGATAAAATAGTCCTTGCACACACACACTTGATTTGACATATATATAGTATACACACACGGGTGTAGCATACTTATGTACATTATGCTTGGAATAGATGGATACAACATGCGCACCGGTAATTAGATTAACTTACACAACTTTACCTAACATTGCTTAAGTACTATATGCATAGGATTCCTTAATATGTACTATATGCATAATTTAGCCAATTGGCTATTCTCACCTAAATATCATAAAAATACATGCATGTTATTCTTGAGGAGTATAGAATTTCAATATAAACCACTAATTACACCTACCATGCTTGAACTCTTTATGCATATGCAATGTACGAAGTACAATATTCACATTAGCTAAACCATGCAAATGAGCAACGCTTACAACTAATCATACACATGCATACACAAATACACCAAGGTGTTATGCATGTAGAATTAGGTATACAATTGTCACACGCACAAGATAACATACATACGTACATACACATATGTACTTCATACACTCCCATACAAAATTCCATGAAATAGGTAGTATAGGATATTCTTCAATATTTAGATAGCACACGCATAGTATTATTCAAGTATCCTAAGTCAGAGATTCTTGGTATTCATAATCACCTCTAATTAGCTAATTGTTCACTTCCACATTAATCATCATATACACCTATGTATACATATATAGATATTCGCACATGCTCATATTCAAAAGAAGGATAAAACTTATAGTAGGCACAATGAACTACGCATGCTAAGCACACAACAACCGAACACCCAACACACCATTCATATACATACAGATATATAAAGAGAGTAAAAATCCGGGGTCTTACACAGCTAGCTCCTCAAGTTCTGATGAAGATGATGATCAACCTCCTCCAGCCAAAGAGAGCAAGAAGAAGGACAAAGAGACTGCACCTGAAGTACCTCTCTTAACTGTCACACCTTTTGAAAGGCAGGTCAAACAGAAAATAATCTTTAACTTGAAACCTGTGATTGAGAGGCTGGATGTGCAAGGTGAACTGCTATGTACACTCCAATCAGATGTGAATTCTATATTTCTGAGCCAGGCTTCAGCACGCAACGAGTATGTTCAGATTCGCAATGCTATGAAGTGGTTCAATCAAGAGATGGGCACCATGAAGAGCATGATCTCTGAAATCTTTAAAGCAGTTGGAGCTCAAGCTCCTTCTCCCCTAGCAGCAGCACCAGCAGAAGAACCAGCAGCAGCACCAACAGCAGCAACCCCAGCAGCAGCACCAGCAGAAGAACCAGCAGCAGCACCAGCAGAAGCAACCCCAGTAACAGCAGCACCTGTAGAAGCAACAAATGCAATTCAGGCAGCAGCAGAGGCTGAAGTACCAGGCCCATCAGGGTCAGCTGTGATGGAATCAGGGCCATCAGGGCCAAAAGTGTTGGATTCTGTGCAATCTTTGCCTGAAGAAGTGGTCTCAGATCCATTGCCCCCTGCACCCACACTCCTATTCCTCCATCTCCAACCACAGCCTCCACAGCTCCACCTGCTCCACCTCCCTTCCAAAGACCTAGATCCAGACCTATTTCTTCCCCCACACCTTTTCCTTTCCTAATACTTCATCTTCCCCTGCTTCCTCCACTTCTCATCTTCCTTCCTCTCCTAGCCTCGAGGCCCCTCCAGCATCCTCCGCTGGAGCCTCATCCTCTTCTGGTCCTTCTTCAGTACCAGAAGTAGGCATTTCTACCACTGATGATTTCCTTCACCCTTCTGCACCTCCCTCCTTTATCACTATTATTCCTAGGAATGCTCAAATCAACTCTCCTTTTCTTACAGACATTAAGGATGAATTTGAAGAAGCTATCCTTAGGTCTGTGCTAAAGGTAGGAGACCACATTTCCAAGACAGACTCCTCCAGTACTGTCTCCAAGAAAAGAAAACTCAATTCCTCCGACACTCCTCTCTACCCTCCTTTGTGGTTTTCTCTTACAGTGACACACAAGCATACATCCCTGTACAAAGAGTATCTACAAAAGGTTGTCTTTGCCACCCTTGTCAACCTCCCTTTTCTCAACCTCTCTGACCACCTTGAAGTCATTCTTCCTTACACTCCTCTTTCCAAAACCGAAAAATACAAAATCTTTTCCTCTGCCCATTCCAAGACTGAGGAGCAATGGGCTAGATCTCAAAAAGATCTTTACAATCGCTTTCTTCAGGCTAAGGCAGCCAGATTTCCTCCCAGGGATCACTCTTTGACCCCTTTCTGAGTGGTTTAAATTTCATCACAGAACACCTGGGCTTCTTTCATCCAGAAGGAAATCAAGATGATCAGGCACTTTCAGATGTTCAATAACTACAGGTATCTCAACAGATTACCTGAAGTTCAGATAAGCCAATTCAAGCGAGCCATCAAGGTCCTCTCTAGCTCTGGGCAATATGAAGGAGTGAGAGTGAATTTTGCCACACTCCATTTGCCTGAAGAGATCCTCTTGCCTTAGATTCACTTCCTAATCATGGAATCTTCTGTTGGATCCATTATCTTTGAACGTTTTGCAAGGGTCATGGGCAGAATCAAAATTCAGAAAACTCTCCAAGTTGGTTTTCCCAGATTTTTATTCCGGGAATATCACAGAGGGTTTGTGACATCTGAAGTTCTTGCTCCTATCCTCTCAGAATGTGAAAGGCTAAACTCCTAGAATGGTCCGAATTGTATTCGTTGTCTGCTCAGCAGTTAGCTCATCTCAATGCTGCTCAGGCTAGGGAAGGAAAAGCCCTGTCTCTCCTGCCACCTTCTTGGACATGAACTCCATCCATCTTGTACTTGATCCCTACAAACTATGGGCTGAAAGATACAAGGTGTTTGTAGCTCTACGCCAAGTCCTCAAGGAGAAACAGATTTTCTACCCTGTTACCATGGATCAATTCCTTGCCTGTGCAAGCTTTGGAAAAACCTCCTTCATCCGGTGCTCCATGGATGCTGATGAGTATGCCAACTTTCTCTCCAAGCAGCGCACCATCTACCTGTCTCGGATGGCTTCTACCATGGGACCAACTTTCTTTATTTCTGATGGAGCTTTTAGGCAATTTTTTGATCGGCAGGAAGAGCAGGCCTGGGAAGCCATTTCTCATTTTGCCTCTCTTCTCTCTCCTGCATATTATTTGCCTGTACCTCCTCAAGCTTACTGAAAATATTGTGTTCCTTCTCCTCATTGTCTCTTATTCTTTGTCTCAGTCCTAATTCTTTTTGCTTAATGACAAAAAGGGGAGAAAATGCTTACATATGTATGAAACATCTTTGAAACATTTTTTCAGTACTTTTACTTTTATTTCTGCTTACTGTTAAGTATTGTTAAAATATTGATTAAGTTTTGCCATCACCAAAAAGGGGGAGATTGATGAACAGTCCATCCCCTCGTAATTTTAAATCCATTACATACTTATTTTGGTGATAAACAAAACTCTGTCAAAAGTTTTCTAACTACATTTCATTTAGCCTTAAGCACAGGAATTCTTCAAAGAAAATCAAGCACTTATGGTAAGTACATATATGCATTGATTCCAGTAAAGATGTAACAACTTCTTTGTAAGTTCTAAAGTTCAAATAAGTCGATGTTATAATGATTTCATAAGTCATCATAACGATTTCTTTAGAATTCGTAACGACTTGCTCGTCATAACGATTTCTTTAGAAAACGTAACGACTTGCCAGTCATAACGATTTCATAAGTCATCGTAACGATTTCTTTAGAACTCGTAATGACTTACTCGTCATAACGATTTCTTTAGAAAGCGTAACAACTTGCCAGTCATAATGACTTCATAAGTCATCGTAACAACTCCTTTAGAACTCGTAACGACTTGCCAGTCATAACGATTTCATAAGTCATCGTAACTATTTCTTTAGAACTCGTAACGACTTGCTCGTCATAACGATTTCTTTAGAAAGCGTAACGACTTGCCTGTCGCAACGACTTTATAAGTTATCGTAACGATTTCCTTAGAAAGCGCAACGCCTTACTTGTGGTAACGATTTCATAAGCTACCGTAATGACTTCTTTAGAACTCACAACGATTTACTTTCCGTAACGACTTCTTTAGAACTCACAACGATTTACTTTCCGTAACGACTTCTTTAGAACTCACAATGATTTGCTTACCGTAACGACTTCTTTAGAACTCACAATGATTTGCTTTCCGTAACGACTTCTTTAGAACTCACAACGATTTGCTTACCATAATGACTTCTTTAGAACTCACAACGATTTGCTTACCGTAACGACTTCTTTAGAACTCGCAACGAGTTGCCTGTCATAACGATTTCGTAAGTTATCATAACGACTTCTTCTGAATCTATAATAATGTGTTATGATTCATAACGACTCTCTTAGACTATCATGATCTCATAACGATTTCATAAGTCATGTTTCCATCAAATATATGTTTTCTTTGATTTGAAATACGTTGAATAGTCAAAGTCGTATCTCACCTGTTTGACTGCTATGCATTTAATGAAGACTGAACGTATCTCTGCATGCACGCAGAACATATCTTCCATTATCGTGTATTCTCTGCATGTATCCTTTTAGAACGATAAACTGTCACTACTATATCTGTGTTTACTTGCTCTAATGTTGACTGACATCTGGAGATAGTGTTAGCTGTCTACCATTAAAGCTCAACTTTTGCAGAACCTTGAAGTTGTACCATCTTACAACGTTGGACATAGAAAGAACTACAAGTCATCTCAGAAGATCTCATCACTTTGCATGCTCTAAAGAACAAAAGACTGTTGACTGGAAGCTTCCATAAATCCTTCAGTCTAACGTTCACCAAAGCTGTGAGACAACGGCTATCTCATCGTCTACATTCAAGATGAAGATATATATATATATACAAGACAGAAGATTTGAAGGCATATACATAGCGATCAAGAAAGAAAAACAACTTGGCAGACTTTCAAGTCTTCACAAGAATTCTAGAGCCAGCTTTGTCATTCCATTCCGCCTTGGCTCTTAGCTCCCTGTGTTGTGAGAAAATTCAGAAGTGAGCTAGAATAGTTCTGAGAGAGAGCACCTGTGTAGATCTTTAACTCTCAGTGCTTGTAGCTTCAGATCGAGCTCTGTTAAGCTTGATCTAGGGGATAGTCAATCCTTTTTCAGATTCCCTTGTTTGTTTCCCTTCGGGTGTGAAGGAAGACCTGGTGGTTTCCAGGGTGGTGTGTTTTTCTTTCCCTTCAGGAGTGAAGGAAGATCTGGTGGTACCAGGGTGTTGTGTTCCCTTCGAGTGTGAAGGAAGACCAGCTGAGCTGGGTGGTTGTTTCGTCCATAGGGGGACTGTACCCTAGATAGTGGAATCCTAAGGTTTGCTCAGGGATTGGACGTAGGACTCCTAAGGAGAGGAGATCCGAACCAGTATAAATCTGTGTGTTGTGTGATTGTCTTATTTGTGTGATTGTTCTTTTTCTAACCATTACTAATCTCTTCCAAGAACGTTTTTGTGTTTGTTTAAGTTCAGGTTTTAACTAAGTGAATATGTTTTAAAGACCCATTCACCCCCCCTCTGGGTTCGCCAACCGGGCAACAGACAGGAAATACATGTAATCTTTTACTAGAGGCTACCTAACATGGATGCTTGCAAGGGAATGTGACAACTACAAAATTTTAATAGTTAAAGATCAGACACATAGTCTATGTTTTTGCAATGCCAGGCATTTTTATTCAAAGATGAAACATTGTGATTTTTTTTTTATTTGCACATGCTCAATATAAAGAAAGAAAACGAAGCATTAGTTAGGATGGGGACTATGAATGCATGCTTATTCTACCTCTCCCCCTACTTATTTACAAGAAAAGAAAGTAAGATAGAGAATTACATGATAAAGGAAATCTGTACACTTGGGTTGCCTCCCAAGAGCGCTAAGTTTATCATCTTCAGCCGGACGCAATTAGGCTCCATTTGGCTCAGCTAACTTGGTAGAACCAATTTTCAAGGAAGATGGGCTTTCAAAGAAATGCTTTAACCTCTGCCCATTAACAGTGAATGATTGTCCATTTTTAGGATCAAGAATAGTGACAGCACCATTGTCACAAGCTTTGACAACAGTGTAAGGACCATCCCATCAGGACTTTAATTTTCCTGGAAACAGACAAAGCCTAGAATTAAACAACCAGACCTTATCATGCACTTGAAAAGTTTTTCTATGAATGTGTTTATCATGGAATGCTTTGGCCTTGGCTTTATAGATCTTTGAACTTTCATAGGCCTCATTTCTAAGCTCTTCTAGCTCATTTAGCTGCAAGGTCCTTTGTCGACCAGCTTGGGCTAAATCAAGATTTACTTGTTTAATAGCCCAATAGGCTCTATGCTCAAGTTCTACCGGAAGATGACAAGATTTTCCAAAAACAAGCCGATATGGGGACATTCCAATGGGAGTTTTAAAAGCGGTTTGGTAGGCCCACAATGCATCATCTAACCTTTTTGACCAATCTTTCCTATCAGGCTTAACCGACTTTTGAAGAATGTTCTTGATCTCCCTGTTTGATACTTCTACCTGGCCACTGGTTTGCGGATGGTAAGGTGTTGCTAGCTTATGGGTGATCCCATACTTCCTTAGGCGGGTTCTAAACTCAGTGTTAATGAAATGCAGTCCTCCATCACTAATGATTGCCTTGGGCCACCCAAATCTAGAAAAAATGTTTTTCTCAACAAATTTGATAACCACCTTATGATCATTGGTCTTTGTGGCAATGGCCTCTATCCATTTGGACACATAATCAACAGCAACTAAAATGTGCGTGTATCCAAAGGACGGTAGAAAAGGTCCCATAAAGTCTATCCCCCATACATCAAAAATTTCTACAACCAAAATGGGGTTAAGAGGCATCATGTCCCTCTTAGAAATATTTCCCATGGTTTGACATCTAGGACAGGCCTTACAAAATTGGTGGGCATCCTTAAACAATGTGGGCCAATAGGAACCAGAGTCTAAGACCTTAGCAGTGGTCTTCTTTCCTGAAAAATGCCCTCCACAAGCAAGAGAATGGCAAAACTTGAGGACACTTTGATGCTCACTCTCAGGGACACATCTTCTTATCACTTGGTTTGGTCCTATGAAAAATAGCTCCGGGTCCTCCCAAATAAAATACTTGTCCCTAGCAAAGAATCTCTCTCTTTCATTTTTGGTCCCATCTCCAGGTACTCGTCCAATGACTTTATAATTCACAATGTGTGCGTGCCATGGAGATGAAATATTGGAGACAGCTAAAATGTGCTCATCCGGGAAAGCATCTCTAATAGGCATAGAGTCTAGGGCAACTATTCTGGACAAATGGTCAGCTACCACATTCTTGGACCCTTTCTTATCATGAATTTCCAGATCAAACTCCTGTAGCCAGAGGATCCATCTGATCAATCTAGGCTTGGCATCCTTTTTGGCAAGTAAATGCCTTAAGGTAGTATGGTCAGTGAAAACAATGATTTTGGCTCCTGAAAGGTAGGATCTGAACTTCTCCAAGGCAAAGACAACATCTAGGAGCTCTTTCTTAGTGGTTGTGTATCGAATCTGAGTGTCATTCAATGTTCTGCTTGCATAATAAATCACTACAGATCCTTTATCAATTTTCTAACCCAAAATGACACCTATAGCAAAATCTAAAGCATCACACATTATCTCAAATGGTAATGACCAGTCTAGAGATTGTAGAATTGGAGCTCTGGTCAAAATGTCTTTTAAGTCCTCAAATGCTTTAGTACAAGCTTTGTAAAAATGAAAGGAGTGTCTTTTAACAAAGAAGTCAATGGTCTTGTAATTTTGGAAAAGTCTTTGATGAACCTCCTATAGAATCTAGCATGACCAAGGAAGGATCGAATTTGTTTGACAGAGTTGGGAGGAGGCAATTCGGAAATGAGATTTACCTTAGCTTTATCTACCTCTATCCCTCTCTCTGAGACAATGTGCCCTAAGACAATCCCCTCATTTACCATGAAGTGGCTCTTTTCCCAACTTAAAACAAGATTGGCATTAATGCATCTTTTGAGCACTTCAGTCAAGTGGTCGAGGCACGAATCAAAGTCACTTCCAAACACAGAAAAATCATCCATGAAGACTTCTAAGTAATCCCCAACCATGTCTAAGAAGATAGACAACATGCAACGTTGAAAACTTGCAGGGGCATTGCACAACACGAAGGGCATGCGTCTAAAGGCAAAAGTTCCAAATGGACATGTGAAAGTGGTCTTTCCTTGGTCCTTAGGGTGAATAGCCACTTGGTTATACCCTGAATATCCATCAAGGAAGCAAAAGAATTTTTGGCCTGCAAGTTTCTCTAAGATTTGGTCAATGAAAGGCAAGGGGAAATGGTCTTTCTTGGTCATCTCATTCAATTTGCGATAATCAATGCACACTCTCCATCTTGTAGTCAGCCTAGTGGGAATGAGCTCACCCTTTTCAGTTTGAATTACAGTTAGTCCTGACTTTTTAGGCACAACTTGAATTGGACTAACCCACTGGTTATCAGAGATGGGATAAATGAAGTCAGCATCAAGCCATTTGACAATCTCCTTCTTAACAACTTCTTTCATGTTGGGATTAAGCCTTCTTTGCATTTCTATTGAACTTTTAGCATTTTCTTCCAAGTATATGCGATGTGTGCACACTGAAGGACTTATCCCTCTCAAATCATCAATTGTCCAACCTATAGCTTTCTTATGACTCTTCAAAACATCAATAAATTTCTCCTCCTGCCCTTTCTCAAGATCGCTAGCAATTATGACGGGCCAAGTCTCGTTCTCCCAAGAAAGATGTACTTCAAACTAGCAGGGAGTGGTTTTAGCTCAACCTTAGGAGGACACTCTGATGGAATTGATGGATCACTATTCTGAAATAAGGAATTAAATTGTCCTTCCTCTCCCTCAAACCCTAGAGCACAGGGTTGGTCTACCGTTTCTTCCACACAAGATTCTTCCAAGAAGTCTACCACTAGACAACTTTCTCCTTGGTCATGGTGCCCAGATGCCCTAAAAATGTTGATACTAACCCGCCTATCCCCAAATGATATATCCATCATCCCGGTAGCACAATCAATGTTAGCCCTAGCTGTAGCCAAAAAAGGTCTACCAAGGATGATGGTTGACTGAGTTAAATCTTGAGGAGTGTTCATGTCCAGAATGATGAAATCGGTAGGGAAGTAACAATCATTGATTTTCACAATAACATCCTCAACTAAGCCTTTAGGAGTGGTGACAGAACGATCAACTAGTTGGAGGACAACAGAAGTGGGTTTCAATTCTCCTAACTTGATTTTCTCAAAAATGGCAGAAGGTAGGAGATTAAGACTGGCTCCCAAATCTAAAAGGCCGCTTTCAAAAGTGACTCCACCAATGGTGCAAGGAATTAGTGGAGTGCCTGGATCTTTGAGCTTTTTAGGGAGTTGGTTCAAGACAATGGTACTGACAATTTCTGGAAGAATGATTGTTTCAATTTTATTCCTCACTTCACGTTTTGGAGTACACATTTCTTTTAAGAATTTGCATAAGCAGACACATGCTTGATGGCATCAAGGAGAGGAATGTTGATGTGAACTTGTTTAAAGAGTTCAAGAGTTCTTCATTACCAGTTGGTTTGTTTTTGGATTTTGGCTTTAAAGCTTCAGGAAAAGGAACTCTTGGAATGTAACAACTTGGGTCTTCATTCATTTTGATTTTGTCTAGAGGTTCTTCAATCATTTTCTCTTTTCCCTTGGATTTTTCTTTTTCAACTTTTTCTTCAATCACTTCTTCAATTTTAGTTTCTTTATCCTCATGCAATGTTGACATGTGTGGGTAAGGATTTGTTCTAATTTTTCCACTTCTTAAGGTTGACACTGTTTTAGCATTTTCTACTTGGGGGCCCCTAGCTTAGGCAGGAGGAAGGTCCTGTTGTATAGGTTGATTCTGATTTTGTGGTGCTGGAATGTTCTGGACAAAAGCTTGTTGTTGGTTTGGTGGAGGAGGTGCATTTGGTCGAGCAGGTGGTCTGTACCCCTGGGCTTGATGGTATTGCTGATTCTGATAAAATCCGGGAGGGTTGTTCCTTGGGTTTGCTATAGCTTGGCTTAACAGCTGACCTGATTCCCTCCTTTGACATACATCAGCAATCTGGGACTCTATTCTTGCCAAATTATGTTGAAAATTTTGATTTTGATTTTGATATTGACTTTGTTGTTCTTGCACAGTTTGGCATAGAGTCGCCATCATGTTTTGGAGTTTATTCATTTTATCTTCCCAATTGGGCTGAGGAGGTGGTGGTTGATTATATGAAGGTTGCTGGAAATTGGTGTAAGCAAATTGATTGGAGTTTTGATTTCCTTGGACTTGTGGAGGTTTGGAATAAGAAGATTGGCATAATCCCAGATTCTGATTGGGATAGGATTGACCGTACATGGATTGCTTAAAAGAAGGCTGAGACACTTGTTCAGATTGATTTTTCCAAGAAAAGTTCAGATGATTTCTCCAACCAGGGTTGTATGTGTTAGAATATGGATCGTAAGAGGGTTTGTAAAAACCTTGGGCAGCTTGGACTTGTTCTTGAATAAAAGGAGGCAATTGGGCAGTAGTGGGACAAGCACTAGTAGGGTGAGCTGAGCTAGCACACATAGAACAAGTTTCAGGTGGTTGAGAAAATTTGGGTGTGGCTTACCCAGTTAAAGATATTAATTGATCGAATTTTTGTTCCAACTTCTGCTGTAATCTCTGATCAAGTCTATCTAACAGATCTTCTACCCTAGAATTGATTCTCCTCTCCCTCTCAATTCATATAACCCTGCCTTCTTACAGGTCCTAGTGCTCTCTCATAAGAGTGGAGTGAGGCATGATTGATAGAATTCTCACTCAATGTTTCAAACAGATTATATGCCTCATCCTCGCTCTTAGTCATGAATGCTCCTCCACACGAGGCATCAACCATCTGCCTATTTGATTCTGTCAGTCCTTCATAAAAAGCTTGGACTATTTGCCACCTCGACAACCATGGTGGGGGACATTTTCTAAGCAACTCTTTCAATCTCTCCATGATTCATGCATTAACTCTCCCGGGTGTTGGGAGAATCCAGTTATAGCTCTTCTCATGGTGTTAGTACCAATGGGTAAAACTTCTTCAAAAACTCCTGCTGCATTTCTGGCCATGTTCTAATGGTTCTTCCTATGGTTCCTAACCAATGTTTGGCCTTATCTTTTAAAGAGAATGGAAATAGGGTCAATCTCAAGGCATTTTCAGTGAAATTTTGGATCCTGACAGTGGAACAAATCTCTAGGAACTCATCGATATGCTTATAAGGGTCTTCATTGGGATTGCCATAGAAGGATGGAAACATCTGAATGGTTCCTGGTTTGATTTCAAAATGATTTGCAGGAATTTCCGGCCTGATGCAAGTAGCAGGCTGATAATCAGAAGGAATAAAGTACTCCTTCATCTGTCTGGGTGCGACCTCCTCTACATTTCTAGCAACTTGGTTTTGGTCTTGGTTGGCTATCCTATAAAAGAATCTTTCAATCTCGTCTATAGGTTGAGCCAAATCTATGTTCAGGGAGCGTCTACCAAGCATGCACAGTTGAAAATCCTTATATTTATAATTTTTGAACTTTTAAATTGATTTTTGAATTTTTATGAACAAACACAAACAAACAAACACTTTCAAAACAAATTAACCTAAACACTAAGTGTTCCCTGGACCTATGTTATTTTTCTCAAAATCAGATTTATGCTTGCTTAAATCAAATCCTAACTCTTCTTATACCGGCCAGGTAAGAGGTGGAGTAGAGGGAGGCCCCCCTTGCTTTCGCAAGGACCCAATTAAATAACCTCTAACTCACTTAAGCATAAGCTTTTTAACCTGTAATCCTAGACACCCGACTTAAAGAGAAATTTTTGGAATTAAGAAAGGATAACTCTAATTATGAACCCTAGGGCCAAGTCTACTGATCTTTATTGAAAGTTTAGGAAAATGCAAGAATGTGGATAATTTTTGTGATTTTTGGGCAAAGGAAAGGGTGATGAAATCCCTCACCTTATCTTTTTATTTCTAAAGGGTGATGCCCTTAAGTAGTCCCATTTATAAATATGAAATGCAACACATCAAGTTCAAACAAGGATTTTCTAATGCTACGTCTAATGCATGAAATAAACGATGGAAGTCTTACCTTACCCCCGCACTCTTCAATGCAGAAAAAAATGGAATTAAAATGGCAATTAAAATGATGAATGTCCTAAAACAAGTGATTCTAATCTTAAGAAGATGAAATTTTTAATTGCAAAACAAACGGCTTAGATGAAAGAGCGATTTGGAAATTTTTTTAGATTTTAGATTGTTTAAAATTTTTATTTGGTTTTTGAACTAAATGAAATGAAACTTAACTAAGAAAATATAAAGTGATACTATAAACTAATTCCAAATCACACAAACCACCAAAAAGGCCAATTATTACATACCAACTAGAAAGAAAACTCTGTACATGCACAGAGAATACATGAAAGCCTCACTACAAGATTCACTCACACTCTCCTATCTAAATTTCTGAATGAAAGGAAAATGCAAAAACAAATCAGCAAGCTCTCCTCCTCCAATGGGCTCAAATGTCAAGCCCAACCTCCATGTTCCACTTCTTGTGCAAATCTGAAATAAAAAGCCCAACAACAAGTCACTAAGAAGCTCAATGCAAATAAAATCAAATGAAAGCAGATTTAAATCAAACTCTAACGCCTCCCCGACAACGGCGCCAAGATGAACACGTCATTGTTGATTGTACACTTCCGTTGTCGAGAGTTCCGTGCACAAATCAATATGCTCACCATCTATAAATTGTCTCACAAATTTAAAATCACAAATATGAACTAATACAGTGGTGGGAACAGGTCAAATCCACAGAGAGGCTGAATAGAATTTGACTTAAGAAACTACTTTTTAGAACACTCTATCGACAATGCATTAAAAGTGAATATGTAAACAACACCGACCAAATCCCTCACAATCTTGACAGATCAAACTTAATGAAAGAACAAGTTGAATTGAAATTGAAAGAGGATTGATATCAATGTACCCTCACAATTGAGGGAGAAATCTGAAATAGAAATTAAACTAAGACTGCACAAAGATGCAACTCTAATTCTGAAATGGTCTAAAATTCAAGGAAATGAAAAAAATGACAGAACAAGAAATCTTAAAAGAACATTATCAAACCAATGTACCCCTACAACTCAGGGGATGAACAGTCATAACTCTCCACAAACATCGGACCGTATCCTCTCAACTCAACGATCAGACAGAAAATAAGAAACAAAAATTTATAATTGCTAAATCAAATTTCTACTGCTATTACTGAAGAACATGAATCAAAATGAGACAGAGAAGACATTAAAGAACTCAATCAAAGATTTGCATGGAGAATAATATGAACTAAAATTTCAGATCACTGTGCCCTGCAACACACTGGATCGATCTCACTATCTCTCACAGCAGAACCTCCCAGTAGCCCAACAATCTGAAATCAGAACTCTCCAAACCCCCCTAAAATACCGAAATCATCTCACAGTTGCAGGACCTTCACAGCAGAAGAACAATCTCACAGCAGCATAGAAGAGATGGAAGAAAATGGAACTAGCAGCTCCTGGAGTTCCGCACAGAAGAAGGGAGAAGGAGAAACGCCCATGGATAACTTAACAGTAGCCGAAATCCCCAGATCTAAACAGAAGAAAGGAAGAAGAAGATCCCAAAAAAAAAATCTGAACAACCCAAAACTCCCTGGAATCCCAAACTCCAATCCTCACAGCAGCAGCCCTCAATCTCTCACTGCTCAACCATTAAATCAAGAAGAGAAAAGATGAACAAATGCATTGGATCGAACCATGTAAACATAGAAAGAATGGACAAATAGTTGCAGAAGAAAGAAATTAAAATCCCTCTGGAGCCGAACCCCCTGGAATCTGAACCCCTGCTGCTGTAGATCTCCCAGATGTCTTCATAGAACACCGAAGAAATGAAGAACACTAAATCTAACTCTTTAACAGGCACAAAAATAAATCCACACAGACGAAATGGCAAAATTAGATTCCACTGGATCCTCCTCACAGCAGCAAAAGCAAAGAAGAAAACACAGTAACCATTGGGAAATAAATGCACTGGATCAATTCCTCATAGTAGTTTGCAATGCACAGACGAAAGAAAAAAATGGAAGCACTCGAATCCCTTCTCAGTAGCTATAGAAGAACAGAGGAAAGAACTCCCCAAAATGCTGAAATCCCCTTCCCACAGAAGAAACATGAAAGAGCTCCCTGGAATCCCCTTACAGCAGTAAAGGAAAAACTAGTCTAACCCCCGCCCAACAATCGAACTAAGAAGAAATCCAAAAAAAAATGCAGAACCTAAAACACCCTGAAATTCTGAACTCCGGAAGCCCCAAACAATACTGAACTGGTGAAGAAAGGAAAAAACTAAGGAAAACTAAAACTCGAACTCCCTTGCACTGAGGACCTTGGGGTCCCTTTATAGGCGCCTCTGCTCTCCCCAGCCTTATCAGCAGCTGCGCATGCCCAGGCTCCATCTCAGCAGATCCTCGTGCTCAGCACAAACCGCACCAGCACCATCGCCCAGCTGGCCGCTCATAGGAGCTCCTCCAGCTCACCACAGATCGCACACCCCCATCGCACACCAGGGCGCTGGCCGCCCTAGCTCACACCAGGCAGCACTGCCGCGCACCCAGCTCAGCTGCATCGCACGGCCAGCTTCCCGCCTGAGCTCCTCCGGCTTCATACCGCCACCTCAGCCTCCATCGCTGCGCACCAAAGCCTTTCCGCCCCTGTATCGCCCATCGCCCAGCAGCTCCCACGCAGCAGTCACAGCGCACTGCCTGCTCTGCACGGCAGAGCTTCGCCTCCAGCAGCTTCTAGCTGCTTCCGTCGATCTGGTGGAGAAGAAGAGAACAAGGGTTTTAAATGGAGTTAAATTAGGTACGTGGCAGTTCTTGGTGAGATGTGGTTGGGGTGTTTAAAAATATTTATTTATTTAATGGGATTAGATGGGATATGTGGCATGATTTATTTAACTACAAATTTGATTTATTTACAACTACTCTTTACAAGAATTGAAAGATGTTTACGAAAATATATAAGTAATAAAAAATTATTTATGTACAATGTACTTATAAAAAGTGAGAACACTTTACTATTCAAGAAGTATTGACTTTATTCAATGAAAATCTAACTATATATGTGTTCTACCCAAAAACTTAACTAAAAATGTTCAAAAATTTATTTATGGATGAAATGAAATTTAAAATCAAACTGCACATTATTTACAGACAAATGATGCCTAAAATCAACTATATGTATGAAATTTAACACTAAAAATTGTGCAGTTATTAGATATTCAGACATTGGCCCTGAAGGCCGCTCTTCTACACTCGTCTGCTCTGCATTGACAGGCCCGGATGGCCTAACTTCCTCTTGAATTGGCCCTGAAGGCCGGACTTCATCATCAACAGATGGCCCTGAAGGCCCTGAGCTGCTAGCAGGAGGGGCATGAATTTGTAAATGCTCCCTCACAAAAACTGACAAGTCAAGAACTGTTTGTTTCATCCTGACCAACTCACTTTTCAAATGTTGGAGCTCAGAGTCAATGCTCCAACAGAAGTAGCTGACTGGCTTTGGCTTATGAATATAGAGGCTATATCTGAACGAATAGAGCACAGTATGGACCCTTGTTCATCCAATCTTTCAACAATGGGCTTCATGTTGATTTTCAGTTTCTTTTGCCTTGGCCTCCTGTGTGGCTTCCTGGTAAGGAGGGGAAATCCTGAGCCACTTCTTTTCCTTTATTACTTGCCCTTGCAATGGGCTCCACATTATCATTATTATCTTCTTCACCTGAGGCACTTTCCACAATGCCTTCTCTGAACTGATCATCAACGGGGGTACTAGCAGTGCGCTCCCCCTGAAGTGTTGCTTCTTTCTCAAATGACTGCTCCCCCTCAATAGGAGCATCCTCCATGACAATATCATCAGTGTGGCCTGATGCCACAACATCTGCTACTGATTCACTAGACCTTTCAGGCTCCCCCTGAGTGCTAGGAATGGATTCCAGCACATCTCTTAGAACAGATGCCACAACTGTGGTGGGGATGATAGCTTCTGAAACTCGCGTAACTGGCTCAATATTGTCTTGAGGAATATCTTCAATCTGGCTTCTAGTGACCACATATTCTTTTGCTCTGACCTCTGCTGCTGCTGCTGTTGCTTGATCCATTGCAATTTCTGAACTGACAACTTCCTGTTGTTGATCTTGCACTACAGGCACTACTGCAAGTTGTTGATCTTCTTGCTCAACCGGTACATCTGCTGCTACTGTTGCTTCTGCTACCTCTTATATAACTTCTTGGGCTTCACCGATGATGGCCTCACCCTCAGCCACTGAGGTCTTGGTCCACACACCACCAACCAAAGAGAAACCACTCTTTTTTAAGTTCCTGCTGCGAATGGCCTGCCCCATCTTTTCTGACACCGCCCCAGACAGATTAATGCAACAATGTTGGAAAATCTTGGTCAGTAAATGGGCGTAAGGTAAGGACACATTCAATTTACTTTTCTTGTCCCAAACCGGAGCAGGTGCAAACTTCATCCTTTCTATTATAACCTCAGCCATGTTTATGCTCTGGTTCTGCATAGCCCAGAACATCAAAGTCCGCCTTAGTACATGTAGAGAAGGTGGCACTCCTAGGAACCAGTATCTGACAAACTATAAAGTGCAGAATGAGATTGAATGCATTCAACTGGTTAATATCCAACTTGCCATCCTTCAATCTGAACTCGGGACCAACAATCCCCAAACCTTTCGCCTGAATGTCGACAGTGTGAACTCCACTGTGACCGGAGGTGGATACACCAAATAACGATTCTAAAAGCTCATAAGTGATGCTAATCCGGGTTCCTTTGACAGAGGATGTCAAGGACCCATCTTCCTCAGACTTCAAGCAAACATATAACGCCTTCACCAGGTCTAGATAACTCACCTCTGACAGGGTTGCCATCTTCGTCCATTTCATTCTTTCCATCACTGTTGCGATGCTATGCATTCCATTCTTCTCCAAGTCTGCAATGTCTACTACTTTGTTGCCACAGACCTTCGTCTTCACTGACGTAAACCTTTCCTACTGCTCGGCGGTGAGGAATGCAGCTCCATAGCCCCCGACGGTGCCGAAAACTCTAGAAACGGCCATTGTTTTGAATGGGGAAAGGTTCTGGATGATTAGAAGGAAGATTGGAGCAAAAACCCTCAAGAACATTCTCGCAGGAAAAAGTGGAAACTTTGAAATTGCGCGAAGTTGATGCGGGAGTCGATAGGGTTATCGTCTCAGGCAAGTCGAAGGAGATGAGAGTGGGAGGTGAATCGGTATGACACAGATTTCGGGTTCTCTATCAGATAAAGGGAAGGCACCATAATGGCAGAAAACGACAAGAGACAGGTTCGAAAAGAATAAACTCTTTTAAAATAACGAACCGACATTGATATATAAGATGCAAGCAATATTTAAAGAATTTGCTTAATTTTAAGGGGAAAAATAATTGATATTCTGAACTTATTTATTATTTCAGTTAATTACAGATAAATCTATCATAAATTGCACATGTCTAATTCCCTTCTAAGAGACGTAAATCTCTCTTCAGGTAAGGCCTTTGTGAAGATATCTGCTAACTGATTTTGAGTATCAATAAAGGAAATATCTATGTTACCATTGGCTACATGATCACGAATAAAGTGATATCTAACCTCTATATGCTTTGTCCTTGAGTGCTGAACTAGATTTTTGGTGAGATTAATGGCACTAGTGTTGTCGCACAGCAGGGGAATTGTCTTGATATGCAATCCATAATCCTCAAGTTGCTGCTTAATCCATAGGAGTTGTGTGCAATAGCTTCCAACAACCACGTACTCAGCTTCAGCTATTGACAGTGCTACTGAATTTTGCTTCTTGGAGGACCATGAAATCAGACAACCTGCAAGAAATTGACAACATCCACTGGTGCTTTTTCTATCTATTTTGCATCCAGCGTAGTCAGCATTAGAATATCCTACTAAATTAATTTCACATGAACTTGGATACCATAATCCTAGATCATGAGTTTTAGCTAAGTATCTAAAGATCCTTTTGACACAAATTAGATGAGACTCTTTAGGATCTGCCTGATACCTAGCGCACATGCATACATTAAATAATATATCAGGTCTACTAGTAGTTAAGTAGAGTAAAGAACCTATCATACCTTTGTAGAGCTTTTGGTCTACCTTCTTACCATCCTTGTCACTGTCCAATCTTGTTGATGTACTCATCGGTGTTGACAGTGGCTTAGCGCTTTCAAATCCAAACTTCTTTAAAGTTCCTTGGTGTATTTGGCTTGACAAATGTGAGTTCCTTCCTTTCCTTGCTTGATTTGCAATCCGAGGAAGTAGTTAAGCTCCCCCATCATGCTCATTTCAAATTCTCCCTGCATAAGCTTTTCGAAGTAGTTGCAAAGGGATTCGTTAGTAGAACAAAAAATTATATCATCCACATAGATTTGTACAAGTAGCACATTTTTGGCTTTAGATTTGATGAATAATGTGTTATCTATTTTTCCTCTAGTAAAACCATGGTTTAACAAAAATGCACTTAATCTTTCATACCATGCTCTAGGTGCTTGCTTTAAACCATATAATGCCTTATGCAATTTGAAAACATGATTCAGAAAATCAATATCATCAAAACCAGGAGGTTATTCTACATAAACTTCCTCCTTTATATATCCATTTAAAAAGGTAGATTTTACATCCATTTGAAAAAGTTTTAAATCTAATGTTGATGCAAAAGCAAGTAAGATTCTGATTGCCTCAAGTCTAGCTACTGGTGCATAGGTTTCATCGAAATCTATGCCTTCCTCTTGGGAATAGCCTTGAGCTACCAATCTGGCCTTGTTTCTAGTGATCACACCAGCTTCATCCAATTTGTTCCTGAACACCCATTTGGTGCCAATCACAGGATGATCTGATGGTCTCGGAACAAGTGACCATACATGGTTTCTCTTGAACTGATTAAGTTCATCTTGCATGACTAATATCCAAGATTCATCAGATAGTGCTTCATTGACTGTCTTAGGCTCTATTTGAGATACAAAATCTAGGTAGTCACAAGGAATTATGTTACCTCTAGTTCTTACCCCAACCGATGGATCACCAATGATATTATCCAATGGGTGATCCTTTTTGTATCTCCATTCCTTTGGAAGATTGTCATGTGATATGTCTTTTTGTTGTAGATCTTCCAAGGGTGGATCTTCCTTGTCCTCGATGGATGAGTTCTTTAATTTCTTGGATAGTTCATCTGCATCATCAACATCACTATCTACTTACTTTCTCAAGGAAGGGTTAGTTTCTTCAAAAATAACATGCATTGATTGTTCAATTAATAAGCTACGCTTATTAAATATTCTATATCCTTTAGGTTTAGAAGCATACCCCATGAATATACCTTCATCTAATTTTGCATCTAGCTTACCAAGGTCTCTTTTTCCGTTGTTGTAGATGAAGCATAGACATCCAAATGTTCTGAAATGGCTGATTTTTGGCTTCTTCTATTTGTATAGCTCATATGAAGTCTTCTTCAGAATTGGCATGATCATTACTCTGTTGATGATATAGCATTCTATGTTGATTGCTTCGGCCCATAAATATCTTGGTAAAACATATTCTAATAGCATTGTCCTTGCCATATCCAATAGGGTTCTGTTCTTCCTTTCAGCAACTCTATTTTGCTGTGGTGTCCTTGACGCTAAGAAGTTATGCTCTATCCCTTGATCATCACAGAACTTAGCAAATTTCTCATTCTGAAACTCTCCTCCATGATCTGATCGAATACCAATAATGCTGTACTTTTTGTCTTTCTGTACCTTCTTACTGAAGATGACAAAGCTGTCCAATGTATCATCCTTGTGCTCCAAGAAGGATACCCATGTAAATCTGGAGTAGTCATCTACTATAACGAATCCAAAGTTCTTTCCACCAAGACTTGTGGTTCTCATTGGCCCAAATAGATCCATATGTAGAAGTTCTAAGGGTTTAGAGGTTGTTACCACAGTCTTTGACTTGAAGGATGACTTAGTGTGCTTTCCTTTTGCACACGGCCCACAGACACCATCCATTCTTGAACTTACTTTGGGTAGGCCTTCCACCAAATTTCTCTTGATTAATTTTCTCATCCCATCCAGGCTGTAGTGGCCCAATCTTTGATGCCAGAGATCAGTTGACTGCTCTTTATTCGCTGCCAGACATATGTCTTGATCATTTAATTCTTCTAGATAAAGTACGTACAAATTCTTTTCTCTATTAGCTTCAAAAATGACTGCACCATCCTTCATGATACTGCACTTTGATTCTTGAAATCTGATCTGATGTCCTTTATCGCACAGTTGGCTGATACTGATAAGGTTGTGCTTCAGTCCTTCGACGCATATAACATCTTCGATAACGGTTTTGCCTTTATTGCCTACTGATCCGCTACCCATCACAGTCCCTTTTCCATTATCTCCATAAGTGACTGTGCATTCTTCAGCTTCAAGATGGGAGAATAACTTTCTGTTCCCTGACATGTGCCTTGAGCATCCGCTGTCCAAGTACCATTTTGATGCTTGAAGGTATACCTGTAATGAAAACACTAAACTTTAGGTACCCAAGTTCTTTTGGGTCCTGATTGGTTAGTATCATCAATTTTCTTTTTAATTATCCATCTTTTATGTTTAGTTGGACATGTTATTTTAGTATGACCTAACTTGTTGCAGTGACTACAGCAAGATGTTCTACTTACTTTTTCAGTTGGAATGTATTTAAAGCTTGACTTATATGCTGTGTCTTGTTCAGCTACAAACTTAGGTGTTGGATATTGTTGGGTTCTCATGTGGGAGAATGTAACAAGTGCTTAAATGTTTTTGATGATGAGCAATACTAATTGATGTTATGTAAATGGTTCAAACATGATGACAATGATAAAGACATGAATCAAATGATCAAGTGAAAAAAATGCTCTTATGATCACTTATGTATTCATTATATCTCACTTAGAATGTCTTTTAATGTAGGTGTGAATGTACACAAGACAAGCAACAAAATCCAAGTGCAAAAGAACAAGACAAGCTGCTGGAACAAGTAGCTGTCAACAGATGAATAGTGTGCTGTCAACAGATGAATAGTGCACCTGTCGATAGATGAATAGTGACCTGTCGATAGATACACACAGAAAATGGTTTCCCAGAAGGCCAGTCTTCTGGATTTTGCAAACCAGTCAGCACCTGTCGACAGCAGCAAGTCAGATGTCGACAGACGAAGTTTGGGAAGATGTAATGGCCAGGATATGATCTATATTTGGGTGATCCCTTTAAGCACGACTCTCCATGTTTGGACACCCATATATAAGGATCATATGAGGCTATTTTCACAGCAAGAAGCCACCATATCAAAACCCTAAGAAAAACTCAAGAGAAGAGCTTCTTCCTGCTACCCTGCTTCATCCCTCCGACCAGAGCGAAGAAGATCCATCTTCCAAGCGGAGTTGAAGCCGGTTCGTCCATGGTTCAAGCTTCTCCATCAACTGATCTTCATCCAAACGAAGCTTGGAGTTCTTCCGGACGACCACCACGAAGAGTTCTTCATCAGGATATACTTCTACATCTCTGAACTCTTCTACTTCTATACCTTTCATATCTTTGTGTGTGTGGTAGTGGTTCAAGCGTTCCTTGTGCTTGATCCACGTGTGGATTGTTGTTTTGATTGCGTGTTTACATCAGACAACGTGTGTGGTGTGTTGGTCAGATCAAGGCTAGAGGATCTGATCTATTGTGGACTTGATCTAGCGTGTGTGTGTGTGGTTGAGCCGTTGAGCTCGTGTGTGTGTGTTGTACTCAGCTCTTGAGTAGTGTCCTCACTATGTGAGGGGTGGACGTAGAAGTCACGTGGTGTGATCTCCGAACCACCTAAAAAATCTCTTGTGCACTGTGGTTTGACTTGTGGTTTGCATTGTATTGCGCTAGATGCATGCCTAGGGATTTCGTCTACACACTACTTGTTATTTCGCTCGCACACATTACATCAGGTCAAAGGGGTTTTAATTAAGTAGATCTTTTAATCCGAAGTAGTTTTTAAATTGCTTAAGTTTCCACTGCAAATCTATTCAACCCCCCCCCCCCCTTCTAGCTTTGCCATAACCGAATATCCGATCCTAACAGATATATTTTAGGGTATACTATTGTTTCATCATTATCAGGAGGAGTATAACCTAATCCATGTTTCTTTTTACCTGATCTTCTAGCTTCTTTTAGTATTAATGATGTTTTTCCATTTTTAATTTTTTCTAATGTACTTGATAGCCTTTCATTTTCTTCTGTTAACATGTTAACTTCTTGTTTCAATTTGTTTACTGTTTCTTGGTTTTCTAAACTTACTATTTGTTCATTTTTATTTTTCAGGTCCTCACATGACAATTCATTTATTCTTTTTAGTTCAACAACCTGCTTCTCTAGTTGATCATTTTTAGATTTTAAATCTGAATTAGTAATTTCTAAGCAAGCATGATTTTTCTTTGTTATTTTTAGTAGTTTACATACATCTTTGTATTTACTATACAGTTCATTGAAAGCATCCTCTAAATTGTCAGAAACAGATTCATTACAAGAAGTAAACGAAGAATCATATGTTACCTTTTTGTCGATGTTAGCCATGAAGGCCAGGTTGGCCTTTTCTTCTTCTTCTCCACTGGAACTCGACTCACTGTCAGAGTCGCTGCTGTTGTCCCATGTTGCTGCCATGGCTTTCTTCTTGTATCTTCTGAATTTCTTGGAACTATCCTTCTTTCTGAACTCGGTTTTCTTCAGTTTCGGACATTCAGCTTTGATATGTCTGGGCTTCTTGCACTCGTAGCAGATTGGCTCAGCTTTCTTTGAATCCTTTCCTTCTGGCCACTTATACTCTTTATTTCTCTTGAAGTATCTCCTCTCAGACTAGTACTTCTTTTTGGCTAATATTCTTTGTAGTCTTCTGGAGAGAAGAGCTTCTTCATCTTCACTACTTCTCAAGCTTTCATCACCATCTGAGGCTTCTTCTGATGCATCTTCTTCAGCCTTGAGAGCATTGGACTATTTTCTTCTGCTTGACGACTCTCCCAATCTCTCCATGTTGATCTCATGGGCCATTAGGGACCCAATGAGTTTCTCCAATGTCATTCTCTTCAAGTCATTGGCCTCTTCTATCGCTATTACTTTGGGAGTCCAAGAGACTGGTAGGGATCTAAGAATCTTTCTGACCATGTCTCCCATTTCATATGTCTTCCCAAGACCAGCTAATCCGTTTGTGATGTCTGTAAATCTGCTGTACATCTGGGTTATTGATTCTCCTGACTGCATCTGGAACCTTTCATATTGTGTTACCAGAATATCTATCCTGGTTTCCTTTACTTTATCAGTACCTTCATATGTGATCCTCAACTTTTCCCACTTCTCCATAGCTGACTTACAGGTAGATATATGGTTGAACTCTTTCTTACTAAGAGCACAACACAATATGCTTTTGGCCTTGCAGTTGAGGGAAATTTTCTTCTTATCATCTTCAGTCCACTTGTCCTTCTCGTTAGTAACCAGAAGATCTCCTTCTTCTACGATGGACCAGATTTGATAGTCGAGCCCTTGTAGGAAGAACTCCATTCTTGTTTTCCAATTAGTATAGTCTTCACCATCGAACAATGGTGGCCTGTTGACTGACTGACCTTCGAAGTGACCTTGGGCTGCCATTTGATCTTTTCTCTTTAGATCATTGGATCTTCTTTGTCGAAGAGACTCGCTCTGATACCACTTGTTGCCCAGCTAGCAAGCCCAGAGGGGGGGTGAATGGGATTCTTTAAAATTTGATTATCTAATCCTGTCAACAAAAACATTTAAACAAAGCACTGCGTTTGGCGGTTAGTGTTAGTCATAAAACAATAACAGACACACAGAAAGCAAACACACTGCACAAGGATTTTTATCATGGTTCGGACCTCCTTTCCACAGGAGTCCTACGTCCAGTCCCTGAGCAACAACTCAGGATTCCACTACCCAAGGGTACAGTCCCCCTCAAGGACACTTACACATCTAGCCGCAGCTGGCCTTCTCTTCACAGACGGAAGAGGAAAAAACACCACCCTAGAACCCCCAGGTCTTCCTTCAACACAAAGGGAACAACACGAAGCTGTGTTCGAGGGAAAACAATCCCTAGATCAAGCTAATAGAACAGTGCTTGATCTGAAGCAAGAACTGAGAGGAAGAGATCTACAATAATGAATTCTCTCAGTACACAAACACTCTCTCTAAGATCTACTCTAGACATAGGGAGCTATGAGCAAAGCTAAAACAATGGAGTGAGGCTTGGCTCTTCTAGATGCTCGCAGATTGTTGAGTAAGCTTGTCAAGATTCTTCTCTCTGGAGTCATCAGTCTTCAATATATAACTTCTTTTGAAAAGTAGTCGTTGAAGTATCTGTTGTCTCTATGCTCTGAGAACGTTAGACTGCATGGTTCTCCTTTGCAGTCAACGGTCCTTTACGTTCCATGCACGTATGAAGAAAATCCTTCTTGATATCCTCCATGTTCTACTTTATCCAACGTTGTATAGAGTCGAGCTGTCAGAGACCTGCACACATTAAATGCTAAAACGTAGACAGCTAAGCTGTCTCTTGTTGTCAGTCAATCGTTAGAGTGAGGATACATCAAAATAGAAATCCCATTCTGTCTTTCTAAAAGATATTACATGTAGAAGCATAAGAATAGAAGATATCTGAACATGCATCGTGCAGAGAAATATACGGTTATATTTAATGCATGGATGAAAGAGAAATACACGGATGACTTGTCAAGATATTTGAATATCAAGTCGTTATATTTCATGAAATCGTTGTGAGAATCACTTATGAAATCGTTGTATGAGTGAATCGTTTGAGAACGAATCATTATAAGCAAATCGTTATAACCAAATCGTTGTGAACGAATTATTATAAGCAAATCGTTATAAGCAAATCGTTGTGAACGAATTATTATAAGCAAATCGTTATAACCAAATTGTTGTCTCACTTATCGAGTCGATGAGTGATCAAATCGTTGTTCTGCTTTATCGAATCATTACACAGACTAACTCGTTGTTGTGACTTATCGAATCGTTACACCAAGCAAATTGTTGTGTAACTTATCGAGTCGTTATAATGACCGAGTCGTTGTTCTAACCTGTCGAATCGATGTAAATACCAAATCGATGTGGAACTTATCGAATCGTTATGAAAGACAAATCGTTGTGAGACCAAGTCGTTGTTCTCACTTACCAAATTGATGTGAAACCGAATCGTTGTGAGAGCAAATCGTTGTCAAATCGATGTCACTGTGAGATCAAATCGATGTGATTTCTTAACAAAATCATTCTGAGATCAAATCGATGCGATAGTGAATCGTTCTGAGATCGAAATCGATGCGATCTAGCGAATCGTTCTGAGATCGAAAATGATGCGTCACTTAGTGAATCGTTCTGAGATCGAAATCGATGCGATCACTTAGCGAATCGTTCTGAGATCGAAAATGATGCGGTCACTTAGCGAATCGTTCTGAGATCGAAATCGATGCGATCACTTAGCGAATCGTTCTGAGATCGAAATCGATGCGATCACTTAGCGAATCGTTCTGAGATCGAAAATGATGCGGTCACTTAGCGAATCGTTCTGAGATCGAAATCGATGTGATCACTTAGTGAATCATTCTGAGATCGAAATCGATGCGATGCTTATGAAATTGTTGTGAGGCCGAAATCGGTATGTCACTTACCAAATCCTTATGAATATGAAAGCGATAGAGGTAAGGAAATCATTATGACTATTGAAATCGATGCAACACTTATGAAATCATTATAACTTATGGAAAGTCGATATGTACTTGGATAAATTTCATGCTCTGAACTTGAAATGCTACAGTATAGTAAATACTTACATATTTCCTTGATTTCGCCTGATTTGTTCCTATATCTTAGCTTCATAAAAAATTTGTTAGATCAAACTTTATCTGAGTTTTGTTAATCACCAAAATAGATATGTAATTCATGAAATTATATGGAGATGACCTGATCATCAGCGACGGTCTTCTCCGTCGCGTTCAGGTCGCGACGTCAGGATGCGTCGCATTCTCAACCCTGAAGGGTTATCATCCTAGGTCGACCAAACAAAGCTCAGCAAGCTCTGCTTGGCCAGGAGAAGGTTTTTGCGGAGGATTTTGGGCGATTCGAGGTTCTGGTGCTATTTTTGCGTGGTCTCACCGTGAGGACATGTTACAGAGCGGGGGAAACATCAGGTTATCGTCGTTCTTCATGTTCTTCACGAGAGTTGGGAGATTCTACCCTGTTTCTCTTCGTGGATTGCTTGTTAAGCATGTTTAACATGTTCTACATGCTGTAGATAGTAGATACCATGCTAGTGTAATGCTTAGAGCATGAATAATTGGGTTTCAAGGTCGTTAGCATGGTTTGCATGGGGATTCTGGAGATGGATTCCCAGATTTAGGTCACTATTTGTGAAGGCGATGGACCTGACTATCGCGTTCAGAACGCGACAGCCCGACCCGTCGCGTTCTTCTTTAGAACGCGCCGTATCGAGGTGTCGCATTCTGAAGGCGACAGTAGACGCCGTCGCGTTCTGGTTCCCGATGGCAATGGGGCTTGTGCATGGTTATGTGATTATCGGATTATCTTTATTTGTTATGCATGGCAATGGTAAGCGGTGCATCAACACTTGTAGAGTTTGAGGAACGTGTTGTTCACGTGGTTTGTGCGGTGTTCACGTGGTTTGTGTGTGTGTGGCGAGTAGTATGACGCCTACCGTGGTTACCTCTCTAGTTGGGAGCCCCAGGTTTTGCGTGAGCCAGGCACGTTAGTGCTCAGGGCTTGTCCCGGTACTTGTGTACCGTCGAGGTCTATGTCGTCTTCCTGGACACCCTCACTCTTGTGTAGAGTTATACGTCCAGCTGAGGGAAAGATGACAGAGAGACAACGACTCGTGAGAGTTTGTGTTTGATCACTTGTAGTGCGCTTGTGGTTGGGGGTTGCGGACACCAGTAGACGTACTAGGCTCCAGCTAGTCCTGTTTTCCAGTGCCTAACTTTAGGGAGCTCGAGTCAGAGTCCCTAAAGGTTCCAGGCATGGGCTTGCGGCAGTGTGGTCCACATGAGTGGTGTTGGTTGGTCTCCAGAGTTCTTTGGTTGTTGTGGTGGAGCGGCAGCTGGAATTTTCGTCCGTGGCTGCGAGACTGAGAGGTAGTCTTGTGTGGATTGTCCGAGTTAGTTGCTGGTGTCACGAAACAGTCTTCGTGACCCGAGTGTGACATTTTCTACTTTAGCACGTACACTTGAACGAGGTTTACTATTTACTTATTAAAGGTTGATTTCTGTAAATAGCATGAGATAATTGTTATTTACAGCTTTAATATCAGGTGTAGGGATTTCTATAAATTGCCTAGTGTAGCTTCCTGCTTCTGCACTATGTGAGTTTGAATTGAACGACTTTTGGGAGAGTTTCCCTACTGAGCCTGTGACTCGTGAGGCTCACCATTACTTCTTCCAGGTGAGGGAGAGCAGGAGGCTTATCGTCCTTCGTCTAATTCGGAGCCGCGTCGTAGTGGAGTTGGGCCCCCACCACCAGCAGTGTGATCTTTACTTTTTGTTCTCCTCTAAGTATGCCCCAGGTTACTGTACTCTGTGTTTAACTGTAGTTGAGAACTGGCTATGTATATTTCATGTAAATATTTGTGAGATGTGCAATCTTATATATATTTGAGCTGTTTCCTTTATATTTCTACGGACTCGTGTGATTGATATCCCTTGCGAGGCTACAGCTCGTTCACGGGAGACAGAGTCAGATCAAGCTCATTATTAGGTTAACGACGAGGACCGTCATACAAATAGTTTCTAACTCATTAATTTGGCGATTGTGTATTTGAGCGTCGAAAGCAAACCAGAAGTGCGATTTGAACTCTGTCAATTTTCACAAGTCATTCTCATTGCCCCGATCGTGTTGGAACAAACCGGATGTTGATCGAATAGGTATTTCTAATTTTGGACCCCTAAATCTGAGTTCAAATAGTTTCTAACTAATTAATTTGGGATTTTGTATTTGAGCGTCGAGCACAAACTGGAAGACCGATTTGAACTCTGTCAACTTCCACAAGTTATTCTCATGACCCAGCCATGTTGGAACAAACTAGATGTCGATTAGATAAGTATTTCTAATTTTGGACCCCTAAACCCGAGTTCAAATAGTTTCTAACTAATTAATTTGGCGATTGTGTATTTGAGCATTAAGTGCAAACCAAAAGTCTGATTTGAATTCTGTCAGTTTTCACAAGTCATTCTCATCGCCTCGGCCAAGCAGATGCCGATCGGATAAGTATTTCTAATTTTGGACCCCTAAACTTGAGTTCAAATAGTTTCTAACTAATTAATTTGACGATTGTGTATTTGAGCATCGAGCCAAAACCAGATGTCCGATTTGAACTCTATTAGTTTCCACACATCATTCTCATCGGCCCGACCGTGTTGGAATAAACCGAACTCCGATCGGATAAGTATTTCTAATGTTTGACCATTAAACCCAAGTTCAAATAGTTTATAACTAATTAATTTGGCGATAGAGTATTTGAGTGCCGAGTGCAAATCAGAAGTCCGATTTGGACTCCGTCAGTTTGCACAAGTCATACTCATTGCTCCGGCCATCTTGGGACAAACCAGATCCGAGCTGATAGGTATTCCTAATTTTGGACCCCTAAACCCGAGTTCAAATAGTTTCTAACTAATTAATTTGAAGATTGTGTATTTAAGCGTCAAGCGCAAACCGGAAGTCCGATTTGAACTCTGTCAAATTCCACAAGTCATTCTCATCGCCCTAGCCGTGTTGGAATAAACTCGACACCGATCTAATAAGAATTACTAATTTTGGATCCCCAAATCTATGTTCTAATAGTTTCAAACTACACTAATTAGGCGATTGCAAATTTGAGCTCCGAGCGCAAACCAGAAGTTTGATTTGGACTTCATCAATTTTCACAAGTCATACTCATCGGCCTGGTCATGTTGGAACAAATAGGATGCTGATCGGATAGGTATTTATAATTTTGAACCCTCAAACTCGAGTTCTGATGTTTTCAAACTACACTAATTTGGCAATTGCATATTTGAGCGCTAAGCGCAAACCGAAAGTCTGAATTGGACTTCGTCAATTTTCACAAGTCATTCTCATCGCCTCAGCCATGTTGGAACAAATCGAACACCGATCTGATAGGTATTCCTAATTTTGGACCTCCAAACCCAAGTTCTAATGTTTTCAAACTACACTAATTAGGCGATTGTGTATTTGTGTTAAGCGCAAACCGAAAGTCTGATTTGGAATTCGTCAGCTTCCACAAGTAATTCTCATTACCCCAGCCATGTTGGAATAAATTAGACGCCGATCGGATAGGTATTCTTAATTTTTGACCCCCAAACCCAAGTTATGATGTTTTCAAACTACACTACTTAGGCGATTGCGTATTTGTATGCCGAGCGCAAACCAGAAGTCCGATTTAGACTCCGTCTGTTTCCACAAGTCATACTCATCGCCCTAGCCGTGTTGGAACAAATCGGATGCCGATCTAATAGGTATTCCTAATTTTAGACCCCCAAACCCAAGTTTCGATGCTTTCAACTTAGTGATTAAAAAATTGACTGTTAGAGTGGAGAAATTAAAATAAAATCAATTTATTCACATGAGGGGCTCGTTCTGATGTTGATGGTGCTTCCTGAGGAGGAATGCCAACCTAGAAGAGGCCTGGGAGAGCTGGGCCTTGATAGCATCGGACACCTGCATATGGATCGTGTGGATCAGACAAAACTCCAAACTAGAGATCTCATCTCGAACAAAGCCCATCACCTCACTGGGAGCAGTACCTAGGGAACTGAGCATGGTGAATGCACTAGTCGCCTATGACCCTAAACTTGAGGCACCAGATAACACCCTACTCATGTCTAGACTATGCCCAAAACCATACACATGGCCTTTCTTTGGGGCCCCAGATATTGCAACCCAAACATCAGGATCTAACAGCAGCTGCTCTTCCTCCCCGACATACTTGTTATCATTTGCTGGCTATATGACTCCTTTAAAAAAGTAAATTGTCAATTTAATATTAATTTTTAACGAGAAAAAAAATAGTGAATAGACTGCAAATACTTATCGCAACCTCCCAGTCTCTATCGCTAATGTACTGATCCATCCCCTTATTCTTATGCATCTTATCAAACACCTCCTGAAATGTCAGAGGCTGTTTTAGCTCCTCTTCCTATTTTACAAAAAAATATTGCATAAATGAGTACCTATATAAATAAAATATAGCACAATCAGACATATGACTTACCAATCTGGACTGATGGGTTGCAAAGGAGACAGACCCACTTGTATGCTTGTTGGCCTCTTGATTGGCGGCCTGATTCACTTTCATTGTTGTGGAGGTTTCTTGCCATCTCTCCCTGGCCCATCTGTTGCATAGACCTTGTCAGTAATCTCTCCTCATCCATGTCGGTGCACGCTCCCTCCAAAGAGTCAGGTTTGGACTCTGACAAACTCTCCTTGCGCTGTTCCTAGCATTATACAATAGATGTTTAAAATTTGATCAGGCGGTGGCCGTCCATACTGATCGAGACCGCGCCTCGTCCGAGGGTCACGTGAATTGATGATTTCTCTGTACAGATAAGAGTTAGTTTACTGAATGTAGAGTAAGAAAACAATTAGATTAAAATAAGAAATTACATACCATGAACATTCGATACAACAACTCCTGGACGTTCATCAGGAAATCGTTGAATCTATGAATAGGCCCAGGAAAGTGTCCCTGAATTGATTTTATGATGAATTGAGACGCCTGGGTGAGTCAATTTTATCCCTATAATTATGTAACTTGTTATAATGAATTTATGAACTAAATAACTGCCCTTAATATAAGATACATATAAATTTATTACGTACCCATTTATTCACACCATTTGTAGAGTGCCATCATAAAAACTGCCTCCCCCTCCTGTAGACTGACACCATTTGTGACGGAACACCTCGTTCAAGTCTGTTAAACCGATAACGTACTTGATCCGAGTCCGCCTCCTGCGAATGGGCCGTAGCCTCGCAAGGGATACCACACCACAGTCCGTGTAAACACAAAGGAACACACCATTTCACATATATATTTCACAAGTTTACATAGCCATATTTCCACAAAAACTGAAAGAAAGTACAAGAGCCTGGGGCATACCCCGAGGTACAACTGAAGAAAGTAAACAACTAACTATAGTACTACTGCTACACTGCTGCTACTACTACACCACTGAGGCTACACTGCTGGAGGTACTGACCCTACATTGCTACGACGCGGCTCTGAACTGGACGACGGTCGAGAAACATCCTCCTCGCTCTCACCTGTGGGGGTAGGGGTGAGCCTCGCTAGTCACTAGCTCAGTAGGGAACTCCCCCAAAACCGAGCAAACCAAAACCACAGGTACAAAAGCAGTAAACAGTACCAACAATTTATAGAACAGCTAAGCAGGATATGAAAGCTGTAAAAGTACTCACCGTCTGCCAACTACGAAAAACAACTGTAATAATTAAACGGCAAACCGGTACAGGTGTACGAGCTAAAGTAGAGACAGCCAAACACGAGCCACGTGAACTGGTTCGCAACACCAGAGACTGACTCGGACAAGCTAACACAGGTCTACCTCTCAGTCTCCCAGCCACGGACGAAAGGTCCAGTTGCCGCTCCACGTGAAAAGGTCAAACAACTGTGGAGACCAACTAAACACCACCACCTGCGGACCACATGGTCCCAGGCCCATGCCTGGCACCTCTAGAGACCCTGGTCTGGGCCTTCTAGAGTGAGGCACTGGAAAAGGACTAGCTGGGGACCAGTGTCGACTACTGGTGTCCGTACCCCCAACTACGAGCGCGCTACAAGTGACTAAAGACAAACACAAGTGTCACTGTCCCACTGTCGTCTTTCCCTCAGCCGGACGTACAACTCAAACACAGGAGTGAGGGTGTCCAGGTCAGACGACACAGACATCGACGGTACAACACAAGTACCAGGACAAGGCCCCGAGCTAACAGCCTGGCTCACAAAGAACCTGGGGCACCCAACTGGAGAGGTAACCACGGTAGGCGTCGTACTACTTGCCACGTACACAAAACCACGTGCACGTCACACAAACCACGTGAAGACTCACGTAAACTGCGTGCACTAGTAATTCACTACACGTGAACACCACACAAACACGTAAAGAAACAGCCAACTGCGTACCCAGTACGCTAGTCTCAGAAACCACGAGCACTAGGTGCACCACAATTATCATTACACCGCTCAATATCATTAAATATCTGATATAACAACATTTTCATAAAAACATGCTGGCGGCAACATCGACTGTCGTCTATGGGATGTAAACGGCAAGGTATATAGCCGTTAAGCTCCCAGCTGAAGAACCTGGCGTCAATCGATGTTGACGCCAAGATCCTCGGCCATCAACTTCACAGAACCCTGGGCTGATACCTCAGGTATTCCCAGCCCTAAATTTAACAGAAAAAAATGAGGAATCACTTCCTCTAACATGCATGTATTCTAGTTAACTCAAAACAACATGTTTCCATTGTTAAACTGATCAAACCACCCATCAACCCCGCATGAAGTACCATTACCCAAAAACACAATTATCTTGCAAATTCATGCGTTCCAGATGCGTTATCACAATCTATAGGGACTAAAGGGATCGTTTCCTACCTCAATACACACTTAAACCTCCTAAATTCTCCTGCTTCGCACCAAACCCTCCGCGAGCTCCTATGGCAATTACACCTCGCTCCGGCGTTTCCTTGGCCGATTTGTCACCGTCTCGCATTCCACGTTCCTTCAATTATCCTTTTATAATCGTTGGAAGCATTGGGGAAGCAAAGGCATGAAATCAGGGCAAGGGAGAGGGAGAATGGAGTGAGGGAACTGCTCTCGGGTAGACTATATTCTGTAGGTCGCACAGGTTGGCGTCAACAAGGCTGTCGCCAATCAGACCGCCAAGGCTAGATGTCCATATCCCTTGTCGCCAAGTTCATGTAGTTAACGTCAACTTACATAGACGCCAATCAGTCAACGACCACACCTGGCCGTCAACCCCTACTCAACTGCAGCAGGTCCTATTTTATCTCAGGACCAAACCTGCACGACACCTGCACACACTACACGACCAAACCACACTGGCCTTACAATGGCCACCACAACCAATACACACATGATCCATAAGGATCCGAAAAGCATGCGACGTTACATTACTATCATCTAAAAAGAAAATTTCGACCTCGAAATTCATAACACAACTCAAATACCAACCACTTAAATATACATATTTTTACAAGTACTATCATCTAAAAAGAAATACAAAAGCTTATTCAAATAGATAGGGATACCCTTTAGCCATCTCCTCGGCTAACTCCCAGGTATCCTCACCACCCAACCTATTTTCCCATCTCACTTTAACTAGTTCAATTTCTTTATTTCTCAACTTCTTTATTTTTCGATTCGTGATCTGCACCGGATACTCTGACATGGTCATATCTGGCCTCAGGTCACCACCTTGATAACTGATTATTTGAGCTGGATCTTCAATACAATTTCTTAACATAGAAACATGAAATATATCATGCACATCCGCAAAATCTGCTGGCAAATTCAGCCTATAAGTTGTTTCCCCAATTCTCTCAATCACCTGGAAAGGTCCTACATACCATGGGCTCAATTTTCCAGTCTTACCAAATCTCATAATACCTTTACTTGGGGAAACTTTCAAGAAAACAAATTCTCCCACTTCAAACTGAAGTGGTCTTCTCCGGATATCTGCATAACTCTTTTGCCTACTTTGAGCTGCCTGCAATTTTTTTTAATAAGCTTCACCACTTCTGTGGTTTGCTGAATCAATTCAGGACCCACTAATTTCCTTTCTCCCACTTCATGCCAGTTCAATGGGGTTCTACATGGCCTTCCATATAAAGCTTCATACGGTGCCATCCCAAGACTGGTATGATAACTATTATTGTAGGCAAACTCAACCATTCCCAAATGATGCTCCCAGTTACCTCCCCAAACTAAGCAACAAGCCCGCAACATATCTTCAATCATCTGGATAGTCCTCTCTGTCTGACCATCTGTCTGAGGATGATAAGCGGAGCTATATCTCAGCTTAGTACCAATTACTTTCTGCAGACTTCTCCAAAAACTAGAAGTAAATCTTGGATCTCTGTCAGATACAATAGTCTTCGGAATACCATGCAATGGAACAATTCTTTCGACATAAATCTTTGCTAATCTATCCACTGTCCAAGACATACTTACTGCTACTAATCTACATACCTTAGTCAATCTATCAACAAATACCCATATTCTATTATGCCCAGAACTCGATCTTGGTAAACCTGCCACAAAGTCCATGGCAATATCATCCCATTTCCACTGTGGGATGGGCAACGGTTGCAATAAACCTCCAGGCTTCTGATGTTCTGCTTTAATCTGTTGACAGATAGCACACCTTGCAATAAACTCTGCTATTTCCTTTTTCATATGAGGCCACCAGAAATGCTTCCTCAAATCATGGTACATTTTAGTACTACCCGGATGGATAGTGTACCTAGATTTATGAGCCTCTTCCAACACTCGCTGCTTCACCTCTCTTTCTGCTGGAACAAATAACCTGCCTCTGAGCCTAATCACACAATTATCATCAATGGTAACTCCTTCCATTTTTACAATCTCAGCTAAACTTACATCTGCTTTCTGAGCCTCAACAATCTGCCAATACAAGGACAGCTCTACAGCACTAGCAGCTAGTACTGTCCGTCGCTGACTATTGGGCACATACAAGGAGTTCTCCACTATCTCTTCATACAGCTTCCACTCTTTGATCATCATCAGATTTATATATGCCTTTCTGCTCAAGGCATTTGCTACAACATTGGCCTTACCCGGATGGTAAGCCAAACTGAAATCATAATCTTTCAAATACTCCACCCACCTATGCTGACGAAGATTTAAATCCTTCTGCGAAAAGATATACTTCAAGCTTTTATGATCTGTAAAGATCTCAAATCTCTCGCCATACAGATAATGCCTCCATATTTTCAAAGCAAACACAACTATTGCCAATTCCAAATCATGAGTAGGGTAATTCTCCTCTGCCGGCTTCAATTGCCTGGACGCATAAGCTACCACTTTGCCATGCTGCATAAGCACTGCACCAAGTCCTCTCCTTGAAGCATTTGCATATACCACAAAACCACCACTTCCTGCCGGTAATGTCAATATGGGTGCTGTTGTAAGTCTTTTCTTCAATTCCATAAAACTTTTCTGACATTCACCGGACCACACAAATGGCACACCTTTTCTGGTCAACTTGGTCATAGGTGCCGCAATCTTAGAAAAATCTTGTATAAAGCGCCTATAATAACCTGCCAATCCCAGAAAACTTCTAATCTCAGTAATTGTCTTAGGCACTTCCCATTTCATCACTGCCTCCACTTTACTTGGGTCCACTGCTACTCCTTTAGCTGAGATAACATGTCCCAGAAATTGAATTTCTTTCAACCAAAATTCACACTTACTGAATTTGGCAAACAACTGATTATCCCTTAACAACTGCAGGGTAAACCTCAAATGAGCTACATGCTCCTCTTCAGATGCTGAATAAATCAAAATATCATCTATAAAGACCACAATGAATTGGTCTAAATACGGATGAAAAATTCTATTCATCAGATCCATAAAACCTGCAGGAGTATTGGTCAGCCCAAATGACATAACCATAAATTCATAGTGACCATATCTGGTTCTGAATGCTGTTTTATCTATATCCTCCTCTTTAATTCTCAACTGATGGTATCTGGACCTTAAATCAATTTTAAAAAATACTTTCGCTGATTGCAACTGATCAAACAGATCATCTATCCTCGGCAACGGGTACTTATTCTTAATAGTCACATCATTTAGCTTTCTATAATCAATACACATACGAAAACTTCCATCTTTTGTTTTCACAAACAACACTGGCGCTCCCCACGGGGAATGACTTGGTCTAATGAACCCTTTCTGCAACAACTCTTCTAATTACTTTTTCAATTCTTTAAGTTCTGCTGGTGCCATCCGATATGGAGCTTTAGAAATCGGCATGGTACCTGGCAGCAACTCAATGGTAAAGTCCACCTCTCTATGTGGAGCTAAACCAAGCAAATCTTCAGGAAAAATATCAGCAAATTCCCTAACCACGAGAACCTTCTACCAAACTTACTGAGGCTAAATAAGCCACACACCCAACATTTATTAACTTTCTACCTCTAATTGCAAAAATTAGAAACTTACAGATATAAAAAGGCATACCTTGATATTCAAATACTGCACCATTAGGATGACAAAACCTGATCCTTTTCTTTCTGTAATCTGGCATTGCTCCATAAGTCTCAAGACAATCCATACCCAAAATAATATCATAATCTGTCAACTGCAGGGCATATAACCGACCCGACATCTGGTTCCCTTCAATCATAACAGGAGCTTCATCTATATAACTCGAAGTGAGTAGGAACTCACCCGAGGGAACTTCCACTACTAACTCACAAGACTTTTCCTCTAAAGGATGAGTCATGCAATCCAGAAATTCTTCGAAAATAAAAGAATGAGAGGCACCCGAATCAAATAAAACCCTTGTTGAATAGTCATAAAGAGGTAAAGTACCTTCTATCATATTCGATGCCTCTGCCTGGGCTCGGGTGATAGCAATAACCCGGCCTCTTCCTCGCTGCTGCGGTACTCCTCTGCCACGACCTACTTGTGGTTGCTGAAACTGCTGAGGCTGCTGCTGCTGCTGCACATCTCTTCCATACCCATACTCTCTTGGATAGGGGCAATTACGAATCAAATGCCCCGGCTGATTGCAATTATAACATCTATACCCTGGTGGAATAATGGGCTGCCTGGCAGTACTCTGCTGCGACTCTTCCACCTCTGGCCTACCACGACCTTGCTAAAATTGCTGTCGACCTCCCCATCCTCTTCCTTTACCTTTAAATGCTTGCTTCAATTTCTGACCCCATTTACCAAATCCTGATGAAGAAGGTCCTACTGGTGCTTTACCCTTACTCGCACCCACTGATTACTGCGGTAGCCGAAAACTACCTGAGCCTGACTCGCCCACCTGACGAGTCCGAATAGACCTCTCTAACGTACCTGCCCTCTGAGCTGCTTCTTCCATTGTCTTACACATGAGAGGTACTAGTGCATCCTGCAACTCTACTCTCAAACCTCTAATGAAATACTCAACCATCATATTATTATCTGATACTACATAAGGCGTATATCGGCTAAGTGCCATAAATCGCATCTGGTACTCTAAAATTGAAGAGTTACCTTGCTGGAGTGTCCGAAACTGCTCTCTCTTCACTTGTTGAACTTGAATTGGAAAGAATGTATCGTTAAATACATCAAGAAACTCCGGCCAAGTGATAGCCTCTTCTGTCTTGCCTGTAAAGGTGGTCTGCATCTTCAAGTTGACGAGCCCAGAGGGGGGGGGGGTGAATGGGTCTTTAAAAATTAATCTAGAAGATACCTGTAACTAAAAACATTCACACAAACATTCTTCGAAGTAGGTTAGTGACAGTTAGTTGAAATAACAAACGCACAAAGATGACAATCACACAACACGAAGATTATCCTGGTTCGAACCTCCTTTCCTTAGAGTCCTACGTCCAGTCCCTGAGCAACAACTCAGGATTTCACTAACTAGGGTACAGTCCCCCTAAGGACACTACAACACCCAGCTCAGCTGGTCTTCCTTCACACCCGAAGGGAACAACACCCTGGATACCACACCAGGTCTTCCTTCACACCCGAAGGGAACAACATCCTGGATACCACACCAGGTCTTCCTTCACACCCGAAGGGAACAACACCCTGGATACCACACCAGGTCTTCCTTCACACCCGAAGGGAACAACACAAAGAGAGTGAATGAAATCTAAGCCCCTAGATCAAGCCTTTGATAAGCAAGGATCTGAAGCAACTAGCACTGAGAGCAAAGGATCTTAATCTAAGCTCACTCTCAGAACTACACAAGCTCTCTCAAGATTTTCACAAACTAGTGGAGAGCAAAAGAGCAAAAGCTAAGTGGAATGAAGGTTCTTGCTCTGGACTTTCTTTAGAAGAATTTGAATGCTTGAATGCACGATCTATCTTCTTCTGTTCTTCTAACTTGAATTTATATCTTCAATTTCAAATGTAGACGTTGAAGTGTCCGTTGTCTCTCTTTTGAGTAGTCATTAGACTGAATGACATCTGGAGTCTTGGAAGCTTCCAGTCAACAGTCTTTTGATTGCTTGAACATGCAAAGAGATGAGATCTTCAAAGATATCCGTTGGCTTCTATTTGTTTAACGTTGTACCGAAAAGCTGGATCAGAGGTTGCACAAATGTCAAACTCAAATAGTAGACAGCTAAGCTGTCTCTGATGTCAGTCAACGTTAGTAGCAATAGACATGGAAATAGTAATGCCAAAATAGATTAAGTCTAAAGGACGTTATCAGAGTAGGCACGATATGGTCTGCATGCATGCAGAGATACGTTCAGGTTTCATTAAATACAGGTGCGTCAGAGAGATGTCTACGTGGACTTTGACTAGTCAACAAAGATCATATCACGTTAATATGAAATCGATGATTATATGACTTATGAAATCATTATGAATAAGTCAAGTTGACCAAGTCGTTGTGATACAGAAGAAGTCGTTGTGAAACACTTAACAAATCGTTGTGTTTCTGAAGAAATCGATATGAAACACTTAACAAATCGTTACACAAAACAAATCGTTGTGAACATTTATCAAGTCGTTATGAACTCTAAAGAAATCGTTATGGAACATGAAGTCGTTACAATGAGCAAGGCGTTGCGAGTTCTAAAGAAGTCGTTACGGTAGCTTATGAAATCGTTACCACAAGCAAGTCGTTGCGCTTTCTAAGGAAATCGTTACGATAACTTATAAAGTCGTTATGACAGGCAAGTCGTTACGAGTTTCTAAAGAAATCGTTGCGACAACTTATAGAGTCGTTGCGACAGGCAAGTCGTTATGGTAACTTATGAAATCGTTACAATAATTCTATTGAAATTGATATGCTTATAAAGAAATCGTTATGGCCTTCAATAGAAGTCGATAAGGAGTTAGAGAAATATGATATTGAAAAGATTAAGGCATCAGAGAAGTAATGCATACCTTTATTGGCTTGTTTGACCTTGGTATTTCTCCTGTACTTAAGACTCGTAAAATATTCATTAGATATAAATGATAAGCTCTTGTTTGGTTTTGTTAATCATCAAAATATATATATAGATATATGTAATTAATTAAAATTACATGGGACAGACTGGTCATCAGCTTGTGCTACCCTATTTTCCTTTCTCGCTTGTGCTACCCTATTTTTCCCTTCTCGTTTGTGCTACTCTTCAAGTGTCTTCGAATACTTGTTCTTGTTAGAGGATACCATTTTTTGTATTAGGTCACACCCTTGAGCTCTCCTCTAAACTCTCACTTACCACTGCGAAAAAAATATGTAACAACACCAGAAACCTATCTTACCATTCCGGTTGACTAATTCTACCCCTGGAAGGAAGAGATCTTATTAGACAGACAAAAAAAATCTGTAGTCAGACATAAAAATAATAAGATAATCATGTGAAACAACTGTAATCGTTGTATAAAGACAATCGATGTTTTATAAAGGCAATCAATGTTTTATGAAGACAATCAATATATAAAGATAAACGATATTTTATAAAGACAATCGGTGTTTCAATATATATATAGACAATCGATGTTTTATAAAGTCAATCGATATTTAAAGATAATCGATGTTTAGAAACAATCAATGTTCAACAATCAATATGACAATTCGATTGGCCAAGATACTTCAGATATGATGAAGTATAACTTCGACTGATCAAGATAAAAAGCATTATGATGAAGTACCAGCTTCGGATATGACGAAGTTAACTTTGGATATGATGAAGTGTAACTTCAGATATGACAAAGTGTAACTTTGACTGATCAAGACAAAAAGTAGCATGACGAAGTACCAGCTTCAGATATGATGAAGTTAGCTTTGGATATGACGAAGTGTAACTTCGGATATGATGAAGTTAACTTCGGATATGACGAAGTGAGACTTCAACTGATCAAGACAAAAGCAGCGTGACCAAGTACCAGCTTCGGATATGATGAAGTGTAACTTCAGATATGACGAAGTGAGACTTTGATTGATTAAGGCACCATTTGGGAATGATTAGGAAAAAGTAAAAATTGACAAAAGCTGATTTCCACTGCAATCGCCGCACAGACGTGATTCACGTTGTTACGCAGGCACCGACAATGAGGCCCTCGTCGCTCGTGCTCGAGCCGCAAATGCGCGATGAAAAAAAAAAAAAAAACATGGGTTCCATCAATTTTTCCCTCATACCGTCGCCTAATCTTTAAAATCATTCCAAAAGCGGGCCAACACCTGCTTTTCGATAGGAGAGAGAGAAATAAGCGCTTCTCTCTATTGCTCTCCTCTCTACAAAATTTACTTTGTACGGAAGCTGGAGTGACAAGGGTTTATTTGGAAACCCATATGGTGTTGTCAGAGATTTTCACCGTAAAATCTCTGCCACCGGCCTTTCCAAATGGTGCCTAAGACAAAAACAAGCATGACGAACCAACTGAGATCTCCTGAACAGTCAACTGATTCCCTTGTTTGTTCTAGCTTGTCCTTTTTCTAGTTGTATTGTATTTTTCTATAGTACTTGGGCCAACCCAACTTACTACCTTGTCCTGCTATCTTGATACTCTTGCATTAGACTTGCTGTAATATTAATGTTATTTTGAGATCTGCCCGAACCATACTAAAAGATTGATCAAATGGAAATGATGACGCTTTGGGTCTTCAGACTCTACTGGACCAATGCCTCTACAAATGGGGCCGATCTAGTCCCAAGAGGAGCACCCGAATCGATTACTAAATCATACTATTCGAATATGCACCAATCGAAATGGATCCACTGGGTGTTTGGCATGACACCACCTACTGCTAAATTTAGTCTACATTTCCATAGACTGTATTGTGACTTGAATTTTATTACTGTTTGGTTTTGGGCAAACTTTGTCAGAGTATCTTCATTGAACTGTAGTCCAGTATTATTGGGTATCACATTTGTATTCTCTCCTTGATTGATATACTTGTTGTCCTTTCCATGCTACCTATTTACTAAAGAGATTTCCTACTGAGCATGAGCACGATTGCTCATGAATTCTGCTTTCCTTTCAGGCATCTCAGATGGGACCGATGCCCCAGAGGACTGTGCGCCAAGTGAATCCTAACTTAGAGAACCCTGCTCCCTTTAGTCTATGCCACCTAAGTTATTGTATATATTAAACCTGAAACTATCAGTTCATGTAATGTAATCATTCTGCTGCACTGCCTTGTAATTATGAATGACGATTCCTATTTACTTTATCTTGAATGCTTTGTCACTTCCGAAAATAGTCGATGAGTAGGACGTGATAAGAACCTAGCTGGGGGTTTAAGTCTAGCAAAACCGCACTGGGGTTTGTTCTAGGAGAGTGACTTCTTGACCTATAACAGAAGTGAATTTTCTTCCTACTCGGAAAGGAAGAGGACCAGCGGGGAGTTGGGGGTTTGAATATCCTTGGGGGGGGGATTGCACCTTGATTAGTGAAATCCCAAGATTTATTTGGGGACTGGACGTAGGTCTTCCATTTGAGAAGTACTGAACCAGGATAAAATTTCTGTGTTCCTGTGTGATTGTTTCTTTATTCGCTTCCGCATTGCTACTCTCCATTGCACACAACTACATTCACTAACCAAAGTTTTCAAGTGGTGATTTTTATCTGTGTTTTCATATTATTCTATTCACTCCCCCCTCTAGGCTATCCTTGCTGCCAACCGTAAGTGGGCCAACAATGAGTCCAAGCTTCGCCATCTGCAAGGTGACTCATAATATCCTCATCACTACGTACTCTTTCTGCGTGCCATCTCATATGTCGAGCTATCTTTAAGGACATACACATCTGCTACAGTCTGCATGTGAGAGGAAAATACCGCAATGACGCATAAGGTATATCTTTTCCCTTAGAATTGGCCCCTCTTTTAGGTTTAAACCTATCATGATGGAAAATAGAACACGATATGTAACGTCGCGCATTTCTTGGATCCTTACAGATCCTTCGTTTGGTGGTTGAGGTGGCCAGTGTGTGGCCAATGTGGCATGTTTCAGGTGTGTGTGCAGGTTTGGGGTGTTTTTGGGCTGGTAGGCTGGGCCCAAAACACTAGCATGTTCACTGTCTGTGAACGCAACAGTGAGGAACGTTGTGATCTGAACACGACGGTCCTATATGTCGCGTTCCCGTTGCCGATGCTGAGCGATCGTCGTCTGCATGCGCGCCGCGTGTCGCGCGCTGGGCGGCATGCAGATGTCAGTTTTGGGGAGGCGACGCCCTACCCCGTCGCATTTAGGTCGCGACAGAGGGTACATCGCATTCCCAACTGCTGTGCGTTTTTATGTTATTTTGGCCAAGCAGAGCTGCAACCAGTTCTGCTCGGCCAGGAGAGGGAGTTGCGGCGATTTGCTGGGCGATTTGGCAGGTTGAAGGTGTTTTTGGCGTGTTCTCGCCGTGAGGACCTTGCGTGGAGCGGGGGAAACTTTGGGTATTCGTTGTTCTTCGCGTTCTTCGTGAAGGTAGGGGAATTCTACCTGTTTTATACCGTGTGATTGCTTGAAATGCATGTATAGCTGTTCTTTTGGCTTTGAGAATAGTAGATACAATGTCAGGGTATTCATTAAAGCATGTAAAATGAGAATTAAACAGAGCTTGCATGGTTTGGGGTGGTAATCCGAAGAGAGTTCCCCGGATTAGGGTTTTCACCTGTGAAGGCGATAGAGACCCTTGTCGCATTCTGAACGCGACAGGCCGACCCGTCGCGTTCAAGTTATGAACGCGACATATCGTTGTGTCACGTTCTGAAGGCGACACTGCTTCATGTCGCGACCTCAGCCGAGAGGTCATGTTGTGCATGGTTTAAATGACAGAATTATTCGATTATCGAAATTTTATGTGTATAGTCAATTTAAGCGGTGCAATGACACCTGTAACGCTCTGTGAGCGTGTTGTTTATGAGGCTAGCAAGTGGTTCATGTGATTGACGTGGTGTCCACGCAGTTATTGTACTGTGTTCACGTGGTTCACGTGATATTTCACGTAGGTCGTGCGGTGTGCACATGGTTTGTGTGTGAGTGGCGAGTAGTACGACGCCTACCGTGGTTACCTCTTCAGTTGGGTGCCCCAGGTTCTGTGTGAGCCAAACTTTGTGCTCGAGGCTTGTCCTGGTACTTGTGTACCATCGAGGTCTGTGTCGTCTGTCCTGGACACCCTCACTCTGTGGCTTGAGTTGTACGTCCGGCTGAGGGAAAGACGACAGTGGGACAACGACTTGTGTGAGTTTGTTGTTTGTCGCTTGTAGCGCACTCGTGGTTGGGGGTACGGACACCAGTAGATGTAGTGGGTCCCAACTAGTCCTGTTTCCAGCGCCTCACTCTAGGGAGCTCAGGCCAGAGTCCCTAAAGGTGTCAGGCATGGGCCCGTGGCAGTGTGGTCCGCAAGTGTGGTGTTGGTTGGTCTCCACAACTGTTTGGCTTGTTCTAGTGGAGCGGTAGCTGGACCTTTCATCCGTGGCTGTGAGGCTGAGAGGTAGACCTGTGTGGTTTGTTCGAGTTAGTTGCTGGTGTCGCGAACCAGTCTACGTGGCTCGAGTGTGGCGGAACCTACTTTAGCGCATACATCGAGTTGTGGTTTTGCCGTTTACTTATTAAGGTTGGTTTATGTTAACGGCAAGTGGTAAGTGGTATTTACAGCTTTAATATCCTGCTTAGCTTACTCTATAAATTGCTAGTGTAGCCTCTGGCTTTTGTATTTGAGTTGGTTTGCTCGGTTTTTGGGGGAGTTTCCCTACTGAGCCAGTGACTTGCGAGGCTCACCCCTACTCCCTACAGGTGAAGGAGAGAAAGAGGTTTATCTACCGTCTTCCAGTTCAGAGCTGCATCACAGCGAAGTTGGGCCGACGCCTCCAGCAGTGTAGTTTCTTTTCCTGTTGTACCTAGGGGTATGCCCCAGGATCTTGTACCTTACTTGACTTTTGTTGAAATTTGGCTAATTAATCCAATGTAAATATGTGTGACATTGTGATATATATATATATATATATATATATCAATGTGTTCCTTTGTGTTTTCACGGACATGTGTGTGATATCCCTTGCAAGGCTACGGCTCGTTCGTGGGAGACAGAGTCGGGTCAAGCTCGTTACCGGTTAACAGGTTTGAACGACGTGGTCCATCACACGATACATTATATGCATTTTCTTTATAATACAACATACAATGATTATGACATGCATCTATTTTCACATGTCCAAGCCCTAACTCATTGACCATCTTTTTGACACGATAAAAAATTGGAGGCAGCTTCTCATCTTGAGGTAACATACTCTTGATGATGATGAGGAGACGATCAAAACAACTCTGACTTATGTGAAATTCAGATTTCAAGTTCAGCAACTATGACACCGCTGACAACCGAGTGTGTTTTTGACAACCATCCCACAATGGCTCATTAGCATCATTAAGTAACTGATAAAATCTTTCGGCTCCCTTGTTCGAAACTTCTTCAACATATATAGGTAGGGCTATTCATAATATGGTCCAAATAGTAAAACCGAACCGAACCGACCGGTTCGGTTCGGTTCGGTTTCATGGGACAAGTGGTTCAGTTCGGTTTCAGGCTAGGAAACCGAAATGAACCGAATATAGATATATAATTAGATAAATAATAAAATTTTACAAAAAAAAAATGGTAGCGCAGTAGAGGGCGCCGTCGTGCGCCCTCCACGCGCATGGTGGTTGCGAGTTCGAAACTCGCGACCACCAGAAAACACATCTTTTTGCCATGTTTTTTTAGAAAAATGCCAGAAAATGCCAGAAAAACATAAAAAAATGTCAAAAAAATGGGATTTCGGTTTGAACCGATCCGGTTCGGTTCACTGAATGAATTCAGTTTTTGGAGGAAACCGAACCGAACCGAACCGTGTACACCCCTATATATAGGATCCTCATGTACATTGAATGTGGAACCAGCGACATCTATAATCATATCCACATACGTACTTGTGCCTTTCACATTACTAGGCTCGTGCGACCAGAGCTCCTCACCATGACATGTTCAATTCATATAACCTTCAACAAACCCGTTTATGTATAAATGACGTTCAACCTCTCATGGTAAAATCCACTTCAAATTTTTACAAATCATACAAGGACAATTGGATGCAACCGTTGCTGTCTACTGCTGCACTTGGATTTCCCAATGTAAACTAAATGAAAGTCTCATCTCCGGCCCTAAACTCCACAGACATCACATGATCAATTGTGACGGCCCACATTATACCGGTACGGTTATACCAACCCACGTCGGTATAGCGAGCGTCATCACAGTGGGACATTTACCCAACAATACATTCAGCTGAGATACACGTGAATATAAGAACAGAGTAGCGGAAGTAAAAAGAACTACTGTCTTCATTCATTCATCATCCACATTTAGCATACATGAAATTGCAATAACATTAAAGAACTTAAAAGTTCACATAATTTAAATTGCTGAAAATTTAATACATAGATGTCCACCATTATACATTCTTTCCATGATAACGCTAATACAACGTTCAATTTACATACTATGAAACGCAAAAGTCACAAGTACTCCAAAGACTAATCTCCGCGCTCGGAGTCCGTCTCCACCGTCTCCTCCAACGGTGCCACGTCACCAACTACACCTGTACGCCGAAGCAAGTAGTGAGTCTAAAGACTCAGCAAGTAACATCACTCATACCATACACGTACATGTCATAGTAGGCTCTACACACACCATTGCAAAAACTCAACATGTATCATGCTTAACGTTTGAAATGAATAACCAACCATGATAATTCTATAAGTAAACACATGATGCATGCTTTCAGATTTCCTTATCAAGATAAATTCCTAACACATGTTCTCTAATCATTCCTACTCATGAAATTCTACCTTGCATTTTAACTAAAACATGAAAGCACTTAGCATGATTATCCTACGTACATGAAACAAAACACACCTAGCATGGAATCTACACATTCTTGTGCATGTACACGAACATTTTACATACTTTAACTTGCTGGTTTTCACATGATTTAGCAACCATAACCCTACACATGAGAGCTACAATGTTATTTAAAATACAACATGTGAACAACCAAACATGGAATTTTGTGCACATACTTGTTAATTGTCCCTAGCATGGGTTCTAGGCATTTTACACATATAAACATGATCCTAACATAATGAAGCTACTGATTTAACATGATTTCAGATTTGTCACAACATGGATTACAATATCATATCCTCACATTTTGGTCTCACATTTTCTTTACACAAATTTCCCATTTCACATAAATTGCACTTTACACATACACATTACACATTGTTCACATTAACACATGAACACATGCACATTTACGCATTCACATTTACACTTTCACATTTAGTGCCGTGACACATAGTCCAAACCACCAAAGAAGGACACAACACATCACATCACATAGACGCCATCTAGGCAATACAATGGCGACTCTTGGACTGCGCAGACCGGGAGAACAAGTCTCCACCCTAACCAGTGGTACTTGTCCACCTCCAAGATTTCCCCCTAATGCCCTTAGGGTCACTTACACATTGAACTTTCTCAGGGAGACTTTTCCTTGATACGGTTCCACTGCCCTCTGTGGAAGCAATGTCACACTTAGCACAATTTACACATTACACATTTTTACCGATTTTACACATAGGTTTACACATGTCACTCTCATTCTATTCACTTTCTCTCTCACATTCACATTTCTCTGTTTTCCTATCATGACACTACAGATTTCAAAATCTACATTCAAGTAAATATCACCGATCAGGTCGGATTACACCTAAATCGAATTGTTTCACATTGGCATACATAAATACACATTTACATGGAAAAATTCATATTACATTAAATGCTGGTCCAAATGACCTGAAATTTTAACCACATGTTAATTTTGGGTTTAGGATTTCTCATGCAAATTTTTAGATTTTTCTGAACTAAAACGGAATTACAGAAAATCTAATATTAATTTCACATGCTATCCGCAATTCGATTTAACATGGAGTTAAACACAAGCACAGTTTTAACCACTCACTGTCTAAACCCTAACAGGCATGGAACCACAGAATTTATTCCTGAATTTATTGGACAATCCATTAATTTATGGAAGATTTATCATGACTTAGCATGATTTCTATTTTTCCTAAACAAATTTTGCAATAATTCACACAAGCATGGGAATAATCTCAGAAATTTAGAACAGGGACTGAACCTCACATGCATAATCCTCACAAATTACGGCATTCAGACTTGTCCTAAATCATGCAAACATGGTTTAACAAGATTAAAACTCATCACACATGTATCTTCATGAAATAATTAAGTCCTATCATTCGTGATAATCCATCCACACACCACATCCATCACACCAACAATATACATAGCATATAAATGATTTACAGTATATCCTCATCGTGAAACATATCGAAAATAGTCGTATAGAAGGGCAGAACAGGTCACTGTTCTATCCAGATGAACTTGGCGGCGGTCTCTGGCCGCTAATTCAATGTCAACGGCATAGTCGATGGACGCTAAGCATAATCTTAGCGGCAAGGGACATTGCCGTCAATGTCAGGTCTGTGCAGAACACAGACCCGAGCTCCAAAGATGGGGTGAATTTGGGGGTCTAGGACACGAGGAAAAATACATAAAATTTGTAAAACCAACCTAGACACATACGGGGATGTTATGAGTAGGGTACTTGCCTTTAGAAAAATACACCAATGGATCTAGGGCTCGGTGAAGCTCTCCTTGGGCTGTCCCAAGAAGCTCTTAGAAACGCTTTACTCCGGGTTCCTGAGCAGTCTCCACAGCAAGTCGAGGTCGGGGAAGCCTTCCTCGATGATCCAGCAAGCTCCTTATTGCAGCAGAACCCCGGAACAAGCTTTAGATCTTCAGTTTTTGGTTTGCAAAGGTGGGGGTTTTCCTTAGTCAGAAAGTAGGGTTTCTTCTCTTCTTTCTCTCTTGTAAAAGGCAAGGAGAAGGGTTGGGGAAGCAATTTCGGGTTTAGATATATGGGAGAGGCTTCTCTCCCACGCACAGGGTGACATGATGGCTCTCAGACCGTTGGAGACAGCTCCCCAATGGGTGAGTTGCCTTGGTTCCGAAATTTCTGGCTCTGCAACGCATGCAGGTCAGAGAAGTTGGCGTCCACATCGTTGGACGCTGGGATTAGTGTTGGCGTCCATGGGTGGACGCTGACACCACATCGACGTCATGCTATTGACGCCAATATGGCCTTCGGCCAGAAGTCTAAAACATGCAGAAATCCATGCACATCATGTATAGTTACATGTAATATCTATATAGTTTTGGGCACACACTACCATCAAGCATTACATACATTATTTATACCTAAGCTATACACATACACACATAAGTATACCACTAATACATACGTAGATACATACATACGTACATATACGACACGAATTATTTACATGCATTACAATAATGCAACAAAATTCGAGGGCCTTACACCCTCTCCCCCTTAAAAGAAACTTCGTCCTCGAAGTTAGAACGACACTACTCAAACAAAAGGGCATACTTCTTCTTCATCGCATCCTCAAGCTCCCAAGTAGCCTCCTCTCGTGAGAAGTTCCGCCATAGAACTTTCACTGACGCAATACTCTTGTTCCGGAGGTGCTGAACCTTCCAGTCATGAATAGCTACTGGTTGCTCGACATACGAAAGATCTGGCTGGATCTCCACTGGCTCATGACTAATCACATGAGACGGATCTCGGACATACTTCCTGAGCATAGATACGTGGAATACAGGGTGAACGCTAGCCAAAGCTGGGGGTAATGCTAGCTCATATGCCACGCTGCCCAAACGTCTGAGAATCTCATATGGGCCAATGAACCTGGGGCTCAACTTACTATGCCGGCCAAATCTGACGACACCACGAGTAGGCGATATCTTCAAGAAGACATGATTGCCAACCTCGAACTCCAAATCCTTTCTCCTGTTGTCGGCATAACTCTTCTGCCTATTCTGTGCCGCAACAAGCCTCTTTCTGATAAGCTGGATCTTATCCGAAGTTTCCTGAACTAACTCCGGTCCGATCAACTGCCTATCACCAGTCTCCTCCCAACACAACCGAGATCTGCAGGGCCTACCATACAACCTCGAATGGAGCCATACCAATACTCGCATGAAAGCTGTTGTTGTATGCGAACTCCACAAGAGGTAAATGACGCTCCCAATCATCCTTCCAATCCAGAACACACGCTCTCAACATATCCTCGAGCGTCTGGATAGTCCTCTCAGACTGTCCATCGGTCTGGGGATGAAATGCCGAACTGAGCTTCAGCTCCGAACCTAAAGCATCCTGAAGACCCTTCCACAGCCTCGAAGTGAATCTCGGATCTCGATCCGAAATGATCGACTTCGGCACACCATGCAATCTAATGACACTACTAACATACAATCTAGCTAAACTCTCTACTGACTGCTTCTTCTTCATAGGCAAGAAATGAGCAGTCTTCGAGAATCTATCTACAACTACCCAAATCGAGTCATTGCCCTTCTAGATCGAGGCAAACCCGAAACGAAGTCCATAGTGACAGCTTCCCACTTCCACACTGGGATATCCATCCTCTGCATAAGGCCGGATGGTCGCTGTCGCTCGGCCTTCACTTGCTGACACACTAGACATCTAGACACATAATCCGCAACATCCTTCTTCATGCCGGACCACAAAATGATCTCTTCAGGTCTTGATACATCTTAGTGTTACCCGGATGAATAGAGAATCGCGATCTATGAGCCTCCGCTAACACACGCTCACGAACATCTACTAAATCGGGGACACAAACACGGTACTGAAATCTAATCACACCGTCCTCATCACGAGCAATGCCTGCCTTGCCCACTAACTCTAAGAGTCTAGGGTCGGCTCCTTGTTGCTCGATCACCTCGTCCAAAATCGAGGACCTAAGAGATAACTGAGCTACAAAAGCCTGACATAGCGATGGCTCTAACTCAGTCAACGCGCAAGCCGCATCTTCCAACATCTTCCAGTCCTGCTGGAGAGATGGCCTCTTTCTACTCAGCGCATCCGCTACGACATTCGCCTTTCCAGGGTGATACTGAAGGTCGAAGTCATAGTCCTTCAAGAACTCAATCCATCTTCTCTGCCTCAGGTTTAATTCCTTTTGGGAGAAAAGATACTTCAAGCTCTTGCGGTCAGTAAACACCTCGAATCTGACACCATAAAGATAGTGCCTCCAGATCTTTAGTGCATGCACCACTGCTGCGAGCTCCAAGTCATGAGTCGGATAGTTCTTCTCATGCTCCTTCAACTGACGAGAAGCATAAGCCACTACCCTTTCTTGCTGCATTAGCACACAGCCCAAACCAATCTGAGACGCATCCGTGTAGATAGCGAATCCTTCTACACCGCTCGGTAAGACTAACACCGGGGCTGACGTGAGCTTAGTCTTCAATAATTGAAAACTACTCTCACACTTCTCGGACCAAACAAACTTCACTCCCTTCCTGGTAAGCTGGGTCAAAGAGGCGGCGATGGATGAAAAACCCTCAATGAATCGCCGGTAGTAACCAGCTAACCCAATAAAACTACGAATCTCCGAAGGGGTCTTGGGAATCTCCCAATCCATAACTGCCTGGACCTTCACTGGATCAACTGCAACACCAGCGCCGGAGATAACATGCCCGAGGAAATGAACCTCGTGCAACCAAAAATCGCACTTGCTGAACTTAGCATACAGCTTGTGCTCACGAAGAACCTCTAACACTACCCTCAAATGCTGACGGTGGGTGGCCTCATCCGAAGAGTAGACCAACACATCGTCAATAAACACTACGACAAAGCTATCTAAATAAGGCCTAAAACCCTGTTCATGAGATCCATGAACGCTGCAGGGGCATTGGTCAATCCGAAAGGAAGGACCAAGAACTCATAATGTCCATAACAGGTTCTAAACGCGTCTTGGACACATCCTCACTCCGAATCCTCAACTGATGATAACCAGATCGCAAATCAATCTTAGAAAAGACTGATGCCTCTCGCAACTGGTCAAACAAGTCATCAATACGAGGTAAGGGATACCTGTTCTTCACAGTCACTTGGTTCAACTTCCTATAGTCAATGCACAACCTAAGTGACCCGTCTTTCTTCTTGACGAATAATACAGGTGCGCCCCAAGGGGAAACACTAGGGCGAATAAATCCTTTATCAAGCAACTCTTGCAATTGCCTCCTCAACTCGGCTAACTCCGCAGGTGCCATCCGATATGGAGCCTTCGGGATAGGAGAGGTGCCCGAAAGCAACTCTATAGTAAACTCTATCTCTCTATCCGGTGGCAATCCAGACAAGTCATCAGGAAAGACATCTGGAAAATCCTGCACTACCTCAATCTCTGCAAGAGTAGGTGACTCATCAGCCTCTGGCACTAATACCACGCTGGCAAGAAAAGCGTCACAACCCTTGTTTACCATGCGCATAGCCTTCATGGCAGAGATGACTAACTTTCCAGCCAAGTTCCTTGGCAAGGGGTGAGAGAACTCATCCTCACCAGGAATGCGGAAAACAATCCTCTTCCGACGACAATCCACTAACGCATAGTGCTCCTCTAGCCAATCCAGACCAAGAATAGCATCATAGTCCTTCATCTTTAGCAAGAAGAAACACCCATCTAGGACTCTATCCTCAATGCACACAGGTAATGACGGAATGCACTTCCTAGTCGATACCGTACCCGCAGGGGTGTGCACAGACCAAGGGACCTCTAAATCCTCATACTCTACGCCTGACTCTAGGGCTAACTGCCTAGCGAACCGCTCAGAAATGAATGAGTGAGTAGCACCCGTATCAAACAAAACCCGAGCGTGCACAGCTAAAAGCAAAACCGTACCTTCGGTGACATGCTCCGCCTGTTCGGCGTCCTCGCAAGCTAAAGCAAACACTCGAGCTGGGGCTCGAGGCCTTCCTGGTTTTCCTGTAGCTGGCGCGGCTGCCGCTACTGCTGGGGCTGGCGCTCCGCGCTGAACTCCTTGCTGAAGTCTTGGGCAATCTTTGATCTTGTGGTCGCTGCTCCTGCACTTCAAGCATCTACCCGCTACCAACCAACACTCGGAACCACCGTGTGTCTTCCCACAGTGGGGACACTCTTTCTTCACACCAGGGGAATGTACAGAAGGTACCTGAGAACTGCCGACTGCCACAGATCGCTGCGGTGTCTGGTACACCGTTTTCTTCTTGTCTTGCCGTTGGAAAGTTGCCGTTGGCCTCTTTTGTGAGGCTTTCTTTTCTTCCAGGTATTGCTCCATCTCTCCCTCCTTCCTGCAGGCAGCACTGAGGGCCTCGTCCAATGTGCGGTGGTCAAACGCCACGAGTCTCGTTCGCAGTGATGGCTTGAGTCCCATCACGAACTTCTTGGTCTTCCTCCGCTCGTCTGCCACGATATGAGGTGCATATTTAGAAAGTTCAGAAAATCTTGCCTCGTATTCCAGCACGGTCATGGAGCCTTGAGCCAAAGATAAGAATTCCTGCTCCATCCGATCTTGCACATGCTCGGGGACGAACTTGGCCCGAAAGAGCCTCACAAACTCGTCCCAAGCGACATCGATAGCTCCGTCCTTGAACCAGGTAAGCAGCAATGAATCCCACCAAACATCAGCTCTTTCCTGCAGTACGCCGTTCATAAGCACCATCTAAACAAATCTAACTTAATAGAACATACAAGCATAAAACTAAAGCATACCTGTAGCATGTAGGTGGCTAGCGTAACCTTATCGTCATCTGCACACCTGATGGCTCGAAAGATCTTCTCTATCTCCCTCATCCAGCTTTCAGCCAACAACGGATCGCTCTCCCCCTTAAAAGAGGGTGGCAAAATCTTCTTGAATCTCTCCATGGTAGAAGGTCCACCATGGTCCTGAGCTGGTACTTGAGCCTGCTACATTACACATCAAGCAATACACAATCAATATAATATCACATATTCAAATAAAATAGATAATAATTCATTTTATTAGTCTAACCTGAGCCTCCAACTGAGCCTGGAGTGTTGCCTGGGTATGAGCCTGCGTCTGCATGGCTTGCACCAGACCTTGCATGAATACTCCATAGTCCACAGGTGGCGGTGGGGGAAGTACAGGACCTGGCGGTGCCGGGGCCTGCTGCTCCGCCCGCTCGTCACGTCGCGGCTCGTCCTCACGGGCCGGCGCTCCGCCACGCCTACCTCTCGAAGCCATGGCTGTAATAAAATTTCAGCCACCATTAGAGCTAGGTTACTAAGTTTCCTAACCATTTTCTTATCTATCTTTCATTCCTTATTAATCAATTCTACACATGTGGACATACTTAACATGCAATGGGGATGATGACTTATGTATATTCATGTGCAATCTCAACCAGTTTCTCTGATACCAATCTCTGTGACGGCCCTCATTATACCGGTACGGTTATACCAACCCACGTCGGTATAGCGAGCGTCATCACAGTGGGACATTTACCCAACAATACATTCAGCTGAGATACACATGAATATAAGAACAGAGTAGCGGAAGTAAAAAGAACTACTGTCTTCATTCATTCATCATCCACATTTAGCATACATGAAATTGCAATAACATTAAAGAACTTAAAAGTTCACATAATTTAAATTGCTGAAAATTTAATACATAGATGTCCACCATTATACATTCTTTCCATGATAACGCTAATACAACGTTCAATTTACATACTATGAAACGCAAAAGTCATAAGTACTCCAAAGACTAATCTCCGCGCTCAGAGTCCGTCTCCATCGTCTCCTCCAACGGTGCCACGTCACCAACTACACATGTACGCCGAAGCAAGTAGTGAGTCTAAAGACTCAGCAAGTAACACCACTCATACCATACACGTACATGTCATAGTAGGCTCTACACACACCATTGCAAAAACTCAACATGTATCATGCTTAACGTTTGAAATGAATAACCAACCATGATAATTCTATAAGTAAACACATGATGCATGCTTTCAGATTTCCTTATCAAGATAAATTCCTAACACATGTTCTCTAATCATTCCTACTCATGAAATTCTACCTTGCATTTTAACTAAAACATGAAAGCACTTAGCATGATTATCCTACATACATGAAACAAAACACACCTAGCATGGAATCTACACATTCTTGTGCATGTACATGAACATTTTACATACTTTAACTTGCTGGTTTTCACATGATTTAGCAACCATAACCCTACACATGAGAGCTACAATGTTATTTAAAATACAACATGTGAACAACCAAACATGGAATTTTGTGCACATACTTGTTAATTGTCCCTAGCATGGATTCTAGGCATTTTACACATATAAACATGATCCTAACATAATGAAGCTACTGATTTAACATGGTTTCAGATTTGTCACAACATGGATTACAATATCATATCCTCACATTTTGGTCTCACATTTTCTTTACACAAATTTCCCATTTCACATAAATTGCACTTTACACATACACATTACACATTGTTCACTTTCACATTAACACATGAACACATGCACATTTACACATTCACATTTACACTTTCACATTTAGTGCCGTGACACATAGCCAAACCACCAAAGAAGGACACAACACATCACATCACATAGACACCATCTAGGCAATACAATGGCGACTCTTGGACTGCGCAGACCGGGAGAACAAGTCTCCACCCTAACCAGTGGTACTTGTCCACCTCCAGGATTTCCCCCTAATGCCCTTAGGGTCACTTACACATTGAACCTTTTCAGGGGGACTTTTCCCTGATACGGTTCCACTGCCCTCTATGGAAGCAATGTCACACTTGGCACAATTTACACATTACACATTTTTACCGATTTTACACATGGGTTTACACATGTCACTCTCATTCTATTCACTTTCTCTCTCACATTCACATTTCTCTGTTTTCCTATCATGACACTACAGATTTCAAAATCTACATTCAGGTAAATATCACCGATCAGGTCGGATTACACCTAAATCGAATTGTTTCACATTGGCATGCATAAATACACATTTACATGGAAAAATTCATATTACATTAAATGCTGGTCCAAATGACCTGAAATTTTAACCACATGTTAATTTCGGGTTTAGGATTCCTCATGCAAATTTTCAGATTTTTCTGAACTAAAACAGAATTATAGAAAATCTAATATTAATTTCACATGCTATCCGCAATTCGATTTAACATGGAGTTAAACACAAGCACAGTTTTAACCACTCACTGTCTGAACCCTAACAGGCATGGAACCACATAATTTATTCCTGAATTTATTGGACAATCCATTAATTTATGGAAGATTTATCATGACCTAGCATGATTTCTATTTTTCCTAAACAAATTTTGCAATAATTCACACAAGCATGGGAATAATCTCAGAAATTTAGAACAGGGACTGAACCTCACATGCATAATCCTCACAAACTACGGCATTCAGACTTGTCCTAAATCATGCAAACATGGTTTAACAAGATTAAAACTCATCACACATGTATCTTCATGAAATAATTAAGTCCTATCATTCGTGATAATCCATCCACACACCACATCCATCACACCAACATATACATAGCATATAAATGATTTACAGTATATCCTCATCGTGAAACATATCGAAAATAGTCGTATAGAAGGGCAGAACAGGTCACTGTTCTGTCCATATGAACTTGGCGGCGGTCTCTGGCCGCTAATTCAATGTCAACGGCATAGTCGATGGACGCTAAGCATAATCTTAGCGGCAAGGGACATTGCCGTCAATGTCAGGTCTGTGCAGAACATAGACCCGAGCTCCAAAGATGGGGTGAATTTGGGGGTCTAGGACACGAGGAAAAATACATAAAATTTGTAAAACCAACCTAGACATATACGGGGATGTTATGAGTAGGGTACTTGCCTTTAGAAAAATACACCAATGGATCTAGGGCTCGGTGAAGCTCTCCTTGGGCTGTCCCAAGAAGCTCTTAGAAACGCTTTACTCCGGGTTCCTGAGCAGTCTCCACAGCAAGTCGAGGTCGGGGAAGCCTTCCTCGATGATCCAGCAAGCTCCTTGTTGCAGCAGAACCCCGGAACAAGCTTTAGATCTTCAGTTTTTGGTTTGCAAAGGTGGGGGTTTTCCTTAGTCAGAAAGTAGGGTTTCTTCTCTTCTTTCTCTCTTGTAAAAAGGCAAGGAGAAGGGTTGGGGAAGCAATTTCGGGTTTAGATATATGGGAGAGGCTTCTCTCCCACGCACAGGGTGACATGATGGCTCTCAGACCGTTGGGAGATAGCTCCCCAATGGGTGAGTTGCCTTGGTTCCGAAATTTCTGGCTCTGCAACGCATGCAGGTCAGAGAAGTTGGCGTCCACATCGTTGGACGCTGGGATTAGTGTTGGCGTCCATGGGTGGACGCTGACACCACATCGACGTCATGCTATTGACGCCAATATGGCCTTCGGCCAGAAGTCTAAAACATGCAGAAACCCATGCACATCATGTATAGTTACATGTAATATCTATATAGTTTTGGGCACACACTACCATCAAGCATTACATACATTATTTATACCTAAGCTATACACATACACACATAAGTATACCACTAATACATACGTAGATACATACATACGTACATATACGACACGAATTATTTACATGCATTACAATAATGCAACAAAATTCGAGGGCCTTACATCAATTATTCTACAATACATCCATGAAACGTCTAAAGCCATTTTTCCTACGCTCAACCAATATTGACACACAAATAACTTTAAAATTCAAACTAAAAAAAAACAAGTCTGACCATTTTCAGACATCATTCGATGCAACCGAAATGAATAGGAATGATATATTATTTAGATTATCACTTTTTACCTATATGTGAAAATTTGATCGCACTCAAATGGCCATTTACTATGTGTTTGTACAATTTGCTGAAAATTTTGATAGTAACTCCCCACACCTCTCCGATAAATCAAAAATATTTATTGATTAAGATATTTTATTAAACACTTACTAATAAGTGATTAAAAAAATATTCTAAATCAATAAAGGTATACCAGAGAGGAGTGAGTAGACGCAACTGAAATTTTCAACAAATAGTACAAACACATAGTAAATAACCACCTAACTACGATCAAACATTCACAGACTATCTAAAATGGGACAATTCAAGACTTTGAGTTAGATATACACGTTCACATCATTCAAAATGAGAACGTGCATATCAATCCCAAAGTTTTGAATGGGAAGGTTCATTGACACGGGCTTAACATGCTCTCCTGAGGTGCATGTAATGTTAGGTTGCACCCACGCACCTCACCTCACATCGATTAAATAGAAAGCATAAACCATAAACATGATGATAATTCACTTATTTAAATAAGATTAAAACAAACTAGCATAACATGAGAATATAGACTTAAAAAATTCATAACCAATTTTACAGTGATAAGAACATGCTCAAATTTAACAATATGTTAATCATACATAGTAAATCATGGATCTGATTTTTAAAGAAATGATCAAGATTATATTCTATATTATGAAATAAATCTTATAATAGGGATATATGAATCTAATAACCTTAAAACATGCTTAAAGTACTAAAACTAAGAAGATAAATTATTCTAACACTTCTAATAACAAACATACTTCACAAGAATTAATCTAATAATAATTTGACATATTTTCACATAAATAAAATTCTAAACAAAATCTTACTAACATTAAAAGAATAAACGTCGCCTCTCCCCCCCCCCCCCCCCCAATAGTTGACTGACAGAATGTCAGGTTAGTCTTTTCATATGAAGAAATAAAAGTTTCAAGGTGACATGTAATTTCTAGATGTATAGTGATCATTTCTGGATGTATAGTGATCATCTTGTATTATTTTGGTGTGCATGATCGCTTCTTCTTTTATTGTATGATCATTGACTCTGAGATTAGTGTAAGGTGCCTCATCTAGAATAGACATTTGTTCTATCAATGCTTGGTTAGATGAGTCGGATCAGATTGTGCTGCCTCTGTTATTTTGTTTGATTATTTATGTTCAGTAATCGTATTTCTGATCCGAACAGTCATGAGTTACATATGCATGTTAGATTTAAATTTGGAACTAATCCAATGGTGGGATTGGGAGATCTTGTATGGAGTGAACTTCTACGTGAGAGTTTCCCGTTTTGATAGAGTTTTAGTTTCTTGGGTATATCTTGCATGTTTGGGATAGCTTAGCCTTAAATGATATATCCCTAGAATCCTTGCTTAAATTCCAACATTTCTCATGTTGGCAATATTTTCAGATTTTGTTTTCACTACTCTCCATAATTTTTGGAATTCAAGCTCGTTTTAGAGGTATTGTGACCTAATGTTCAGCACATTGCGATGAGTTGAATAATCCAAATATTTGCATACACCAATTGTCTTGGAATTTTGATAGTGTTCCTGTGTTATGGGTCTTTGAGATCTGAGTTTTTGGAACAAACCATGGCTTATGTGTTGGTCGTTAAGGGTCAGGTCTCTACACTCGGTTACATTGATAGTGACTCGCTCGAGATTTCTTGTGGATTGTTGGATCTATGGTTTGGACTAGATCTTTGATATGTAGTTTTAGTTAGACCTTAAATACTATGGATTTTTGTAGCAACCTTGAAATTTTAATTACATAAAAAATTCAAATAAATGGAAATAAATAAATTCCATAATATCAGAGTATTTAAAACATACGTATCATTATCGTATGTGCTAAAATATATTGGAAAATCCGTAAAAATTATAAATCAACCCCACACAATATTCCTAAGTGTTCCATGAAGAAATTCATGCAACAAAAACTTGATTAACCAAGTGTACATCACATGGTGACTGATTATCCAAATAAGGAAACAAGTCGAAAAACCGTTAACACAAAATACGACGTAATTATACATTAAATAAAAATATTGGAGAGACTTTCAACATATATATTAATGACCCAATATCATAATTGGGCCAATGGACAATATTTGGCCCAAAAATCAAATGAAGCAAGAAAATACATGAAAATTCGTAGCTTAAATAAGCTGAAATTAGAAAGAGGCAATTAGAGTTGAATTGGGATGAGAACATGCATTCTTGGCAACCCAAATTCGTGCCTAGCCATCCTTTGGGATTGCATGATGGTCAAGGCACTCCAATGGAGGAAGAAATCCTCAAATTAGGAAAGTAACAAGCCAAAACTGCAACCATAGTTTCCTTGTCATAATAAGACTCTTAAACACCATGGTTGCTTAAATACTCTCCATTAAACCCTAGGGACGAGTTTTACAACTTGTTGGGGTCGTGTGGAGGAGTGCTGGGAGGCTGGGGAGCTGTGGATCGACCACAAGAAGGTCATCTTCTTCCCCTGTTCGTCTGCTACGACCTGTGCAAACCGTCCCCTTGGAGTCGAGCAAAGGTAGGTCAAATCTAAATCACATCATGCAAGGCTTATACCCCTAGAAAAAGGGTCAATTCTACTTCCTAACCCAACTGGAATGCACAATTTTCATCCAGTATACACGGAGTATTAAGCGTTCTTCAAACAGTGGTCTGAACAAGGGATTTCTAAAGAATGAGACTTCATCAACCCAGAAGGTAGGTTTTCTCAGGCCAAACCTTAAAAATCTTATACCAATGTGTAGAGCATCAAGTCTAGTTTCATGTCCAGTTGGTTTCATCGAATTCTAATGAGTAGATTTTTAATTATAGGCGTTTTGCCAAAGTTGCGCATGTTAGGGTCTTTTCTTGTTCAAGTCAATTTATCACGCATCTCAAGGCCATTTAAAATTATTTAAAAATCATAGTTCTCTCCTTTGTCATGTTCCCAACAACTTTCATGTCGATACTTTTGTCCGAAAAGCCCTAGTTTAGGAGATGTAAGTGTTGCATGGATCAAACCCCCCTGAGTTCTGATTTCTACATTTTCGGTCTGCTCCTTGAAATGCGTCCGGTTCCGAGGACGCGTTTCAAGCCTCTGGTATCGTGATGCTGCTGGGCGATGCGATCATCTAAAATGTGTCCGTGAGACCCGACGCATTTAAGGCGTTGACGGGTCAATGACCCGCGTGGGTCTACGCGCCGCCTGGGAGTAGCGCCCTTCTGAATCGCGGCGGCCGGCCCAGACGCGTTTCATAAAGTTTTCTCGCCCAGAGTTTTTATTAAATGATTTCCGTAGACACGTCCTTGTCCCCCGACGCTATTCGAACCTTAACGCGGCTAGGCATGTGGACGTGATTTGGCTTCTTCAAGGTTTCGACTGTTTTGATTGTACAATATGTTTTTAAATGCGTCCACTGTATAGGACGCGTATTTATATGCTTACCCGAGGTCAGTTTAACATGTTTACAAGTGTATAATTTGTATGTCTTGGGTCCGATCATTACATGATATCTGTTTAATGGTTTAAAAGTGTTTAACCCATTTAAAAAGCTTTAATTACACGAATATTATTCTAATTACTTTCTTAATGACGTGACCATTCATGAAACTTGTGATTCGCTCTTGTTACTGTTCTAGCTTGATTAAAATGATGATTATTATATTAAAATCTTGCAAACCCATGTGTAGTTAAATGCATTGTTCATTGCACGCCATCATGTTAAGTGCTTTCCGCCAGTTTGAAACCGATGAATTGTGGATTGAAATGCGTACATCACTACACACTTGCACATCTAGGCAGCCCTTTCTTGGGGATTTGGAAGCTCTCTATCGGTCATTCCGAATCGATAAGACTAGCGACCTTTTCTCTAAGACCTCCGTAAATCTCCGCTCTCCGTGGATTCCCACATGGAGGCCGAGTTGGTTGTACCATTGAAGTTCCCTAGAGATAGCGTGCACTTCCTCTCTCATCTTGTTCTCGTGAGTGTGATTTACAATCTAGACTAAAGCCATTAATGTAAAGATTGAATTAAAGTATAAATCATGCCGTTATGCTGCCAAATTTATCTCTTGATCATTGTTATCATGAAATCATGTTCAATTTACTTATTACTCGTTCTCATCATCATCATGAACATGACATTACACATGCTTACATATTGAAACTCTCATTGGCCATTATTAATGACTGTGGGTATCTACATTTAAAATTTAAGTGAGATGCTGACCGGGCACGATGAGTGTCCAAGGGCTCCAGTCTAGCCCTAATGACAGAGAGTCATAAATATACTGTTAACCATGGGGTATAATGATTACTGGCTTTGCATCTGCGCTGGGAGTCGTGCATGCGTGTTGAATGATAGATACAATAACCACATACACGTGTCCTGATGTACATTCTTGATGGATCTTTTCTTGATGTACATTAGTGTCTACATGCCTAATTAGTGTTACATGATCGTGCTCATGCGTTCTTGCTTGCTTGCATGATATGCCATCCTACATTTAATGCAATTAGTGATATCTTGCGTTCTTGAAAGCTATTGACATCAAGTGAAATATTGCATGCTTGTACACAGTGAAATATTGCTAGTTCTATCTTGTTATATCCTTCTAGATCTTGTTCTATCATGATCACTCTATCCAACTAGTTCATGTGTCATGTTTTAATGAGTTTTATTCGTACATGCATATTATGACATTCATCGTGCTTACCTAGTTCTAAACTGTTAATCACTTATATCATTGCCCGCACATTGAGATATAAATCCTACTGGGCTAATTTGCTCATCCCCTAATTTTACCCAATCTAGGTGACTATGATGTTCAAGAGGAAGAGCAAGTCGAGGATGGGAATGCGTCCGAGTGATGAGCGTTCCAACTATGAGTCTAGTTATAGTAGTTTGCTTTGAGTGTTAGATTCATGTAGTAGGAAGTGAGAAATAAAATGTACTTTTCTTTTTATTGAGTCTTAGTCCTGTAATAGTTTCCATTTGGAATACAATGAGTTGAGATTTGAATACAAGATTAGTTGAGTTCAATATTTGGGCCCTATGATGATGTATGTTGTTATACATTTAGTGCGTGCTAGCTAGAGGCTTCTTTGCCGACTGTTCACGTCTCAGGATATCGTCTCGAATGATTCCGCATTATTAATATCCGCTGCGTAATTCTCGGGACGTGACAATTTTCTATGCTAGATTTTTTACAGGCAAAATAAAATAAAATATATCATCCTATGCTATATTTTCTATGTTTTGACAAATAATTCTATTTTTTTATTTTTTAACAAGTCAAACAGAATCTTGATTTAATTAGCCCATCTGAAAATAAGTTGATTTGTTGGAATAATGAGGATGAAGCTCATGAGATGAGCAATTTTGGAATGGCTCAAAATATTAGAAAGTTGCAAAGAACAATGAAGGACATCAAGGTCATATTTTTGGCTCTCATCAAAAGAAAAAGGAAGGCAAATTCTATCTTTCCAACAAAACTGAAGGTTACCCCCCAAAAGGTTGATGCCGCAGATTATATGGTATCCATATGCGAGAGTGATGCTCTCCAGAACTTCCATCTCTTGGGAAGAGTGGAAGTTGCTTCTACTTAACCCACAATGATCGCTACATGATAAAAACAAAAAGGAAGTCCCAAGTGAAGGTGAATCACATGTTCCTCTTTGTGTGTATTCCTCTGATTCAGAATACACGACATCTGATTTTGTGTTCATCTGGTCTTCTTTTTTTCCATTGAAATTGTAAAGGTGCTTCTGAGGATGCTCTCAGCCTACTACAACCATGTCCGAGCATTTGAAAGTACTCTTATCACTAAGTTCTTTGGCCTGCACTGTGTGAAGCTCACTGTAGGGCCAATGCAAAGAAAGGTAGTTTTGGGAATTTTGTACTCTTACTCCTTACCTCTCTGCCAGTCACACAATCTCGTTCTCTTCGTCTTTCTCCCAGATCATTCTGGTTCCTCTAATGTGGGGATGGCTCTCCCAACTCACTGCCCTTTAACCCTAACAAGAGAAAGGATGAGGAGGAGGAACCCACAAGAAAAGGGCAGGGGTCTCTATTGGTGGTGGGGATGGCCCTGCACCCCCTCATAGCCACATAAATCTTTGCTTGCTGCAGGGCTTGCCCAGTGCCCCCAGCCCCTCAACAGCCTCCCCCCACCCTTGGCTGCCCCACCTCTGTTGGCCACCCCTTCCACCAACAGCCTCCCCCCCCCCCCCCCCCAAACCCCTGTCGGCTGCCCCACCCCCGGCCACCCCTAATAGCCTCCTCCCTCCATCAAGATCATGCACGCGAGGGAGAGAGAGAGAGAGAGAGAGAGAGAAGAGATGGAAGAGAAGGGGGAACATAGGAATAGCGATCGAAATATTCGGTCGCCATTCGGTCTCAAAAATTGAGAGTAGCGACCGAATACTTTCGTTCACTATTTAGTCTCAAATTTGAGACGAAACTGGGATCGAACTGATTTCGGTCGCTATGTCATTCTGACCATTCTTGCTACTGAATGGAATCAGTCACTATTCAACAACAAAATTGTGACTGAACAGTGACCGAATTATATCGGTCGCCAAATTTTGTTCATTTTACTGGGAATTGTAAAAACTATGTCCGAATAAAATCAGTCACTAATAGGTACAATTTTGTGACCGATTAGTGACTGATTTTATTCGGTCACTATATTATTTTCATATCATTAATAATTATTACCACCAAATATTATCAGTCACTATTTAGTCTCAGATCTGAGATCGAACATGATCAATCACTATTCAGTCTCAGATCTGAGACATAATAGTGACTGAAATTATTTCGATCACTAAATGAAAATATCAACGACCAAATAATTTCAGTCACTATTCGTTCTCAAATCTGAGACCAAACTGGGACCGAACTGATTTCGGTTGTTATGTCATTCTGACCATTCTTGCTACCGAATGGAATCAGTCACTATTCAACAACAAAATTGTAGCGACCAAATACTTTCGGTCACTATTCAGTCTCAAATTTGAGACCAAACTAGGACCGAACTGATTTCGATCACTATGTCATTTTGACCATTCTTGCTACTGAATGGAATCAGTCACTATTCAACAACAAAATTGTGACTGAATAGTGACCGAATTATATCGGTCGCTAAATTTTATTTATTTTGCCGAGAATTGTAAAAACTGTGTCCGAATAAAATCGATCACTAATAGGTACAATTTTGAGACCGATTAGTGACTGATTTTATTCGATCACTATATTATTTTCATATCATTAATAATTATTGCCACCGAATATTATCAGTCACAATTCAGTCTCAAATCTGAGACCGAACATGATCAGTCACTATTCAGTCTCAGATCTGAGACCGAACATGATCAATCACCATTTAGTCTCAGATCTGAGACAGAATAATGACTGAAATTATTTCGATCACTAAATGAAAATATCAACGACCGAATAATTTCAGTTACTATTCGGTCTCAAATCTGAGACCAAATAGTGACCGAAATATTCGGTCTCAAATTCGGTCCCTAATTCCACTTTTTTTTATAGTGTATATCAAATTAGTAATATCATGCCTTGCATGTGGATTAACAATTTTCCACATATTTGATAACTGCAGATGATGGTAAATTTCTAATGCAAATATATGCTCGTATCAGAGGTATATAGATAAATATTAATTAATTTCGATTATAACCTAAATATGTTTTGGCAAAAACCCTTTGAATGAAAAAACACAAAAGGACCAAACCAGGCTGGGCTTGCAGGGCAGATCCACAAACCTCATCAGCTAAAATTAAAAACTCGGGCTTGCAATCGAGTTTTGCCTGCTACACCCCTTGTTGTACTGCCTAGTTTCATTTTTTATTCCTCGTCGGATCACACATATCTCTGATAGAGAATTAGACAGTTTAAAAATAAAAAAGTATAATTGTATACTTTCAGAGCCGTTTGTTATTAAGATAGATTGAGAATAAATTGAAGATGTTCTCAAAATTTTGAAGATATCTTCACTCTATATATTCTTAATCTATCTCGATACCAATTGTAACACCTTGAAAATTCTATTTACTAGAAAATTATGAATAATTATATTGTTAAATATAACCACTATCATGAGATGTAATTAACTCTAATTTAGGATTAATTTATATTAGTAAATGTTATTCTAGTAACGTACTTGAGAGGTGCGCGCTCCGACAGGGTGACACCGAAATTCTGTAACAAAAATGAAATTCGAGAATACCATAATTCTTAGAAAAATGTGGTGATACCAAATATGTAAATATCTGGAATTTTTGACGTACATATTTTGAGATTAAGCTGACATAACTATTTTCGGTGCGATTTTCTACCCAGTGAAAAATAAATTCTAAAAATTAAACTAAAATCACCATAATTTTTAAAACCTTTTCATTAGCCTATGGTTGAAATTTCAACTCAAATGAACATCATTAAGACACCTAAACAAAGAGACGAATGGGTCAGCCGAATTATCTACCATTTACGGAAGCTATTTCTTTGGATTTCTTTTGGCTTACACGTAAGCCTCTGTTCTTTGGTTAAGAGTCCTACACCTGTCTTGATATGTGTAAGCAGGACATGAGGCCATAGTGAAGCGTGGCTGTGGGTGAGGAAATGAGGGTTTTACCTCAACACCTGTGCGGCTGACATGCCAGCCTGCATGAAACCTGGAAGAACTATAAAAACTCTCCTCTTACCCATCGTACAAACCTTCCACTCCTCTTGTTACTACTGTCGTTATTCCAATTGGAGCTGCTGAGCTATTGGTGTTGGAGCTGTGGGAACCGTGGCAGTTGCTAGTCGTGGCTGCTGCTATTGCTTTGCCCGGAGTGGGTCGCCACATCTCCAACTGCACCTGTCGAAGTTTCTATCTGTGTGATTTTCCTGTTCTTCATTCTGCTACTGTGGATTTTTAAGTGAGGAAAAATAAGAATCTTCATTCCCCTTTCAAATCAAGTAGGTTCTCTCCTGTAGCCTCTCCAATCTCCTACTCTCATGTTTGAAGTCTCTCTAACCGTAACAGCTCATGTTTTTGTATGTGCCTCATGTTTTACAGAAATTTTCCTTCCTTTATTTACTTTGATTAGATTCTCATCCTCTCCTTGTACTTCTATTCGCTATTCGTGGTTGAAAGAATTTAGCTTCATACGAGTTGCCTTTGAGCCTGTTAACCAGTCTTGGCTAAGTTTGTATACGAGGTTGTAACCTTAGATTCTTTTGTTTGATTTCCGTAATTACTTTTGGAATCATGTAGTTACCAAGAAGAACTTTCATTCCCTATTTATTTCAAGTAGATTTTAGACATCAAATCTTTCTTTGTATTCCCATTTGTATGTTCTTCATTTCTTCAGTATTCAGAAATCATGTTTCTTGTTTATTTCATGACCTGAGAGTTCATATGCTTGAACACCTTGTGAGATGTGATAAACATCTTTATGTTAGGGAGAAGAAGATCCTTGTTTCACTATGAGATCAAGATTTGTTGTTCTTCTTTCACCCTTGATCCATGTTCACGATATAGAATTCTGTTAGAAGTCTAAATATCCTTAAAACAGTGCGACGATTTTTATTTAAATAGTTGATACTTCCAGTCTTGATTTAGATCCATAAAATCCTTTGAGATTTAGTGTCCATCTTGTAGGAATCTTCCATTAAACTATTGCTATCAAGGCTATACTTCCAGTGCTACACTATGTTTAATTTCCAGCTATACAAGTTAGAATTGCAAACCTCCTGTTTCATCTCGCTTGTTCAGCTTATAAACCACTGTGAGATCTACAATTAGACTCTTCTATTTGATATAAATGATGCCTTGATTCATAAGTTCCATGGTTAGAGTTTTTAGAGTGAATACAAAGTCACTTATGAGAGAAGAACTGGCGGCTGTCGACAGACAACTCATAGCTATCGACAGGCCAGTCTTCCATAACTTCAAAATAACTGGGACTGTTGCTAGCTGTCGACAGCCATCTTATAGCTATCGACAGGTAAACATAGAACCAGTAAACCGAGCTCTGGCTGTTTCTATCTGTCGACAGCCACTTCCTGGCTGTCGACACCTACTGTCCTGACTTGTATTTCAGTAACTTTTCATGGTAGAACTCTTGCTAAAACTTCATCCTAATAGCCTAGCAAGCTACCCAATTATTTACCTTGGTAATTACTGTCATATTACAGCAACGCTTACCCACATTATGTACCTTAACCTCCCTTGAATCATTCTTAACATCGTCAATTACGAATAGTACTCCGATTGAGTCTATTCTCCCGTATTCGGTAACTGAGTTTAGAAAACTTGACAATCACTAGCCAGATTCTTATAATATGAGCCAAATCTTCCCCAATCAGAGTTGGTAGCTTCTAGTGTTGTCTCTACCAATTAATCTCTTATGTTCTTGAATTCCGAGCTGCTTTAATATCAAGATATCTGAATTAATTCTCAAATGAAACCACCTTTGATTTTCCATTCCTATTATGCTCATGAAATGAAATTTATGATCTGAAGACAGTGCTCTCTTCAAAGAGGGTTTAGGATCACTTGTGATAGCACCAGTCACTTGTGATCAGCTGTGGGCGACAGTTTGTAGGTAAATCCAAGTCAATGGACTGACGATGGTGGGTAATAAACCACGTTCTTGCGCAATGAACAAGATCCAAGGTGCTGGAATCGCCTAGGCACTAAGGATGTATTTACATCTTTTTAGTAACCTCTTGAGAGCAGTATGATGCCTGTCGAATTTGTTCTGAAATCAAGTTATGATCTGAATTTTGAAAGACAAATATGACTTTTGTTCTGAGATTCGTTTGAGCCCGTTATGAAACCAACTTGGGCTATATGTTTATGTTAAGTATGAAGTTCATGAGCAAATATGTTTGATCCATATATGCACCTTTTGAATACTCACTTAGTTCTGCAATTGAAATTCCTATCTTTATGCTTACTATTACCTACTGAGTCCCTCCGACTCATGCCTTTGTTTCCTCCACCCCCTTTCAGATTGAAGGAGAGTGCAATCTCAGCTATAGATTATTCACAACTCTACTGGTGATGAATAAGAAGAAGTAGAAGAGCATAGTTTTAGTGACTCTTTAGAGATTTTGTTGTACTATTAAAGGTCTAGAAGAGAATGTTTGGCTTTATGTAAATAATGAGTGTTAATACTTAGTTACTTTGTAGAGATATAATACTACCAAAAATTCCTTTGTGGAATAGTTTGCTAGTCTTGGGCACTACACAGATTTGCCAGCCCATAATGAAGTTTGTTAGTGTAACCCCTCTTCCGATTAAGAGCTATGTGATATGTATATGTGTGTGTGTGGTCGGAGGAGGGTGTTACACCAAACATGAGTAGTTTAGATGTGCCAAAAGTGCTAGTTCGCTTATTTATCATATTGGATCGTATGATCTTTATTTTTCTTGGGTCACCTTTCATGGATCGGGCTATACATATATATATACATAACTCAAGTGAACCTAATATCGATATACCTTTTAATCAATACAAAAGATTTTAGCCCTTTCAAACTTAGTTAAGGCCTAATGAGCTTCCATCCCTTTAAAACTATTGCTAAGCCCCTCTCATAAGAGCAGCTTAACCAACCCTATCTCTCCCCTAACACTGTTGAAGAGTAGTGCATTCATATATAAGAATAGACATACTTAGAGAACGTTTCTATCATGAAAGAACTGAGATGATTGCTTGGAAGGTTTGAATGTTATGCCTATCATCTTCTTTATAGGTCTGCGCTTTCAAAAGGCCAATCGAATGTCATTCGAAACCCCAAAATAGCATCTATTGAATAGTGGAGTCTTCTGCTTGGAAGGTTGTTGTAGTACCCCAGAAATTCATAATTAAAAATTAAAAAATAAATTGAAAATAATAATTTAATATTATCAAAATGGATAAAATAGTCAATAATTGATATGGGTTGGTCAGCAAACGATATGAAACTATGTTTATAATATCAATCGGTAGAAAAATAACAACAATTGATGTTTGGTTAAGGGCAATCGATATTATAGAGCAACCGATGTTTAATGACCAATCAATGTTGGTCAGCAATTGATGTTTAATGACCAATCGATGTTGTTTCAGAAATCAATGTTTAATGACAATCGATGTTGGTCAGCAGTCGATGTTGGACAACATCAATGTTGAATGACAATCAATGTTGGTCAGCAATCAATGTTTTATGACCAATTGATGTTAGTCAGCAATCGATGTTGGGTCAACAATCGATATGGATTATGAAGGCAATTGATGTATAAGGCAATCGATATATCAATTCGACTGGCCATGATACAACATCGTAAGTCGAAGTGGAACTTCATATATGATGTAGTTAAGTTTTGATTGATCGCGACCAGATTGTGCATGACGAAGTAGAACTTCATATATGACAAAGTGAAGTTTCGTATAGAACATAAAATAACGTTATTAGTCGAAATGAGACTTCAGATATGACGAAGTTAGATTCGACTGACTATGACCAAATCATGTATGCCAAAGTGGACTTCATATACGACGAAGTTAGAATTGGATATGACAAGTAGCTTTCGACTGATCATGACCAAATCATGAGTGACGAAGTAGGACTTCATATATGACGAAGTTAGACTTCGGATATGATAAAGTTAGCTTCGACTGATCATGACCCAATCATGCATAACGAAGTAGAAACTTCGCATATGACGAAGTACTTGTATATAATAAAGTGACTTCGTATATGATGAAGTGGACTTCTATATGATGAAGTTAAGCTCGACTGATCACGACCAAATCTTGTATAACTTTGTACATGACGAAGTTAACGTCATTGCCAAACTATAAATGCATGTTAATTTTATACCCGGTGACAAAAAGGGATAGTTAAGATAATATGGGAAATATAAGTCGTAACCGAACCCGAATCCAAATGGGGAGTCCAAATCTACTCCTTAAAACTAACCAAATAGGAATGGACTTGTTACGGAAACAACTCCTAACCACATAAGGAAATTTGTGTTGATGTTATACCCGATAATAATAAGGGATTAGTTAAGATAAACATGGAAAGTATGTGCCATAAATCATGTCTAAATTCAAAACTAACTTGGTAACATGGGTTTCCTTCCAAAAACTTAAGGATGGATTGATAAGAATAACTCCTATGAAAATTCTGAACATAGTAGGACTCTTACCAGAGATTTAGGAACTACAAACTCAAACATTGCACCATCACGGCACTATAAACCATCGTAAGGCCCCATAGCCAACCCTAGTGTAATCACGGGGTTGTGCACCCCTCGAAACACACAACGTGTTTTAAAAATGGGATTAAAATGGCATGGAGATATGGAGGGTGTGATCGCCACCTAACACGCTGCCATATATAAGAATCGAACTAGGCTAACTGCTAGGAAAGGGAGAGAACAAAGCACTTACAGTAGTCGTGACGGGGTAGCCCTCGCGATGGGTCTGATGTCGCGACGACGAAGCAGGGTGCATTCAGCTTGTCGCAACCACCCTGCCTTCTGCGTTCTCTACAGTGCGGGAGAAATGCAGCGGACCTTCTTGCCGTCCTCTGGCCAGCCAGAGGACAAGAGCTCCTCGTCGAATAATGCTTGTATGCCTACCAAAACAAGAACACAACAAAGAAAACCCTGTTAGAACATATTAAGTGTAGAATCTATCCACAAAAGAAAGAAAGATGAGAGCATGGGGGAACGAACCGGGGGTGGTTTTAACCCCTTGGGTGTATGAAAACGTGGGAGGAAATTGGAATGCGTCCTATCTAATAAGCAAGAAAATGTATGAAAGAAGAAAGGGAGAGGGAGAGGAAGAAAGAGCACCAATGGGAGGCGACTCCCTGGTATTGAGTGACGTCCACAGGTGCTATAGAAGCTCCAGGAGAGATGGAAGTCGCCCTCCTCCTGCACCAACTCTATGGATGAAGAAATGTGCTTTGCTTGATGAAGAAAGTGTGAGGAATGAGAATAATGGGAGAGCCACGAGCTAAGTCCAGGTCAGGAAAATTTTGGCAGCACTTTGTGGCAAAAATGGGGCTCTCCTCCTCCTCTGAAGGAGAGGCCTTGCTTATATAGATAGGAGAGAGAATATCCATTTTTAATTGATAAATACCAAAATGAAGAGATAATCTCATGGACAATCGCATGGAGAGTCCTAGGAGGTCTCCCAGGGTCCTGGAGCCTCAAACCGCGCTTAGGGAGGCTGGGAGATTGCATGGGATGAGGTTAAAGCCAATAGAGGATAAAGAGGGGGTTGTTGCGGAGGCTAGCACACGCGGCTGTAGTCGTGACGGATCGTAGGGGCGCGACAAGATAGTCGCGACATCCAGGGAGGCCGCGACTCTAAAGCCACGTGCATGGATATGCATAGGCTGTCACGATTTCCATGGAGAGAGTGACAAGGCTAACGCGGTGCCCCAACCCATCGCGTTAAGGAAAAAATGATTATTCTTGAATTAATGATCAATCATTTGGAAGAATAATCAAGAATAAGTCTTATGGACTCTGAAAGAAGATAATTGGACGGGATATTGGGCTTCTAATGGGCTCAAAGCAAGGCTAATGGTAGGTTCAAAGTGAATGACCAACTTGGGACTCATTAAGATAACAAGAAATGCGGTTCGACTTGTAGGCCAGAATCGGGTGTCTACAGATTGCCCCTCCTTGGCTTCCACTTTGCAAGGGAGCGAAGCGGAAGTGTAGCGGAGGTGTCATAAAATGATGGCGAAGAGAAATGACGTGGAGTGGACTGAAAAGTGGGAGCCAAGGTAAAGAGACACCCGATCTAACCAACAAGAAATTGTAATCTTCTTGAACGCCCTGAGTAAACTGCTCGAGCAAAATGCAAGGAAAACACAAGTCTGGACAAGAGGGAGAAAGAAAAGGACGATCAACCCCTCGATTGAGAGGTACCCTAGCTGATTGGCCTACATGTTTCATTTTGGAGGGACATGTGCGTGCTAGGCAAGTAACTCATTACTCTGTCCTGGGAGCGGTTCTCAACCAAATGGATCAAAAGGAACAAGGATGAAATTGTATAGAGAATCCAGATAGAGAAATTCTTGACCGACTGACAAGGACAACTCGCTCGGAGGCAGACCTTCTGATTCAAAGTGGAATAGGATTTCTTGTTTCAAAACATGAATATGGTTGGGCACTCAACAAGAGCTCACCATTAGCCAGGGATAGTCATGATAGCTCAAAGTCTTACATGATGCATGCTGGGCTAAACAAAAGAAATCATTAAATCAAATGTAAAGAAAGAAAAAAATAGAAATATGTCAAGGATAATATTGCTAAATTAGACAAGAATGGGTCGAGAGTCTTCCTACAACCACTGTGCAAGATAGAGTCCATCGTTCCCAAACTTTCCTAACTTAACGGCCTATCCGGCGATTAACAATGTGTACCTAGATTATCACCATTTTTGGTAAAGGGGAACTCAAATCCTAGAGCACATTGAGAACCAACCGGTCCTTGAAACGATATAATAAGTAAGGTATCATATAGTAATGCAAAGGAGTAAGGATAGAGATACTTACCTGACTTACCTGTGATGTGCCATTTTTTTAAGATTTTCTGATTTTCTAAATTTTTTGTGATTTTTTGATAAATAATCAAAGCAACAAGCAAATAATATATGTACAAGTATGGCAATATCACACACAAACTATGTACAAACACAAAGAAACACCCAATTAGCATGAAACACAACCGCAATGTTCCTGATTGATTGATTGGGGGCTGGATTAAGTGGGTGCATGTCGCGACCAAGAACGCGGTCATCTTAAGCTAGGGGCGTGGGGAGCGGCCGCGACAAGGTCGCAGCATGCCCAACTGCCGCGACATGAAGGCAGCGCACGTAGGCATCGCTACCTTACCTGAGGATTCAAAACGCAGCAACTCCCCTTTCTCCCTCTTTTGTGCGTTCAAATGCTTTAGAACCCCAGCTCTGGCGAGTCTGACCCTTTGCTCTGATCTCCATCTCTGCACTCTCTCTTGCTCCCTCACCCACCCCCTTTCTAACTCTCACTCTTTCTCTCTTACCCTCCTCTCACCTTTCCACACTCAACGGCGATGGAAGGAGGAGACAACGGCGGCGAGAAGGGGAAAAGACCGGTGATGAAAAGGACTTCACGACGGCGTGAGGCGACGCTTTTGGTGGTGGAGGAGGTGTCGGAGGTCGTGATGGAGGAAGAGGAGGTCCCGACAATCAACCTGGAGGCGGCGGCGATGGCTCGTGAAGCGGCTATGAAGAAGGTGAGTCCTTTGGCCTTAAAACCATTGATTTGTGGTGCATGTGCTATGAAGATGCCCCATAGAGGGAATATGTAGGGTGATTTGCCCAGAAGAGAGGCCGCCGGACAAGGAAAATGCCAGTCAGTCCGCGTCTGAGAACGCGATGGCTCGTCCCGTCGTGACACCAGCTGTCGCGACGGGACAAGGTTGCGGTCACCAGGATGGTCGCGACACTGTCGCGGCGCATCGGGGCATCGCGACAAGGTCGCGGCCCCCCTGGCCGGTGCAACCTCAGTCGAGAGCTGAAGAAGTGCATGAATGTGCTGACTGATTGCTCTTTTGTGGTTGCAGGGAGAAATGAGGGCCTGGGTCTCTTGGCTCCTGGTGCTGGCGGTATACCTGGCCCTCTTGGGATTCCAGAGGGAGAGGTTGAATGACATGGGGTTTGGGGAGGTGCTCCGCATGGAGAGGATGAGGGCGGACGCCCCTCTCACTCAGGCTTTGCGTAGCAGGTGGGACACGGAGGCAACTGCCTTCGTGCTTCCATGGGGACATATGATCCCCAGCCTGGAGGACGTCAGTAGGATCACAGGTCTGAGGGTACATGGGCATCCGGTGAGTGGGTTCACCTACCCATGTTACCAGGGATTGGCACGTAGACCTCTAGACTTGACTGTAGGTCCCAGGTCTTCTCTTGTCTCTAGAGTGGAGCTGCAGGAGAGTCTAGGGCTATTCCAAACTAGTAGGGAGGTAAAATTCTAAACTCAGACCTTTATGAATTGCTCTAATCGGATTGAGCTGACAGATTTTGATGATTTGGAGGTAGACGTGGCTAGGGAGATCGCCTCGCTCTGGGCTTTGCTGCATTCGGCAGTGCAGGATCGGGATGCAGTGAGGAGGGAGGTAGAGCAACTGGTAAGTACCTACTCAGACTTAGGTAACTCACCAATTTCTTTTAGCTGACTGAGAAGCTGACAAGTGTTGCATGTGCAGCATGTGGAGCTAGCAAGTGTGAGGAGGGCACAGACAGGTGCATCCTCATCTAGGGTAGCAGCAGAGGGCTCCCAGTCGGATCTAGAGGACCGGCTGGCAAGCGTAGTGGGGAGGGCCGAGGAGGCACAGGCCGAGCTGACAGAGAGAGTAAGTATGACAGTAATTTGAACTGAATTTGACTTATGCTTGGTACTGACTTGATTTGCCACAGGTGACCGAGCTGAGGACCGCCACTGATCGGGTGACCCGCTTGCAGGAGGAGGTCGACGCACCTACCGCGTTGGTTGCCCAGTGGCACCTTCAAGCGGAGACATCGACAGCGGAGGTGGGCCGGCTGCGTGCACAGGCAGACGAGATGACGAGTGAGTTGGCGAGGCTACGCACGCAGGGACCAGCCGCAGATCAGGCGGAGTTGACCCGGCTGCCCACTGAGCTGGTCGCGCAGCAGACCCTAGCCCGGGAGCTTCGGGGTATAGTGACGGCCATAGGCCAGTCCCAGAGCAGGAGTAGGACCGGAGTGAGTGGGGCGAGTGGTGCCTCTGTCGGGCAGTATTTGGCAGGTTCCTCCAGTCGTCGGAGGAACGAGGAAGAGGAGAGACACCGAGAGGGTGAGGCGAGTGCGAGGAGTGCTAGGGGTGGGGGTGATTTTCTACCTCCACCCGAGAGACACGAGGGATCCGGGGAGAGTGGCAGCGGACAGTGAGGAGCTTGTGAGCCACCTGCCCCTTATCTTTGTACATGATGCTCTTGTTAGTGGATCTTTTATCTTTGTGTCAAAATTTTGTTTTTGTGATTGCATGGATTGTGATTGACACGAGTGTGGCATGAGATCTGAGAGAGGAAGAGCGGATGCTGAGTACATTTTTTTTTGTTTTTTTTTGTTTTTGTTTTTTTTGTTTTTTTTGAACGACGCCTAAAGATGACATTAGCCCTTCCTAAACCAGACACGAGAGGCGGAAGGCACTTACCCTTACTACTGCAGCATGAAAGCAAGATCAAAACTACTAGCCAGTGGTCCTCATTTATTTCCCTTTCATTAGAAACCACCAAAAGATTGGATGTGCATTAGGGAGGTGGCGTCCTGTAGTTGGTTGCCCCTAACTTGCGGTGCCGCTATAAAGGCTATATCCGGGAGATGTTCGAGCCTTATAGGAAGAAAGGGAAGAAAGTCTGAGGGTAAGTCTCATGCAAGTTTTAAAGGACAAGTTAGGCTTAGCTTCCTTCCACGGCACACCTCTTAGAGATTCAATCTGTTGTGGAGGGACTTTTGGTCACTTTATTGTGCCTGTTTCTTGTTTGGACATGAGTACGACCGGGCTCAAGGGCGTCCTGCGGGGAACTGTACTGCCACTTTTTGCCATGCCCCTATTCCTCGATTTTCTTTCATTTGTTCTTCTTCTCTCTTTTATTTTGCTTTTCTTTTGCAGGCCTGATTGACCATCCCTATTTGAGATTTCCTCTCAGCAAGGTGTGCTTAGGTCGGTCGCCTTGCCCAAATAGTCTTTTTGCCTTTACACTTCGACCGAGTAAAGAGGAGAACAACTTTTGCACCTCCTAAGTATGGCCTAAGTAGCAACGGTGTTTTCTAGAGGAGCCGACTAAGGTTACCATGTGAGTGTGTGATGATCCTTGCTTAAGGTGACCTTTTATGACAGGGAATGAACGTCGGTCCCCTAGCGCGGCGCAATCTCTAGCCTGAGTGCTGCAGAAGCAAAATAAACCTAAGACTGACTCGACTATTCTAGTTGTGAACTGAGATGACTCTCTTTTTTGGGTTGAAATTAATATTTACATGTACAATGCAACCCCTATATTGAAAGTACATCTGCATTAGTCTTTAAACTTTGACTTTGGTTGATTTTAGTTAGTTCATTTGTAGGAGATGGTAAAAAAAGGGTGGCAAGAATTGGAGTCAGCTCAACATAAGAACAAGAGGGAGACACTCTACATAAATTTAAGAACAAAGGATTACAAAGAAGGAGAAGATGTTATTGAGGACTGAAATCTCGGAACAGTAAGAGAAGGATCGGACCCCGGTAGGTAGTGAAGGAGGAATCGGTCAAACCGAGATCAGAGGGGTTAGAGGAAGGAACTATAGGATAAAGGGTGGAGGATCTGGAGGATAAGAAGGGGAGTGGAAGGAGCGGATTCGGGACCAAGATCAGATGTCTCCGGTGGATGTGGACCTGGCCTATAGTTAGGCGGTTCGGGTGGAAGAGGGGAATCCTGAGCACCGGGAAGATGGTCAAGTGACCCAGGTGGATGCGGAAAGAAACCCTGGTGATCCAGAGGGCGATCAGGTGGCTCAGGAGGAGGGGATAAGTGAGGGGAATCCTGAGTGCCCATAAGATGATTAGAGGCTCAGGCGGAGGAGATAAGTGAGGGTCCAAAGATCCTGGGGGAGTAGGAGGGGAAGGATGGGGCACCAGCCCAGGATTGAGAGATCGGGCTCCTCCTCTGGGAACAAGATTGGCTAAGATGAATAGTATTGAGAGATCAAGGTCAGGAGATGCCAAAATAGGGAGATCGACATTTTTCTTGTAGAACTTCGATCTTGACCTCAGCCTCTTTCGCTTCTTGGCAGATGCCCTTGCATGCCGCAACTGATTTGTTCTCACAGATGGACGTGATTGCTTCTTGTCTCTCGATGTCTCCTCAGATAACGGCCCCAAGCAGCAGGTGGCCTCGCCCTCCTTTGTAGCCATATGGCTCTCCCATCAATCGCCATGACTTCCATGTGTGCACTTATTTGGGCAGCTTGAACTGTGGCCCCTTGAGTGAAGACTCCAGTAGCACTACAAGAAAAAGCACCATTACCGACGAATATTTCCGTCAGAAATGCCGATGGATATTCTGACAGAAAAAGGTTCGTCAGCACATAAATTGGAACTTTCGACGAAAATATGTCCATCGGAAAGATCCGTCGGTAATGAGAGATTATGGACGGATATTCCGACGAAAATATTTCCTTCGGAAGTGCCGTCGGTAATCCCGCCATTTCTTTCCCCCCACCATCCCACGAAACCCACCCTCTCTCTCTCCTCTCCCCGTGCTCTCTCTCCTCTCTCTCTCTCTCTCTCTCTCTCTCTCTCTCCTCTCTCTCCTTCTCTCTCTCTCTCTCTCTCTCTCTCTCTCACCCTCGCCGCTCGCCGCTCACCGCTCACCGCGCCCCTCGCCGCTCGCCGTGCCGCTTGCCGCCTGCAGTGCCACCGCCGGCCGCCACGACCGGCACCGCCAACGTTGCCGCCGTACCGCCGGGTATGTATCCGGCCTCCCCTCTTCCCCTTCCCCTCTCGGTAACCCCCTCCCCCTTCCGTCTGCAGTGCCCCCCCTCCTCCCGTCCCCCCCCCCCCCAACAGGCGACCCCCCTCCCCCTTGTCGGCCCCCCTCCCCTTCCGGCCGTCCCAGCCCCCCCTGTCGCCCCCCCTCCCCCTCCCTTCCCCACCCCTGCCCCCCCTCCCTGTCGCCCCCCCTCCCCCTCCCGTCCCAACCCCCCTATCGCCCCCCTCCCCCTCCCGTCCCAACCCCCCTGTCGCCCCCCCTCCCCCTCCCGTCCCAAGCCCCCCACCCTGTCGCCCCCCCCCCCCTCCCCCTCCCTCCCCATCCCCGCCCCCCCCCCCTCCCCCCGTCCCCCCCCCCCCCCAGTCCCCCCTCCCCCCCCACAGTCCCCCCCCTCCCCCCTCCCCCACATTCCCCCCCTCCTCTCCCCAGTCCCCCTCCCCCACATTCCCCCCCTCCGTCCCCCCCTCCTCCACAGTCCCCCCCCTCCCCCACAGTCCACTGGCGTTTCATTATTAATTTGCTGCATATTTTTTATTTTCTTCATGTGTATATGCTCCATGTATTAGTAATTTTCTGAATTTGTCTCTATTATTTTGGCATTTACCAAATCTTTTTTATCAAGTTGTTTTGGCATATCAATTGAGCTTTTATTGCGTCGGGACTAATATTTAATGTGAAAATTAAATTTGGTCATGTTGGGACCCCAATTATCGATAGCCTCAACAACGATTATATATATCTCAACAAGAAATATTTAGTGTAAGTGCACAATTGCATTTGAGTTGTAAATGAGTTCATGAAAAACCAAGTTGACTTATAAATATACTTAAATTGGGTTCATAAATATTTGAATTAGACTTATAAAATGACATGTCAAATATGTCATAATTTATTTGTCTATTTTATGTGAATTAAACGAGATTAGTGATTTTATAAAATGACATATCAGATTAGTGATTTTATCCAAATATATCCAATTCTAACATATTTACAAACTCTTGTCATGTGAGAAAATTTGTTACATCTTCACATGCCATGTTATTTTAGAACATTGATATGTAACAAATTAATACGCATAAAGGAATATTTCTAGCATATTCTATTATTATATTCTTATTCCTATAAAAAATCTAGTTATTGAGATAAGAGAGAGAGAGTCCACCATGTAGAGAATTCTGGTTAGGTTTGGTATCTAGACTTGGTGAGAAAGGAATAAGTGTAATTGATATGGATATGGATAATTTTAGATAGATATGGATAATTTTGAGATGAGGACATATGCCTACCTTTAAGTTAGTTTGTTTATGTCGGCCATAAATCATACTTCACTTGTAATTCTTTTTTCTTGATTAGTATTATAGTTCTTACATTAATGTAATTCATTTACATGCATGTGTGAATTTGTTTTAATATTGCACTTGTTCACATGACATATTTTGTTTTCATATTCCTTTCATATTTATGTGGGTTTTAAATTTGATCTATGCATGTATAGCAATTTATCACTGCACACCTCAAGAGAGTGTGTTAAGCCCGTGTCAATGAACCTTCCCGTTCAAGACTTTGAGATTGATGTGCACGAGTCTTATTTTCAATGATGAGAACATGTATATCTAACTCAAAGTCTTGAATTGTCCCGTTTTGGACAGTCTGTGAATGTTTGATCGCAGTTAGGTGGTCATTTACTATGTGTTTGTATTATTTGTTGAAAATTTCGGGTGCTTCTACTCACTCCTCTCTGATATACCTTTATTGATTTAGAATATTTTCTTAACCACTTATTAGTAAGTGTTTAAGAAAATATCTTAATCAATAAATATTTTTGGTATATCGGAGAGGTGTGGGGAGATGTTGCCAAAATTTTCAGCAAATAATACAAACACATAGTAAATGGTCATCTAAGTGCGATCAAATATTCACAGATGGGTAAAAAGTGATAATCTAAATAATATGTCCTACCTATTAATTTTGACTTACTCGAACGATGTGAGGGTGTGTTGGATTTTAACTCGTGACATGACATTTAATCTGTGTAGGAAAAATATCTTATGAGAATCGATCATGGATGTACCGTGGAATAGTTAATGGAGTTGTGACAGAGGAGTTTAAAGACGGAGTTGACAGTTTCATTCAGTTTGCATTGAGTAATTCATCAGTAGCAGTTGATCCGATGGGTAACATTCGATGTCTATGTTCGGATTGTAAGAACAGAAAGTGGATATCGACATGGGATGTGCAACATCATTTGTATACGAGAGGATTTGTTGCCCATTATGAGTTATGGTCGTCTCATGGTGAGTTGAATATTCAGTCGTCTGAACCAGCCAACTTTGCCTCCACAAGTACGTACGTAGACATGGTTGTCGATGCTGCTGGTCCGGAGTTCAATATTCATGCTGATTCCAAGTCCAAAAAGTCCAGGAAAACATATAGACATATATCTCAGACCGTTGATTGATGAGCTGAAATTGTTATGGTCAGATGGGGTTCTCTCTTATGATGCATCCAGAAAACAGAATTTCAATTTGAAGGCTGCATTAATGTGGACAATAAGTGACTTTCCAGCGTACGACATGTTATCTGGATGGAGCACACATGGGAGTAGGGTTGTTCAGAATTCGGTTCGGTTTGGGCCCCTACGGTTCGGTTTAGTTTGGGCCCCTACAGAATTCAGTTCGGTTTCAGTTTTTGAAACCAAGTAAACCGAATATATATATTTTATATGTATCTTTATCAAAAAAAAAAAGTGGCACAGTTGGCTACACATGTGCCAAAAGGTTTCCTTGGCGGCGTGGGTTCGAAACTCACGTTTGCCACAAAGTTTTTGGTAAAAACGATGCCAGCCGGCCATTTTTCTAAGGAAAAAAATAGTGGGAAGCCAGGATTTGAACCCGACACCCGCGGGAAAACGCACGAACACCTTAGCCATTCCGCCTAGCCCATGTTTGCGATATAAAAGTATTAGACTTCGGTTTGAACCGAACCGAACCGGTTCAATTCGGTTCGGTTTCACCTTGGGATTCGGTTCAGTTCGGGTTGGCCAAAAAATGAGCCAAACCGGACCGAACCGACCCGTGTTCACCCCTACATGGGAGGTTGGCATGTCCTTATTGCATGGAGGATTCTAAATCATTCATGTTGAAATATGGGGGAAAATCATGTTGGTTCGATTTCATCGTCGGTTTCTACCGAGTGACCATCCTTTCCAAAAGCAAAAGGATTTTTTATGAAAAATACAATTGTGATTGATGAGGTAGATATAGAACGGGTGTCTGGTGGAAACATGGAGAGGCGGGTCCAGAACTTACCGACTATATCACAACTGGCTGGTAGTACCCGACAAATCCCCGGCTTTGGGAAGGATCACAATTGGGTGAAGCAAAGCATCTTTTAGGAATTGCCTTATTGGTCAACACTTTTGATACGACATCTAGACGTCATGCATATAGAGAAGAATGTTTTTGATAATGTGTTCAACATATTTATGGACGTCAAAGGAAAAACGAAGGATAACGTCAAGGCACGCATGGATTTGAAGGTACTTTACAGACATCTAGAACTAGAGCTGCAGCATGTTAGTGGAAAAGTGGTGCAACCTAAAGCTTCATATGTGCTTGGGGCCAAACAGATTAAGGAAGTGTTGCAATGGTTGAAGCAATTGAGATTTTCGGATGGATATGTCTCGAATATTGCCCGTTGTGTAAATGTCAACAAGGGGAAAATATATGGGATGAAGAGTCATGACTGCCATGTTTTCATGCAAAGACTGATGTCAATTTCTTTTCGTGAGTTGTTGCCGAAGCAAATATGGGGAGCAATGACTGAGCTGAGTCAATTCTTCAGGATTTTATCTGCATTAGAACTCAGACTTCATGACTTGCAAAATATGGAGCAAAATATAATACAGATAGTCTGCAAATTAGAGAAGATATTTCCTCCAGCATTCTTTGATTCAATGGAGCACCTGATCATCCATTTGCCATATGAGGCTAGGGTCGGAGGACCAGTACAATTTCGATGGATGTATCCATTTGAGAGGTATATTCCTATGTCTCAATTTATTTACATTACGATGATATTTTATATTTCATATGCATTCATTTGAACTATTGTCGTAGGTGCATGTACGATCTTAAGATGAAAGTTCGCAACAAAGCACAAGTTGAGGGCTTCATTACCCAAGCGTACCTTATTGAAGAGATATTGAACTTTTGTTCGATGTACTTTGACACGGAAATACGAACCGGACACACTCAACCTCCTCGTAATGATGATGGTGGAGATTCTAATGTGTCTGACTAACTCTCTGTATTCAAGTGTCCCGGATGAGCGTTCGATATTCTTCTACTCGCGCACTCGAAGACAGAGAGTTGGTAGCTGCGGAGATCTACATATTCATGAATTGCGCAGAACTAGACCCCTACATTGAGTAAGCTCTCAACACTAGTGATGTACATCATTTGCGAGCAATACTGCAGAACTTAGAGGTTGTGTGACATTTACATTGCAGAGAGTTTTACTCTGTCATACTGCAACGGAATCCACGTCTGACTGACGTGCAGGTTGAAAAGGAACAGGAGAAGTCTTTTCCTACTTGGTTATGATCTCGAATAAGTGTCTAAATATTTTGAAGCATAAGTGTTATGCTCTTATGCATACTTAGTTATTGTAATTTGTCATTGTCTGTCCCTTTTTTTAATAATAGGTTGAACAAGGTTTTATTACTGATTCAAGAGTACAAGAGATCAGTTATGGGCCCTCGAAGATTGTACGTGTCTATCCAGGCTACAATGTGAATGAATACCGATTTCACACGAGAGATTATGGACAGAATAAGTCTACGATGAACAACGGCGTATGTGTGAAGGGAAGTGCCTACAATGAAAATGAAATAGACTATTATGGCATTCTCGAAGAAGTCATTGAACTGCAATTTTTGGGACAAGGCAACAATGTATTTCTCTTCAAGTGTCATTGGTTTGATCCGACCTCTATTCGTAATGATACAACATATGGGATTGTCGATGTCAAGCATAAGTCCAAGTTGAGTACGTATGAGCCATTCATTCTGGCGGCAGAAACCCAACAAGTTTATTATTCAAATTATTCGTTGCATGTAGAGTGAAATCAAGGCTATTCCCTGAGTATGAGCTTGTCCCGGCTGATGATGACCTCGAAGGTGTTAATGGCAATTTTTCCAATCAGATCGGAGTGACGCGCGAGAGTTGGCGGATTCTACGCAGTTCAGTGTTGATATAAATGAACTAATTTGCTTATATAAGGATAACGAACAGGAAGAAGTTGACCCAAATGCCCTTCCACGGGAGGTGGAGTCTGATGAGGAGGAAGAGTCCCGACATGATGAGGACGAATTCGAGGAGGATGACGAAGATGATGTTGATTTAAACATATCTTCAGCATCTGATGATGAATATAGATAATATTATAAAATTTTGTAAGAACCGAGTGTTGATGCTAATTATTTGTTATTCAATAGCTACTTCAAATTTGAGTGCTGATGACATGTTATATCTTTATTTATCTCAATAGAGATATGGTACGTGGAGGACGGAGTCGGAGGGTTTCCACCAACGTAGGCCGAGGGTCCGCCTCCCCGTCCACGACAGGTATATGTATATGTAAACACAAAACTCTATATATTATTGTTCATATTAAATTCATATTTTCTAACGTACATACAATTTTGCAGGGACTGCCTCCCCGTCCACGCCGGTCGTCCCAACGACAGGTATATGTATATGTAAACACAAAACTCTATATATTATTATTCATATTAAATTCATATTTTCTAATGTGTATATAATTTTGCAGGGACTGCCTCCCTGACCACGCCAGCAGCGCCACCTTTCCCTTCTTCCTCACTACTAGGTACATGTATGTTTCCATAGATTAGTACGTTTCTTGTCTTCTAATTTATACAACAATAGTGTACTTAATTGTTTTCAACAGAGGTGGAGAGCCAGCATCCAGCAACGGATGAGGAGGGGCCTCAGCTACCTGGATGGCAGCCATGTTGGATTTCAGGGTAAACTTCATCACTTCAAACTTACTGTATTTGTTATTTATGTTATACAGTTCATGTACAAAATTAATGTGCAATTGCAGGGGGAAGATAGATCCCGGTTCTGCTTCCCGCTATATTACGACGCTGGTCCACGCACACATTCCAAGACCAGTGGATGCATGGAGAGAGTTCCCGGTACCCTTCCGGGATTTATTATTTGACATGCTCACGGTATTATTAATTTTTACTGATTTAAAGTCATTTCTTTAATTACTATCTCTGTTAGTGCACAAAGTTGAGTAATTTTATTTCTTTATAGCGGAGGTACGCATTCACGAGACCCGAGGATCTCGGACGAGCTCGAGCCATCTGGGAGTCTATTGCCCAGACTAATTTAAGAAAGTCGATGTATGAGGCCCGGGACAAGGCAATGAAGACCATAGGCAACCGGGATCCTATGGCTTGGCTGGATTACGGCCCTGTTTGGCTGAGGAAGGACTATTGGGAGTCCCTTTGTGAGCGTTGAGCTACTGGACCATGGAAGGAGCGGTCACAGGCGGCAAAACGCAACCGATCAACTCATCCGGAGAAGAATGTGCATACTAGTGGGTCCGTATCTTATGCGACCCACAACCAAAAATTGGTAAGCATATTATTGTTCAATTGCTTAATACATTAATTATTATTGTGAAACTAACTAATTTTGTTGAATTGTAAGCATCACGAGCTCGAGCGTGCCCCTACTTTTCGCGAGTTATTTGATCGGACTCATAAGCGGAAGGGGACATATGACTATGTCAGCGAGAGTGCTCGCACGATTGCTATAAGTCAAAATATAAATTTTGAATTCAATTAAGATATTAAAATAATTTGATTTCAATAATTTAGTTTTAATTTGTTCTGCAGGAGACCTATGACAGGACGATGGCGGATCGCTATGCAGAGGGCACTCCCCAGCTAGACTTGGATCTAGAGGATTGGGTCGATGCAGCGGGAGGGCCGAGGAAGGGTCGAGTGTACGGCTTTGGGGACAGCCTGGATACTACTCCAGTGTTGTCCTCATATGCGAGTTTGGTCGCTCCTCCGGCATACGCGAGTTCATCTGCTGCGCCGCCCGACAATGGTGTAGAGGAGATGAGAACCCTCATTCGGGAAGAGCTACGAACGCACTTTGGCGTTATGGTCGAGCAGTTGAGCTCAGCCATGCAGGGAGTACGCCCCTCACAGCCAACCCCTCAGGTCAGTATTACTATTAATTTTATATAGTTTGAATGAAATGAAACCACTAAAAAGGTCAAAAGGGAAAAAAAGAAATCTAAATTAAGAAACCTATAAAGAAGGTCCCTTTATACAATCAACTTATGGAAGGATAAAGAAGCCACATGAGCGCTCAAATTACTATTCTAAGATAAACATAAGTGTAAAGGGCATTCAAATGACTAATCTAAAAAAAATCCAAGTCTAAAGGATCAAAACACGCAACCCGTGTGCGAACTGACGGAATCTGAATTGGATTCCCGGATTGGGTAGGGCATTCAAATGACTAATCTAAAAAAAACCCAAGTCTAAAGGATCAAAACACGCAACCCGGGGGTCCAAAATCCCAAAATGGGATCTGATCGACGTGTCGTTCACTCCGATACGACCGGGGAGGTGAAATTGACGTGTGCGAACTGACGGAATCCGAATTGGATTCCCGGACTGGGTTGGGCGTTCAAATGACTAATCTAAAAATAACCCAAGTCTAAAGGATCAGAACAAGCAACTCGGGGGTCCAAAATCCCAAAATGGGATCTGATTGGCGTGCCCTTCACTCCGACATGACCGGGTGGGTGAAAGTGACTTGTGCGAACCGACGGAATCCGAATTGGATTCCCAGATTGGGTTGGGCATTTAAATGACTAATCTAAAAAAAAACCCAAGTCTAAAGGATCAAAACACGCAACCCAAAGGTCAAAAATCCCAAAATGGGATCCAATCGACGTGCCGTTCACTCCGACATGACCAGGTAGGTGAAATTGACGTGTGCGAACTGACGGAATCTGAATTCGATTCTCGGATTGGGTTGGGCGTTCAAATGACTAATCTAAAAGAACCAAGTCTAAAGGATCAAAACACGCAACCCGGGGGTCCAAAATCCCAAAATGGGATCCGATCGACGTGTCGTTTGCTCCGACATGACCGGGTAGGTAAAATTGACGTATCCGAACTGACGGAATCCGAATTGGATTCCCGGATTGGGTTGGGCATTCAAATGACTAATCTAAAAAAACCCAAGTCTAAGGATTAGAACAAGCAACTCGGGGGTCCAAAATCCCAAAATGGGATCTGATCAGCGTGTCGTTCGCTCCGACACGACTTGGTGGGTGAAAGTGACGTGTGTGAACTGACGAAATCCGAATTGGATTCCCGGATTGGGTTGGGGTGTTCTAAAGGATCAAAACACGCAACCTGGGGGTCCAAAATCTGAAAATGGGATCCGATCGGTGTGCCGTTCGCTCCGACATGACCTGGTGGGTGGAAGTGACGTGTGCGAACTGACGGAATCCGAATTGGATTCCCGGATTGGATTGGGCGTTCAAATAACTAATCTAAAAAAATCCCAAGTCTAAAGGATCAAAACACGCAACCCAGGGGTCTAAAATCCCAAAATGGGATCCGATCGATGTGTCGTTCGCTCCGACACGACTAGGTAGGTGAAATTGACATATGCGAACTGACGAAATCCGAATTAGATTCCCGGATTGGGTTGGGAATTCAAATGAATAATCTAAAAAAAACCCAAGTCTAAAGGATCAGAACAAGCAACTCGGGGGTCCAAAATCCCAAAATGGGATCTGATCGACGTGTCGTTCACTCCGACACGACCGGGTGGGTGAAAGTGACGTGTGCGAACTGATAGAATCCGAATTGGATTCCCGGATTGGGTTGGGCGTTCAAATGACTAATCTAAAAAAAACCCACGTCTAAAGGATCAAAACATGCAACCCAGGATTCCAAAATCCCAAAATGGGATCCGATCGACGTGTTGTTCACTCCGATACGACCGGGTAGGTGAAATTGACGTGTGCAAACTGACGGAATCCGAATTGGATTCCCGGATTGGGTTGGGCGTTCAAATGACTAATCTAAAAAAACCCCAAGTCTAAAGGATCAGAACAAGCAACTCGGGGGGTCCAAAATCCCAAAATGGGATCTGATCGGCGTGTCGTTCACTCCGACACAACCGGGTGGGTGAAAGTGATGTGTACGAAATGACGGAATCCGAATTGGATTCCCGGATTGGGTTGGGCGTTTAAATGACTAATTTAAATAAAACCCAAATCTAAAGGATTAAAACACGCAACCTGGGGGTCCAAAATCCCAAAATGGGATCCGATCGGCGTGCCGTTCGCTCCTACACGATCAGGTAGGTGAAATTGACGTGTGCAAATTGACGGAATTCGAATTGGATTCTCGGATTGGGTTGGGCGTTGAAATGACTTATCTAAAAAGAACCCAAGTCTAAAGGATCAAAACATGCAACCCGGGGGTCCAAAATCCCAAAATGGGATCCGATCGACGTGTCGTTCACTCCGACACGACCGGATAGGTGAAATTGACGTATGTGAACTGACGGAATCCGAATTGGATTCCTGGATTGGGTTGGGCGTTCAAATGACTAATCTAAAAAAAACACAAGTCTAAAGGATCAGAACAAGCAACTCGGGGGTCCAAAATCCCAAAATGGGATCTGATGGGCGTGCCGTTCGCTCCGACACGACTTGGTGGGTGAAACTGACGTGTGCGAACTGACGGAATCTGAATTGGATTCCCGGATTGGGTTGGGCGTTAAAATGACTAATCTAAAAAAAACCCAAGTATAAAGGATCAAAACACGCAACCCGGGGGTCCAAAATCTGAAAATGGGATCCGATCGGTGTGCCGTTCACTCCGACACGACTGGGTGGGTGGAAGTGACGTGTGCGAACTGACGGAATCCGAATTGGATTCCCGGATTGGGTTGGGCGTTCAAATGACTAATGTAAAAAAATCCAAGTCTAAAGGATCAGAACAAGCAACTCGGGTGTCCAAAATCCCAAAATGGGATCTGATCGACGTGTCGTTCACTCTGACACGACCAGGTGGGTGAAAGTGACGTGTGTGAACTGACGGAATACGAATTGGATTCCCAGATTGGGTTGGGCGTTCAAATGACTAATCTAAAAAAAAACCCAAGTCTAAAGGATCAAAACACGCGACCCGGGATTCCAAAATCCCAAAATGAGATTCGATCGACGTACTGTTCACTCTGACACGACCGGGTAGGTGAAATTGACGTGTGCGAACTGACAGAATCCAAATTGGATACCCGGATTGGGTCCGGCGTTCAAATGACTAATCTAAAAAAAACCCAAGTCTAAAGGATCAAAATACGCAACCCGGATTCCAAAATCCCAAAATGGGATCCGATCGACGTGCTGTTCACCCCGACACGATCGGGTAGGTGAAATTGACGTGTGCGAACTGACAGAATCCGAATTGGATTCCCGGATTGGGTTGGGCGTTCAAATGACTAATCTAAAAAAAACCCAAGTCTAAAGGATCAGAACAAGCAACTCGGGGGTCCAAAATCCCAAAATGGGATCTGATCGGCATGTCGTTCACTCCGACACAACCGGGTGGATGAAAGTGACGTGTGCGAACTGACAGAATCCGAATTGGATTCTCGGATTGGGTTGGGCATTTAAATGACTAATTTAAATAAAACCAAGTATAAAGGATCAAAACACGCAACCCAGGGGTCCAAAATCCCAAAACGGGATCCGATCGGCGTGCCATTCGCTCCCACACGATTGGGTAGGTGAAATTGACGTGTGCGAACTGACGGAATTCGAATTGGATTCTCGGATTGGGTTGGGCGTTCAAATGACTTATCTAAAAAGGACCCAAGTCTAAAGGATCAGAACAAGCAACTCGGGGGTCCAAAATCCCAAATAGGGATCTGATCGGCGTGCAGTTCGCTCCGACACGACCGGGTGGGTGAAAGTGACGTGTGCGAACTGACGGAATCTGAATTGGATTCCCGGATTGAGTTGGGCGTTCAAATGACTAATCTAAAAAAAACCCAAGTCTAAAGGATCCAAAATATTTTCTAATTAAACTTGAGGAATAATCACATGTTTTAAATTTATTTTTTTGAAAATAATGTTTGTATATTAATTTTTATTAATGTTTCTAATATTATTTTTTTAAAATATAGGATCCTCTAGCACCTGACGATCATGAGGCGGGGACGGCGGACGATCCAGCAGACCTGTCTTGATTTTTAGCATTTATTATTGTGTATGATTTTATATTTTTTATGTTTTATGATTTTATGTTTCATTGTGAGTACTTGTTATTGTGGAATGCATGAATATTTTAACATGTTTTGTAATTTATCATTGTTAATTTTTGTAATTTTTAAAAAATATATTACAAATTTTCGACGATTTTTCCGACGGACATGATCCATCGGAAATGTGTAATTGGCCGACGGAACATATCCGTCGGCATTTTTGTCGAAAGTTTCGAAGAAATAATTTCCGACAGATTTTTTTCCGTCGGAAGTTGCCGACGGACTTTCTGACAGATTTTCTGACGGTCATCGGTCGGAATACACTGACCAATTTTCCGACATTATTTTTCGACGGAATATTCTGTCGAAATTTCAGACGGATTGCCGACGGATTTACTTTCCGTCGGTAATTTCTGACCAAAATTTTCCGACGGACGTCTTCCGACGACCGTTCCACGGAAAGTTGTCGGAAGGCACCCTTTTCGATGGATTTTCGTCGGATTTCCGATGGATTATGTCCGTCGAAAATACTGCTTTATCTTGTAGTGTAGGGATGCGGAGGCTGTACTGTTGAGAGCTTCAACTAGAGGTCGCCATGCCTGACCTTTAAGCATTGACTTCATGACGGCCTTGACGGCAGTATGAGATAGGACAACACTTGTGGAGAAGCCCTTCCTTTGTTCAATCATCAGCAGTACAAGCGAGCGAGGGGTAACAATGGCGTTAATGGTAGCATCTCCCATGAGCAGTGTAATAGCTACCGTCCTTGCTTTGGAAGTGGCTGGCGCTAGTGCTTGAGAACTTTTCTTGATAACCATCTCATGAGGGGATGAAGGCCCATCCTTCCCAAATGTGCCCGAGATAAGGACATAGATCGGCATACAACTTATGTAGTTGTAGGGCTCAGAATGCATGACTGGGACTATGCCATCCATACTCGAACTGTCTTGTTCACGTGAAGTAGATTCGAGGCATGCCCCTGGTGATTCACACCCGCTCCGTTGGGTGTTTATGGTGATGGGATGTATAGTGGCTACGGTGGGTTTGTCGGATGCAAAGGGTTTGTCGGATGCAAAGGGTTTGACGTAAGGTGATTGGATGGTGGCAAGGACAAGCTCGTGGTTAGAGAGATCTTCTTCCAACTCAGAGGCTAGGTCAAGCTTAAGCTTAGGAGTAGGAAACTCTTGCCCTATCTCAGATGCGAGTGGGGCTTGCTCGAGCCTCGATGTGGTGGTAATGGCTTGCTCAGGTGCAAGTGGCAGTGGAGTGGAGATGGTAGTGAGGGGCAAGGATGGAGGGTTTGTAGGAGGCGAGGGATCAGTGGCTTGTGGCATTGGGGAAGATGACCAACGGCGTATCGACACAGTACATCGAGCCAACAACTTGTCATCAGGATGTGATGTGGCATCAAGGATAGGTGCGGTGGTGATAGCCTAAGCAGAGGTTAGTGGAGGAGGCTGTTGAGGTGGTGACGGAGCGGATGATGCACTTGGAGGGTAAGTAAAGAAATGCCTCTGGCCTTGAGCCATTGGAGATGATGACTGCCTCGATGCTGGTGCTTGTTGTCTGGATTGTGCTGCTGGTTGCTTGGGCGACTGTTCCCCTACTTGTGATGGACAGGGCTGCTGCCCCTGGCTTTGCGCTCTTCTCTTCTCTTGACAATGCAGGATGAGTCTGTGCATTTCAGCCCAATCTAGCTTGTGCTCTAGATCATAGATCACATCTCGGAATTCACAGCAGTTTGCAACAGTATGCCTTGGGTGGCGATGATATGGGCAATATTTTGATCAGTCCACTATCATGTCCCAACTTGGCTTTTCTGGAGGGAGTTGCAATGCATTGATAGACATCAAGGCTGTGAAGACATCAGAGAGGGATTCAGGCAACGGATGGTAATGGGCTCGCTTTGGGCCAAGTGGACATTGTGATGGGTGAGTATGGGATGGTGTGGTGCGATGGCATGGGCGAGGGGGTTGTTCTTGTGGAAGTGGTGCGAGTTGGCTTGGTGGGAGTGGTGAGGATGCGTAATGGTCAGTAGAATGGGTAGGAGTGGTACAGTGGATAACATCAACTTGGGCCTGGGTTTGGACTCCCTCATAAGTGGGCCCTTGAAATGTGTAACTGGGTTGTTGGGCCTCAAACAAGGATGGCACGGGAGAGTCACTGAGTTGGGTTTTGACAAAGCGAGCACGGCTGTATAATTGTTGCATGGATGTGATGTTGTTCATAGCCAGGATGTGGCAGTACATAGGTGTTGCATTAGCAATAATGAGCTTGATTTTCTCCTCTTCTGGGAGGTGCATTTGGGCATGTGTGGACATTTGACGCCACCGGTCAGCATAAGTTGCAAATTCTTCATCAGGCTTCATCTGCTCAGCCACCAGATCGGCCATTGAATACTTGGGCCCGGCCCAGCCTTGATATTGTTGTATGAATTTGACCTTGACCACTTCAAAATCATCAATTTCATTGGGAGGCAAGGAATAAAACCACTCTAGAGCTGGCCTGTCCAGCGACTGCCTGAAAAGGTAAGCCAATAAGCGGCGATCATGTTGGTAGGACACCGAGTCATATAGAAACTCCTTTAGATGGATGTAAGGGTCTCCAGCTCTACTATATTTCCGATAAACAGGGAGCTGAAAAAGTGGAGGGATCCAGAGACCATGGAAATTATAGTGTTTCATTGAAGGAGGGTTTGTGATTTAATCGCCTCCGCAGGTGGCTAAGCTCTCGCTTCATGGACTCGAACTCAGATTGGAAGTCCTGAGTCGAGGTGAATTGTGGATAGCGAGGGCCAGCTTGGGAATGAGAGCGGAGTTGAGAATCAAAGTTCGGACCAGATTGAGTGTAATGGGCTGGTTGTGATGATGTGGGCTGAACAAAAGGATGGCCTGATCCCGGAGTGACAATGTGAGTGGATCTAGAACAAGCAGGATAGTGTGGGCCTGTTGGGCCTACCCTGGAAGAAGATTGTGGAGCAAAGGTGGACAACAATTCACGGGCCTGGTCAGGGCCCATTTCAAGTAGGAGGCGCTCCAATTCAGCGACCTCATTAGAAGAGGATGATGACGGAACAGATTGAGGACGAGCACTCTCACCGGCCCGATGGGCCCTAGACTGGGCCGAATTTGGAATAGACTCATGAGACAAGGGCTCTACATGAGGAGGAGAGGTTGGAGGATAGGTGAAGTGGAAAGGAGCCATGAGAGAATGAGAAGTGGGGGAATTTTTAAAAAGGGACACTAAAATACAAATAAAGGGGTACAACAACAATTATGAACACACAAGAAGGGGATGAGAAAAGGAGATCTCAAGTAAACACCCAAGTTAACATGATACACATCAGGATTTTAGGGTTATCACTTAGCCTTTTAATGGATTGATTTAACTGAATTACACTCAGCTAAAGAGGAACCCTAATGGGTGTGTACTCAAGTACTCCAGGGTGACTAAGGGGAACAAAACTTACGCATAGGAAGGCCTGAACTAAGGGTACGACGGGTACATCCAGCCCGGCAAACCGCAACGTGCGTACGGCCACAGGGACTTACGGAGGCCCTCGGTAGGCGACCCTGGTCAGCCCACGAGTACTCGTAGATGAGAGGATCCACTCAACCAAGGAGGGAAGACCTAATTAGCACGGATAAGAAGTGTATGCATGAGCCTAAGTGCACCGAGGTGCAAGCAATGTCTAACCTAAACTAACACAAAGCAACTGTGAGGTCTCTGCTGAAGTCGCGACGACCAGATCCGTCGCGACCTTATCACTACTAGAAACCCTTCCGTGATGTTAACAAAGCACAGAAACCCACAGTCACACGCAAACAGTAAGCAAACAGACTATCCTATAACGCAATACCATCATGGAATCAACTAAACGACACATCCAGACTAACTAAACATACATGAACCGATGCATGGATCAAAAGACAGTAACAAGCAATGTGTACCTCTAGAAGCGACCTCCACCTCCGACGCGACCTAGTCGCGACCATCCAGTCCGCCGAGATAAGACCCGAAATCAAACTGTGAAAGTAAAAGGAAAATCCGAACCCTAACAGGATTCTAATAAACATAAACCTGAATATACATGGAAACACAGCATGCGTAAGACATGGAAGAGCTCTCATAGAAGCAACAACACATAGGGGGAGGGAGAACACAGACCTGACGTCGCGGCTGGCTCTAGAGACGTGAACATGTCGCGACCCGATGATACGCCGCGTACCCGCCAGAGAATAGAAGTGCAGAAAAGACACAGAAATATCTAATAGGGTTCTGAACAGCATTTAAAAAGATAAACATGGCAGGCATACAAGCACAATCAGCGAGGCTAGCACTGAAGGTCCCACCGTGATCGCCAAAAGGTGTAATCACGGGGTTGTGCACCCCTCGAAACACACATCGCGTTTTAAAATGGGCTTAAAATGGCATGGAAATATGGAGGTTGTGATCGCCACCTAACACGCTACCATATATAAGAATCGAACTAGGCTAACAATGCTAGGAAAAGGAGAGAGAACGAAGCACTTACTGTAGTGTGACTGGGTAGCCCGTCGCGATGGGTCTGATGTCACGACGACGAACTAGGCGTTCAACTTGTCGCGACCACCCTACCTGTCGCGTTCTCTGCAGTGCGGGAGAAATGTAGGCGGACCTTCTTCCCATCCTCCGGCCGGCCAGAGGACAAGAGCTCCTCGTCGAATGATGCTTCTATGCCTACCAAAACAAAGAACACAACAAAGGAAAACCCTGTTAGAACATATTAAGTGTAGAATCTATCCACAAAAGAAAAGAAAGATGAGAGCATGAGGGGAACGAACCTGGGGTGGTTTTTAACCCCTTGAGTGTATGGAAAACATGGGAGGAAAATGGAAATGCGTCCTATCTAATAAAGCAAGAAATATGTATGAAAGAAGAAAGGGAGAAGGAGAGGAAGAAAGAGCCCCAATGGAAGGCGACTCCCTGGCGTTGAGTGACGTCCACAGGTGCTATAGAAGCTCCAGGAGAGATGGAAGTCGACCTCCTCCCGCACCAAGCTCCATGGATGAAGAAATGTGCTTTGCTTGATGAAGAAAGTGTGAGGGAATGAGAAGAAATGGGAGAGCCACGAGCTAAGTCCAGGTCAGGGAAAATTTTGGCAGCACTTCGTGGCAAAAATGGGGCTCTCCTCTCCTCTGAAGGAGAGGTCTTGCTTATATAGGATAGTGTTGAACCACTCCTATATTTTACCCTTATATTTTGGTGCTAACAAAATTTATAATTAATTAATTATTATTAAAAATATTAAATATCATGTTTTCTAATAAATATAAATTTATGACATTATTGCCGTGTGATTTGCACTAAAAAGATAAATCAATGTCTATTCAATATACATCGATTTCAATTTACAAAGTGCCATAACGATTCACTCTCACATCAATTCACTCTCATGGATTTGCTCTCACATGAATTTGCTCTCATAAGGATTTGCTCTCACATGGATTTGCTCTCATACGGATTCGCTCTCATAAGGATTTGATAAGTGACTCTCACATGGATTTGCTTCTCACATGGATTTCAACATGGATTTCACTTAAACATTGATTTTCTTATATTTCAAAATATTTTTGGCATCTAGTGAAAAAGGTCAAACATTTTTGATTTGCGTAATCTTCTATCTTTCTGACAAGAGATCTTTTTGCCTATCTCTCTAGATCTCTTTTCTTGCCAACAAAAAGGTGGTCACTTACTACTTCTGGGTGGCAACAGGAAACATAGAGGTATGAACCTTTTCGACAAAAATACTATTTTATCTAAACACTTTCTTCTATGCTTGCAGACCTCGTAGATCACAAATTATCAGAAGAAAGAGAAGATGAGCAACGGCTAGAACTCCAACGGATTTGTTCAAAGATGCTCATATAAAAGATGAAGCAAGGCTGAAGAACAAAGTGAGAGCTTTCCTGAAGATCTTTAAAGAAGTGTACATCCTGTAAGGAACCAAAAACTCCACATACACTCAAAGGAAAAGAGAGAAAGAGCCCGAGCTCAAGAAGAAGTGTTCAAGCAACTGAAGCACTCAAGCATTCAAGCTCCTTCTCCTCTCTTCACTCTCTCTGTGTGCATCTTGTAATCTGGGGGAGAGAGTCTTTTAGCTGAGAGTTTCTTTTAGTTGGTTTTCATCTGTTCCAACTCTCAATCATGTTCTTTCTTTTCTAAGAAAGATTTATATCCAGCTGTAGGACTGTATACGGTGTAGAACCTAGCTAGGGGTTTGTGTCTAGTAGAACCGCACTGGGGATTGTACCAAGAGGTTGGCTTCTTTACTTGTGACGGCCCTGGACATTTATGCCCAATAAGGCTCCATATCCAGATCCGCCTCCCATGAACGGACCGAAGTTTCGCAAGGGATAGCTCACACAAGTGTTCAGTAAGAATATAAAAACAACTACACAGTATAAGACACAAGAAAGTAAATGTGCTCATACCTGCATATAACAATTTACAACAGTCCCATTACACTATTACATGCCCAATTAAAAAGTACAACTATTTGGGGCATACCCCGAGGGAGCACAAGCTCACACAACACTACTAACTACAAATCAACTGCTGGTGGTACAAGTCTGACACAACACCGCTGCAAGCCAAACACACGGCAAGCCCTGAAAAGAACTGTAGGGAAGTGAGCCTCAACAAGTCACAGGCTCAGTAGGGGCTACCAAAAACAACACCGTAACCACGAACACCTCAACCCCAAAGGGTCTCACTGGCAGCACCAATGGCCAAACCATTTCATGCTCACAACAATTGAATTTAAATTGCAATTAAATATAAACACATTAACTATTCACAACTTCGGAAAGTAAGAGGGAACAACAGAACTAGCTCCACACCACTAGTCCGCTCAACAACAATAACGCCTAGGCCTCAGGCCTCACATGCAAACCACAGTCTAGGCTATAAGCTTCACAGGCGAGTCTCAAGTACATGGGTAACAGAACTGCTAACCAAAAGCTGGCCCTTTATACCCCAAACCACAATATATCAGAAGCTACACACACTAAGTAACATGATCGGCTACAGCGGGCCAATCCATCACACACGAAAACCATATACGGAAACTTACTCGAGGAAGGTAAGGTAAAGCACATTGAGTGGAAGGTCACACCACACGACCTCCACGAAACACAGTTCCACGTCAACACCAGAACAGACTGGTATACGACGTACCACCACAAACCATTACCCACACGGGGGACAGGTACCTATTACCACAAGGTACCAGCACGGAAAACGCAAGTAAACCAGTGCTGTAACAGGGCACACCATAGCGAGCTAAACCACGTTTGGTGAGTCAACACTCACCAACCATAACGAAAACTGTGCCACCACTCGGGCACACCACAAGCCACAACTACAGTCACAACTGTGCCAACACTAGGGCACACCTCGAACAGGTCAAACCTCGACTACGAGTCACAAACTCATGAGCCACAGCCATTGGCAAAGCACGAGTCAGAAAGGAACGACGCCACCACACGGGAACGGACTACTGGCTGATCAGGCCAATATCCAACCCGGACAACACAACACAAGAACAACCTCTCAGTCTCGTAGCCACGGACCCTCAGTCCAGCTACGGCTTCACAAACTCACAAGTCAAGCAACTAACTGTGGAGACTAACAAACACCACCACTACCTGCAGTCTCACACACTGCAGGCCCATGCTTGGCACCTTTAGGGACTCAGGCCCGAGCTCCCTAAAGTGAGACACTGGAAAAAGACTAGCTGGGGCCCAGTACGTCTACTGGTGTCCGTACCCCCAACCACGAGCACGCTACAAGCGACTGCACACCCACAAACACAAGATGCTGTCCTACTGTCGTCTTTCCCTCAGCCGGACGTACAACATAAACACAGGAGTGAGGGTGTCCAGGATAGACGACACAGACCTTGACGGTACCACACTGTACCGGGACAAACCCCGAGCACAACAAACACACGTGCCTGGCTCACAAAGAACCTGGGGTACCCGACTAGAGAGGCATTTCGAAATAGGCGCCGGACCACCACAATCGGAAATACACAAACCACGACATGTACACAAACACTTTCTATTACCAATCACGGTACATATGTTAGGAATAGCTTGTCCTGGTCACTCGTGACTCACAAGCTAACATACACCATAACACATATAAACCATATTAATAATAACACCACGGCCTGTCATCGGTCACCTTGTGACCTCCACTGCCACACTAAACACAGTACACAATAATCACGTAATAACCATACTTATACTTTACAAATTATCCATCGAGGATAACTTATAAAAGATCCTAAAGGATCAAGGCTAGGTTCAAACGTGAACCTCACTGCCACAACACCACGGACTAACAGAATAATTAAGATACAATAAACATAATAACGTACGATGTGCCATGCACACACAAACCACATGCACGGCATCCAAACCACGTAGACACCACGTGTATAATACACCAGCCAGGTGCACCACACGTCATTCACGTAAACAACATGTCCAACACATGGACAGCACGCTCCGAGAGCGCTACAGGTGCCAATGCACCACACATACTACGTAAACACCAAGCCGATTACGTACATAACACATTAACCACATAAAACATGCCCACCTCGTGAGCAACACGCTTCGTGAGCGTAACAAGTGCACTGGCTCTACCTATCATTGCCATGCACAACAAATACCACTAACCGGATATTCAAAATACAGAAAGCATGCATAACGGGACTTCTCAGCTGAGGTCGCGACAAGAGGCCAGGTCGCCTTCAGAACGCGACGCCCCGACATGCCACCACAGAAAACCACAATGCGAGGGGTAAGGCTGTCGCAACCTTGTTGTGATAGAACCCTTGGTCGCCATCCGGTCGCGACCCTTTAATGTGTCGCTTTCCAAACCGGAACACGACGCATCGGGCTGTCGCGTTAAGAACGCGACGCCCAGGGTCGTCGCCTTAGCAGGCACGAACCCTAATCCGGAAGCAACTCCATAGACCACCATTCCGGACCATTCAAACCATACTTAATTCACATTTTACATGCTTTAATGGATACCCTAGCATGGTATCTATAGTTTTCAAAGCAATAAACGAACTAACATGCAATACACAACATGAAACAAGGTAGAACACCCTACCTTCATGAAGAACGGGAAAACCGAAGATCCCTCGGCGTTTCCCCCGCTCCACACGACGTCCTCACGGCGAGAACGCGCCCCACACATCTCAAGAACCTCGAGCTGCTCGAAGGAACCCCACAGCAGCTCCCCCTGGTCGAGCAGAGCTTGCGAAAGCTCTGTTCGTCCAGGGTTCTTAAAAGCAGCACAGCGGTTAAGATCGCGACATGCACCCCCGTCGCGACCTGATCGCGACCTGGGTGACCGTCGCCTTCACAAGGCTGACTGCCCGGTGCGTGAGACGCGACAGCCATGCAAACGAAGACCGCCTAGCAGCGGCAACAGGAACGCGACCACCAGGGCTGTCGTGTTCAAAACACGACGCACACCCCTGTCGCGTTCATAGGCAGAAAACCTGTGAGAGCTTTGGGCCTAGTCTGGTGGCCCACCAAGCCTCACAACGCGCGTAAGCACCTGAAACACGCACTAATAGGCCACACATTGGCCACCAAACCCGCTAAACCTAGATCCACAGGGATCCGGAAAATGCGCAACATTACATTATTATCACCTAAAAAAGAATGTCGTCCTCGACATGCAAAACAAATCACAACAAACCGGATTATCACCTAAAAAGAAACAAAACCGTATATAGAGCAAGTAGGATACGCTTCCTTTGTATCTTTCTCTTTAATCATCTGCGCTAACTGATCCATCTGTTCATTCCCATGATTGTTCTGTCTTTCCTTTCTTTTCAATTCATTCCACAACTACCTTATTTTGTAATTTCAATCTGCTATTTCCTTACCTTTTATCCATAGGTAATTCTACCTTGTTGGTGGAGCTTTATCTCCTTGGACTGAACCTACTTTCACATTTTTCCGGCTGTGTTTGCAACATTTCTTTCAGAACTGCTTTACCTTTCTCGAGTATCTTACACTGTAATACTTTACCATGCTATAACCTTTCCAAATTCTTGAATTTTCTGGTGCCATTTTCTTTTTCTATTTATCATTGCTTACTGTTACCTTGCCTTATCTGTATTTACATTCGCAACTGTCATTTTTTTTTCAAAGAAAACCAATCACCATCTTTGAATTTCCTGCCCTTTTCATATTATTCTGCCCATATTGCTTTAAATCATTTTTGATTAAAAACCATAATAACCTCTGTTCCTTTATTCACTACACAAAACTTTATACTTTCTCCTTATTCAAGCAAACCTTGAACAATCTGTGAATATTAAATCTTTCTTGCTTCAGCTTCTGCTGCGCTACTCTGATCACACTGAACACTTTTGCAAAAATTCCACAATTTCTGTTCTCATTATTACTTTCAATTACTTTCTTCTGGCTTCAACTGTATTCATTTCTAACTTTAACTGCTTCTCAAATCATCTTATTCAATTAATTCATGCTGAAAATATTACTGCAATTTCTGACCTGCCAAACCGCTATTGACATGCTTTACTCTTCATATACCTTTCTTGCTTTACTGACATTCTCTGGATAATCTCATAATTTTGTTGCATAACCTTTCCAAATATTCTTTAATTAGTCTGTTCCTGCTCCTGCATGAAACTCTAGAATATCTTAATAACAGTCCATTTCTGCTCTATTGAATCATTTCTTTGCACCGTTATGCAAACTCTAACTGACATTTCCTGACTCATCTAATTTTATTCACTTCATCATTTGCTAAATTCTTCTTTTCTATGGTTCATATTTCTTTTTTTTTATCTAAACTGCCAATCATTCTAATCATAACATTTTTTCTGCAAAATATTTCTCTTATTCATTCTGCTGCCTAGCTAATCTTGTTGTACCGTTCATACTATAAATCTTTTTGGTATCTAATCATCCTTCTTTAAAATATAGCAAAAACTCATATTTGAATACCAATTTCTTTAAATATATCAACTTGCTCTATCTACTTTCTTATTCCATTAAATGCTCGTTTCTCAAATAACATAAATATCATAATCTGCCTTGCTATTTTTCTCAACTCAATATTTATTAACTGCTTCTCTATTAATACGCTTCTTTCCATTCTATTTCATTTGCCTTGAACTCATTCCAATATACTTAACTTTAATTTTGATTTTCCTCAAACTACTCATAGTTACTAACTTTCACTGCTCTTATCTTTAGCACAGCCATCTTTACTAACTCTCTCTGAAGAATTCCTCATAACCTGCCATTCATTAACTAAATATTTTTCTTGTGCAATTCTTAGAAAATTTCTTTGTACACTGATTCTTCTTTTCTCTCTTTCTTTATTCAACTGATCCTTTCTGTACATATTTATACAAATCCTCATATCAAACTTCATATTACCATCATTATTCATAACAACACTTTTTTTTTAATTTCTTATCTCAGACATATTTAATCTATTTGTCATAAACCACTGCTCCCTTCTGTACCAGTACTTTTTTTTTAACTGATCTGCCTTACTTAATCATGTCAAATTTTTCATAACACAAATCACATTCTCATTCATACTATTTCTTGATATCATCTGACTCAGATCTCTGATGCCACAATACCTCTGCTAAGGTTCTCAACTATATTTTGCATATTTAATCACTTCTAACACACACACACTGACCTGTTCCTCATCACCTTGTTACCATATACCTGTCTCTGCTAACTCTGTATTTCATTATAACTTACTTACTGAATTCCATATCCAAACTTGTTAATCTCCTCAATTCCTTTAACTGCGAATCTTTAACAACCAAACTGATCTATCACAAAACAGCATGCTGGTATAATCACATAGATCATACCACCTCTAATCACATCAACTTTCAATAACTGCTAACAACTAAATTTCTCAACACAAAAACACGTTTTATAGAACAAAAACTCAGATAAATACTATCTTAACCAACACAAAATCGCAGACTTACTACCAGCAGTGGACATTAATCCATGTATTGGGACATTGTACTCTCAATGTCTTTTCATATTCTAACTGGACATTGCTCTGATACCAACTGTGATGGCCCTGGACATTTATGCCTAATAAGGCTCCATATCCAGATCCGCCTCCCGCGAACGGACCGAAGTCTCGCAAGGGATAGCTCACACAAGTGTTCAGTAAGAATATAAAAGACAACTACACAGTATAAGACACAAGAAAGTACATGTGCTCATACCTGCATATAACAATTTACAACAGTCCCATTACACTATTACATGCCCAATTAAAAAGTACAACTACCTGGGGCATACCCCGAGGGAGCACAAGCTCACACAACACTACTAACTAAAACTCAACTGCTGGTGGTACAAGTCTGACACAACGCCACTGCAAGCCAAACACACGGCAAGCCATGAAAAGAACTGTAGGGAAGTGAGCCTCAACAAGTCACAGGCTCAGTAGGGGCTACCCAAAACAACACCGTAACCACAAACACCTCAACCCCAAAGGGACTCACTGGCAGCAGCAATGGCCAAACCATTTCATGCTCACAACAATTGAATTTAAATTACAATTAAATATAAACACATTAACTATTCACAACTTCGGAAAGTAAGAGGGAACAACAGGACTAGCTCCACACCACTAGTCCGCTCAACAACAGTAACGCCTAGGCCTCAGGCCCCACAGGCAAACCACAGTCTATGCTATAAGCTTCACAGGTGAGTCTCAAGTATGTGGGTAACAGGACTGCTAACCAAAAGTTGGCCCTTTATACCCCAAACCACAATATATCAGAAGCTACACACACTAAGTAACATGATCGGCTACAACGGGCCAATCCATCACACACGAAAACCATATACGGAAACTTACTCGAGGAAGGTAAGGTAAAGCACATTGGGTGGAAGGTCACACTACACGACCTCCACGAAACACAGTTCCACGTCAACACCAGAACAGACTGGTATACGACGTACCACCACAAACCATTACCCACACGGGGTACAGATACCTATTACCACAAGGTACCAGCACGGAAATCGCAAGTAAACCAGTGCTGTAACAGGGCACACCATAGCGAGCTAAACCACATTTGGTGAGTCAACACTCACCAACCATAACGAAAACTGTACCACCACTCGGGCACACCACAAGCCACAACCGCAGTCACAACTGTGCCAACACCAGGGCACACCTCGAACAGGTCAAACCTCGACTACGAGTCACAAACTCATGAGCCACAGCCAGTGGCAAAGCACCAGTTGGAAAGGAACGACGCCACCACACCGGAACGGACTACTGGCTGATCAGGCCAATATCCAACTCGGACAACACAACACAAGAACAACCTCTCAGTCTCGTAGCCACGGACCCTCAGTCCAGCTACGGCTCCACAAACTCACAAGTCAAGCAACTAACTGTGGAGACTAACAAACACCACCACTACCTACAGTCTCACACACTGCAGGCCCATGCTTGGCACCTTTAGGGACTCAGGCCCGAGCTCCCTAAAGTGAGGCACTAGAACAGGACTAGCTGGGGCCCAGTACGTGTACTGGTGTCCGTACCCCCAACCACGAGCACGCTACAAGCGACTGCACACCCACAAACACAAGCCCCTGCCCTACTGTCGTCTTTCTCTCAGCCAGACGTACAACTCAAACACAGGAGTGAGGGTGTCCAGGATAGACGACACAGACCTCGACGGTACCACACTGTACCGGGACAAACCCTGAGCACAACAAACACACGTGCCTGGCTCACAAAGAACCTGGGGTACCCGACTAGAGAGGCATTCCGGAATAGGTGTCGGACCACCACACTCGGAAATACACAAACCACGACATGTACACAAACACTTTCTATTACCAATCACGGTACATATGTTAGGAACAGCTTGTCCTGGTCACTCGTGACTCACAAGCTAACCTACACCATAACACATATAAACCATATTAATAATAACACCACGGCCTGTCATCGGTCACCTTGTGACCTCCACTGCCACACTAAACAAAGTACACAATAATCACGTAATAACCATACTTATACTTTACTAATTATCCATCGAGGATAATTATAAAAGATCCTAAAGGATTAAGGCTAGGATCAAACGTGAACCTCACTGCCACAACACCACGGACTAACACAATAAATAAGATACAATAAACACAATAACGTACGATGTTCCATGCACACATAAACCACATGCACGACATCCAAACCATGTAGACACCACGTGTATAATACACCAGCCAGGTGCACCACATGTCATTCACGTAAACAACATGTCCAACACATGGACAGCATGCTCCGAGAGTGCTACAGGTGCCAACGCACCACACATACTACGTAAACACCAAGCCGATTACGTACATAACACATTAACCACATAAAACATGCCCACCTTGTGAGCAACACGCTTCGTGAGCATAACAAGTGCACTGGCTCTACCTGTCATTGCCATGCACAACAAATACCACTAACCGGATATTCAAAATATAGAAAGCATGCATAATGGGACTTCTCAACTAAGGTCGCGACAAGAGGCCAGGTCGCCTTCAGAACGCGACGCCTCGACATGCCGCCACAGAAAACCACAACGCGACGGGTAAGGCTGTCGCAACCTTGTCGCGATAGAACCCTTGGTCGCCATCCGGTCGCGACCCTTTAATGTGTCGCTTTCCAAATCGGAACGCGACGCATCGGGCTGTCGCGTTAAGAACGCGACGCCCAGGGTCGTCGCCTTAGCAGGCGCGAACCCTAATCCAGAAGCAACTCCACGGACCACCATTCTGGACCATTCAAACCATACTTAATTCACATTTTACATGCTTTAATGGATACCCTAGCATGGTATCTACAGTTTTTAAAGCAATAAATGAACTAACATGCAATCCACAACATGAAACAAGGTAGAATACCCTACCTTCGCGAAGAACGTGAAAATCGAAGATCCCTCGACGTTTCCCCCACGCCACACGGCGTCCTCGCGGCGAGAACACGCCCCATACATCTCCGGAACCTCGAGCTGCACGAAGGAACCCCGCAGCAGCTCCCCCTGGTCGAGCAGAGCTTTCGAAAGCTCTGTTCATCCAGGGTTCTTAAAAACACACAGCGGTTAAGATCGCGACATGCACCCCCGTCGCGACCTGATCGTGACCTGGGTGACCGTCGCCTTCACAAGGCCGACTGCCTGGCGCGCGACACGCAGCAGCCATGCAAACGAAGACCGCCTAGCTGCGGCAACAGGAACGTGACCTCCAGGGCTGTCGCGTTCAAAATGCGACGCACACCCCTATCGCGTTCACATGCAAAAAACCTGTGAGCGCTTTGGGCCCAGTCTGGCGGCCCACCCAGCCTCACAACGCGCGTAAACATCTGAAACACGCACTAATGGGCCACACATTTCCCACCAAACCCGCTAAACCTGGATCCACGGGGATCCGGAAAATGCGCAACGTTACATTGCCTGTAAGAGAAGTGGGCTGCCTACTTGCCTGGGAAAGAGAAGAAGACCAGCTAGGGTGCTGGGTGTTGTATTGTCCTTGGGGGGGATTGTACCCTTGGTTAGTAAAATCCCAAGAGGTTGCTTGGGGACTGGATGTAGGACTTCTATGTGGGAATGGCCGAACCAGGATAAATCCCTTGTGTTATTTGTGTGATTGTTTACTTGCTTCCGCACTGCTACTCTTTATCACACTAAACTAACCAAACTTTCAAGTGATAATTTTCTGTGTTTAAGTTTCTGTTTCAGATTTCAGAAAACCTATTCACCCCCCCTCTAGGTTAGCTTGCTGCCATACCAAAAGGGCCAACAAGTGGTATCAGAGCGAGGTTCTCTGATCAATCAAGAAGATCTAACGATCTTAGAGAAGATCCATGGCAGCTCAAGGATATGCTGAAGGTCAATCAGTCACCAGACCTCCATTCTTTGATGGAGAGGACTTCCAATATTGGAAGATGCGAATGGAATGCTTCATTCGAGGCACAGACTTTGATCTGTGGAAGGTAATAGAGGTAGGTGATTATGTTGTTACTCCTGCTGCTGGTACTACTACCATTACTGCAGCTGATAAAAATAAATTATCATTAAATTTTAAAGCTAAGAACTATTTATGTTGTGTTTTATCCAAAAAAGAATTTATTATAGTTTCTACATGTAAATCTGCAAAAGAAATGTGGGATAAACTGCAGATAACTTATGAAGGAACAAATAAAGTGAAACAAACTAGGATAGATATTCTTGTTTCACAATACGAACATTTTAAAATGCTTCCAAACGAAAACATTACTACTATGTATAATAGATTTTCAAGCATAGTAGTAGGTTTAAATTCTCTTGGTAAAACTCTTTCCAATGAGGAAACTGTTAGAAAGATACTTAGGTCTTTAACTCTTTCAAGGACACCTAAAGTAACTGCTATTGAAGAAGCCCATGATTTAACCAAACTTTCTGTTTATAACTTAATAGGTTCTCTCATGGCACATGAAATTAATATATAACGACTATCTGAAAGCTCATCTAAGAAAAAATTTACTAATGCTCTCAAAGTTGCAGCTACTCCTTCCACCTCTTCCTCTTCTTCTGGTTCAAAAGATACAAATTCTGAAGACAATGATGTAGATGATGTACTGTCCAAGCTTTAGAAAATTCTCAAGAAGAAGAAAAATGGATCAAGAAGGATTCAAAAGAAAGAGAAAAATGAGAAAGAACCAGTCTGTTATGAATGCAGAAAATGTGGACATCTAAGACCAGATTGTCCTAAACTAAAGAAGACTGGTCAACTAGAAAAATCTAAGAAGTAGCACAAGAAATTTAGAAGAAAAGCCATGGCTGCTTCTTAAGAAAATGAAGAAGCCACAACTTCAGAATCATCAAGCTCAGATTCCGAAAAGGAGCAGGTAAGTCTAGCCCTCATGGTAGGACTAGATGAGGTACATTCTGACTCATTTTTTGATTCATGCACGGATTCAGGGTCAGAGTCTGAAGACTTAGAAGAAGTATTTAATGAACTATATGAAAAACATAAAAATATTGTAAAAGAATTAAAGAATCTGAAAACAACACTATTTGCTTAGAAAACACCAATTCTGATCTTAAATCCGAATTGGAGCAAGTAGAAAAACAATTAAAGGACAGTAAAGATAACATTCATCTTTTGAATGAAAATTTAAAAAATAAGGACAATGAAAAATTAGAGTTAGAAGAAAAATTAAAAACTATAACTGAAGAAAATCTTTATTTAAAAGAATCAGTTAACTAAAGGAAAAACATCTCTAGCTCTATGTTTAAAAGGATCAAAATATGGAAACAATAAACAAGGTCTTAGATACAAACCTCCTGAAAAATGAAAACAAGTCATAATTCCTGAAAAATATCCATTACCAAAATTTATAAAAGAAACCAAGATGCCTCAGAAAAAGGCCCCTGTAAAGGAAAATGTTTCCAAAAATTGTGTTCTAAATAGACATCATAAAAATAATAAGAACTACAAAATAGATTATATTCATTGTTGTTCTCATTGCAATAAATTAGGACACACAGTAAACACCTGCACAACAAGGCACCTAGTATGTATCCCGAAAGGATGTTTTTATGCATCTAACCATCAAGGACCCAAAAAGATTTGGGTACCTACTGCTGAGTAGTTTATTTGCAGGATAGCCTTGGAGCATCAGGAACAAAGGATGCTCAAGGCACTGATGACTGCCAGCTCTTCATCTAACTCACATCTGAAGAGGGAGTAGTCATTATTTATTTTTAATTTTTAGTATTACTAACAACTATTTGCAAGTCTCATTGAGGTGGAGTCTCTCACTCAGGGGGAGAACAGACTAAGGGGTGTTACTCATTAATGTCAATCATTGTTGAACCCCTCAATGGTAAGAAATTTTCACAAAGGGGAGAAAATGAATGGTAAGATCACTCATTTTTGGTTAGTGACAAAAAGGGGGAGAGAATGCATTATCTATGAATTTTCTGTATTTTCTATGCATTAAGTATTTTTGTCAGAAAATTCTCATAAATTTTGTCATCACCAAAAAGGGGAAGATTGTTGAACCACTCCTATATTTTACCCTTATATTTTGGTGATAACAAAATTTATGATTAATTAATTATTATTAAAAATATTAAATATCATATTTTTCTAATAAATATAAATTTATGACATTATTGCCGTGTGATTTGCACTAAAAAGATAAATCGATGTCTATTCAATATACATTGATTTCAGTTTATAAAGTGCCATAACGATTCACTATCACATCGATTCACTCTCATGGATTTGCTCTCATATGGATTTGCTCTCATAAGGATTTGATAAGTGACTCTCACATGGATTTCACTTAAACATCGATTTCCTTATATTTCAAAATATTTTTTGGCATCTAGTGAGAAAGGTCAAACATTTTTGATTTGCGTAATCTTCTATCTTTCTGACAGGAGATCTTTTTGTCTATCTCTTAGATCTCTTTTCCTGCCAACAAAAAGATGGTCACTTACTACTTCTGGGTGGCAACAGGAAATATAGAGGTATGAACTTTTTTGACAGAAACACTATTTTATCTAAACACTTTCTTCTATGCTTGCAGACCTCGTAGACCACAAATTATCAAAAGAAAGAGAAGATGAGCAACGACTAGAACTCCAACAGATTTATTCAAAGCTACTCATATAAAAGATGAAGTATGGCTGAAGAACAAAGACAACTTTCTTGAAGATCTTTGAAGGAGTGTACAACCAGTGAGGAACCTCAACGCCACATACACTAAAGGAAAAGAGAGAAAGAGCCTGAGCCAAAAAGAAGTGTTCAAGCAACTGAAGCACTCAATCATTCAAGCTCCTTCTCCTCTCTTCACTCTCTCTGTGTGCATCTTGTAATCTGGGAGAGAGAGTCTTTTAGCTGAGAGTTTCTTTTAGTTGGTTTTCATCTGTTCCAACTCTCAATCGTGTTCTTTCTTTTCTAAGAAAGATTTCTGTCCAACTGTAGGACTGTATACAGTGTAGAACCTAGCTAGGGGTTTGTGTCTAGCAGAACCGCACTGGGGTTTGTACCAGGAGGTTGGCTTCTTTACCTGTAAGAGAAGTGGGTTGCCTTCTTGCCTGGGAAAGAGAAGAAGACCAGCTGGGGTGCTAGGTGTTGTATTGTCCTTGAGGGGGACTGTACCTATAACGCCCCGACACAGAATATCGGAGCAGGATTACAGTTATTAAATAGTACCGAGCGAGGAAATAAATAACAAACCATTACACAAATGGAAATAATACCAGACAACCTCATATTTCATTAACAATCCATCAACTCCATTATAATCACTAATGTCTCATCAAACTTCAAGATCTAACTATTACATCAATGTATCAGAGCCAAAACTAGGGCCCAGAGTACTTTATTCAAAATCAAACTATTACATAAATACCATCTGACTCACTAACTCATAACTATACTAACTGACTACTACTAGAAAGCCTTGGTTGCTGAAAAATGGTCACTCCTGAGAATCCTCAGTCCCGTCCTCGTGAGTGTGGTCATCGTCATACTCTCCTGAAACACATTAAATAAAAACACAGGATGAGTAAATAACGCCAAGTAGGACTTAATATCTCATGTAAACAAGCAGGCTTTAAGTGTTTAACCTTTTATCAAGTAGGATAACTAACAGGAATGAGCATCTATGAGAACGGTCAAGTATAGTCGTGTCAGTAAGATCACAAGACAAGAATACCTTCATAGGTAACAAGTACAACAAAAGATTTGGCCATATTTCAAGTTAACAAGTAATTGCACAACAGTGCATAAGTCACGATAGCAAGTAAATCAAGTAACATGCATTTGGTCGATCATCTTATCAAGCACAATTCAAGTAACGTAAACATTTCATGAGTAGTATGATTGTCATAGATTAATCTTGATAGTCATGTGTTTGGTGTATGCCATCACCTGATCATTAGACCCTCGCGAGTTAAAGCCTTTCGGGTGCTCCTCCCAAGGACCAGATCGGGCCCTTATAATGTTGCCTAGCATAGTCATATTTTTATCTTAGACAATCACACAATGGCCAATAGAGTACCAAGAATAGAAGAGAATAGTAGATGAACTAGACGAGAGTGTAGAGAGAACGTGAACAGATGAGAGGATATAGATAGTAGATGAGATAGGGACATTTTCGTAAAATGACGAGAATCACACGATAGTAACGGTTGCACGGCACCAGGTCGGGTACCGGCAGTCTGGAAGAAGTCACAACCGCCCCCTTAACCGTGTCGTGTACACGGGTCAGGTAGTCCGGTGTGAACCCAAGACAAGAAGGAATACACTAAGACATGGATCGTACTGATCCCTAATGTGTAACGGGTTTTAAGGTACAACCAGCTCGTTGACTGAGGACGTGCGCCAAAGCCAAGGAGACTTACGGAGGTCTTGACAAGGATTCCCTAGTCCAGTCAAGAGTATTCTCGGTGGAGAGGTGGTCAAGTCAAGGGAAAGGATGTAAAACGGGTCTGTCGTACCTTGAGTGCTCAAGGCCGAGGGAAAACGATAACGGCAGATGAAATGCACGAGTAAAAATAGAAATAATTGTATTTAATAAAATAGGGTAATTCAGTCATTTATTTTGCTAAGTTACCAGATACATTATTGCATAAATTATTAGGGTCAAATGGCAATTAATAAAGTCACGTGTGTGTAAGTGTAAAGAAATCTTGAGGATATGACAAGTCGTACAAATGTTCTTTTAAAATAATTAAATTTATATCATTAATGCCATTTATTAACTTGCCAAGTCGGGTTAACTATATCATGGTTTAGTCATGGCCAATTAGGGGTATAAAGCCCAACCAGTAGGGGCATATGCACAATTTTTAGTTCTGGTCGAGTTCTTCAGATCGCGGCGGACCTACCCGTCGCGATTCAGATCGCGTAGGGGCGGCCGGGCGTGATAGGTAGAATGGCCGGTCTGGCTCAGTTCGGGAAGGGAACACGGTGGCGAGGCCCGCCGCATTCAAGACGCGACCTGGCGGCCGACCGCGACCCTCCTGTTATCGCGGCGTATCGCGCCGCCGCGATATCAGGGACGGTCCGGGTTTTTCCCCTTTTTTCAGGGTTGATATTGGATGATATAGGGCTCTTCTAAATTCAATATAAAATTATATAATGACCCAAAAATCACGAATCAAGGTTCAAATGAAAGTAGACACATAGATCTATCAACATGCATGATTAATTTGAAATTAGACAAGATTTAGGCATGCTTTGAATAGGTTACATTCCGATGACCTAAACAGGCACAGTCAGCATTAAATGAATTAATTAGAGATGAATACACAATGAAAAATTCCGAAACTAGGGGCGTTCGAAAGCTAACACGAAGTAATATTTTAAAGAATTTTCTCATAATATGGGATCAAGTATACACGGAGTTGAAATGTAAACTTGAAGAGTTAGGTACAAGCAAAAGATAGGGATTCAAAGATTTAATTCTCCCTCATGGGAGATCGAAATTGAGCAAGACCAAGGGCGTTTGAAAGATAATAAGGTAGAATATACACGGAATTTTATCATGGCATGAGAGCAAGTACATATGGGTAATTAGAGAAAACATGAGATTTTAGTTCATGGTAACAGTAGGATTTCACAAATTAAATTCGCTCAAATAGATGAGCAGAATACAACGAAACCATAGGGCTTTTGAAGAGGTACATGAAGTCTACCTAGGGTAATTATTTCACGATTGTTGCTTGAGAGATTGTCTACCTTTTTTGTGGAGTAAGAAAACCCTAGTTTGGATGACGAAATTATGAAAACCCTTCTTGCTCCAAGCGTTTTCCTTCCTTGCTCCTTGGTCCAGATCTTCTCCTCTTCATCTCCAAAAGTCTTAGCACGAAATTGTGGGGTGCTAGGGTCAAATGGGGGGTGTTTTGATGTCTTGTAGAGTTCTAAATCACCTAAAACTCTTTCCTCCTCTTTTAATTACGAATTTCCATAATTATCACCTATTTTTCTTGCTATTATCCATCTAATAAGATAGGGAGGGGCCTAATTTCGTGGCCAATGGGGTTAGGATGGGTTAGGGACTCTTATTTGAGATAAACATGACTTATTTAGTGTTTATCTTAGTCTTTTACTATTTATTAATTAATTAGATACGAAATTCACTTAATTACATCTCCTCCCAAGATGGGCTATCACTAATTGAGCCCAAACTATTAGGTTTGGTTCATTAGCGTAACCCATTAATAATTTAGCTTAATGGGTATTACTTTAATTCCCTTTGTTTCTATTTATTCTCCATTTATTCCAATTAAATCAATTTATCTCATTTATTATTTAAATTTAATTTTTTTTATTATTTTTCTTGACTTTTAAAAATCAAGGTTGCTACATCCTCCCCCTCTTAAAAGAATTTGGTCCCCAAATTCATATGATCGTACAAGGAAGAATGGCTTACTGAATAATTCTGGATAATTCCGACGTATTGTTGCTTCGGGCTCCCACGTGGCTTCCTCAACCTCGTGATTCCTCCACAATATCTTTACCACGGGTATGGATTGATTCCGAAGCTGTTGCATCTTCTTGTCCAAGATCTTCACTAGTCTTTCTTCATAGGTCATATCCTTGTTCAGAGTAATGTCATCATAGCTGATTACGTGTGACGGATCGTACACGTATTTCCTTAGCATGGACACATGGAAAACGTTGTGTACTGTTGAGAACTGTGGAGGTAGTGCTAAACGATATGATACCTCACCAACTCTGTCCAATACCTCGAATGGACCTATGAATCTCGGTCTTAGCTTGCCTTTCATCCCAAACCGTTGAAATCCTCGTGTCGGTGATACTTTCAGCATTACATGATCTCCAGTTTGAAACTCTGAGTCCCTTCTTCTTTTATCAGCATAGCTCTTCTGCCTGGACTGAGCTACCTTAATTCTGTCTCTGATAATCTGTATGTCCCTGCTAGTGTTTTGCACTATGTCTGGTCCTAGCCATTGCTGCTCACCTATCTCATTCCAGCACACTGGCGATCTACAACTTCTGCCGTACAATGCTTCAAATGGTGCCATCTTAATGCTCTCCTGATAACTATTGTTGTAGGCGAATTCAATTAGTGGCAACTATTCATTCCAATATCCTTCAAAGTCTATAGCACAGGCTCGCAGCATGTCTTCCACTATCTGGTTGGTCCTTTCAGTTTGTCCATCCGTTTGTGGGTGGAAAGCGGTACTGAAGTTTAACTTGGTTCCCAATGCCGTCTGAAGTCCCTTCCAGAATCTAGATGTGAATCTGGGGTCATGATCTGAGACAATGGAGACGAGGACTCCATGTAATTTTACTATCTCTTTCACATATAAGGCTGCTAGCACGTCTACACTCCAAGTGCTCTTAATGGCAAGGAAGTGTGCGGACTTCGTCAATCTGTCCACAATAACCCAAATAGCATCAAGTCTACCACGAGTTCGGGGTAAACCCATGATGAAATCCATTTCGATGGTTTCCCACTTCCATTCAGGTATGTCCAGGGGTCTAAGTACACCCGCAGGACGATGGTGTTCTGCTTTTACCTGCTGACAAGTGAGGCAGTGCACGGCATGCTCAGCTACCTCACGCTTCATATTTGGCCACCAAAATGACCTTTTCATGTCTTGGTACATCTTGGTTGCACCTGGGTGAATTGTGTACTTGGTCTTGTGGGCTTCATCCATTAGCTTTCTCTTCAGCTCTTCATTGTAAGGCACACAAGTCCTGGCTTGGAATAATATTCTTCCATCTTCAGCGATGGAGAAATCTGGCTTGTCAGCTATGGTCTCCCTGACTCAGACTAGGAATGGATCATTTGCCTGATGCTCTCTTATCTCGACTAATATATCAGGTTGAGCTCTTAAATTGACAACTATCATCTTATCACTTCTCTTCTCGATGTTTAGATCTAGACTGGCGAACTGTTCTAACAATTGCATCTCGCCCATGACTAAACATGATAATGAAGCTACTGGCTTTCTGCTAAGTGCATCAGCTACTGCATTACCTTTACCTGGGTGATATTGAATGTTGAAATCGAAATCCTTTAAATACTCCAGCCATCTTCGTTGTCTCATGTTAAGCTCCTTTTGAGAGAATAAGTACTTCAAACTCTTGTGGTCGGAGTAGACAATGAATTGCTCTCCATACAAGTAATGCCTCCAGATTTTGAGTGCAAAAACCACAGCAGCCAGTTCTAAGTCATGGACAGGGTAGTTAACCTCATGTTGCTTCAATTGCCTTGATGATTAGGCTATCACTTTCTCATTCTGCATTAACACACAGCCTAAACCGATTCCAGATGCATCAGTGTAGACTGAGAATCCTTCGCCCTCGACTGGCAACGTGAGGATGGGTGCAGATGTCAAGAGTTGCTTGAGAGTCTGAAAGCTCTTCTCACACTCCTTGCTCCAGACATATGGGTTCTCTTTCCGCGTAAGACGCGTAAGAGGTACAGCTATCTTGGAGAAGTCTTTTATGAACCGTCTGTAGTATCCAGCCAGTCCAAGAAAACTTCTTATCTTTGTGACATTGGTCGGCCTTTCCCAATTGAGTACGGCTTCTACCTTGGAAGGATCGACAGCGATACCATCCTTGGAAATAACATGTCCCAGAAATGACACCGCCTCGAGCCAGAATTCACACTTGCTCAATTTAGCGTAGAGCTTGTTGTCCCGCAGAATCTGCAGAGCAATCCTCAGATGCTCCTCATGCTCTTCTTTGGTCTTGGAGTATATGAGAATATCATCAATGAAAACCACGACGAACTTGTCGAGGTATGGTCGATAGATGCTGTTCATTAATTGCATAAAAGCTGCAGGAGCATTGGTTAGTCCAAAAGGCATGACTACAAATTCATAATGACCGTACCTGCTCCTGAAAGCCGTCTTGTAAATGTCTGCATCTTTAATCCTCATCTGATGATATCCCGATCTAAGGTCAATCTTAGAAAAATACTTTGCTCCCGATATCTGATCAAATAACTCATCGACACGCGACAGAGGGTACTTGTTCTTGATAGTGAGATTGTTCAATTGCCTGTAATCAATACACAACCTCATAGATCTGTCCTTCTTCTTGACGAACAACACTGGTGCTCCCCAAGGAGAAGTACTCGGCCTGATAAATCCTTTTTCTAACAGTTCCATCAATTGCTCTTTCAATTCCTTCAATTCAATAGGGGACATCCTGTAGGGTTGACGTGAGACCGGTGCAGCTCCAGGTATGAGGTCAATTGAGAAATTGTCATCTCCATCAGGGGGTATGCCTGGCAGCTCATCAGGAAACACATCTGGGTATTCTTGCACTATGTGGATGTCTAATATCTTAACTGCTTTCTTTTCAAGTACGATTGCGGCAAGAAACGCCACACTCCCTTTTCTTATCATATTATGTGCTTTGATAGCAGATACGAGAGACAAGTGCCTCTTGTGTCTACGTCCTGTGAAGGTCAATTTAGGGAATTCACTGAATGAAATCTTCCCTCTTCGACAATCCACGATAGCCCCATACGTGGATAGCCAATCGGCTCCCAGAATAACATCGTAGCCCTCCATGGGCATACATATCAGATCAGCTCTAAGATTGAGTTCACCAACCTTTACGTCGGCTAATGGAAAATATTTATTCAACTGAGCCCTTTCTCCTAGTGGTGTTGTGACAGGTAGTTCGAATGTCATAGATACAGGTTTCTCATTTAAGGTATCAGCAAATGCTTGTGATATAAATGAATGTGTAGCACCAGTATCGAACAAAACAAATGTTGATTGAGAAAAGACTGGTAAAGTACCTTCGACAATTCCACCTTCCTCGGTGGTCTCAACCTCTTGCAGGGCCTGCAGTCTGCCTAGTTTCTTCTGTCCCATAGGACGCTTCTCCTTCTCTTGCTCCTTTAGCACAGGGCACTCGGAAATGCGGTGATTGCGATTTCCGCAACGCAGGCAGGCACCTACTTTTCTCCAGCATTCAGCGGTAGTGTGACCAGGCTTGTCACAATGCTGACAGTTGGTCTTGTTGGTGTTTGGAGGAGTAGGTATCTTGGGCTTTCTTTCCTGGCTTGGCCTCCAGTGATGTTGAACGGCCGCTTTTTTCCATTTGTGTGCTTGTTAGAGGAACCGGATGCTAGTTCCTTCTTGACTAGTCTCTCCTTGATGCGATCAGTCAGATCGGTCGCATCTTCTAGTAACTGAGCCTTCTTGACCATTTCAGCATAGGTCTGAATGTCCATGGGTGCAAGTTGAGTAATATAAGAAGGTTTAAGCCCATTGAGGAAACGCCTCGCCTTCATTTTCTCTGTGCTGACAAGGTGATTGGCATATCGTGCCAATCGGGAGAATTGCGCTTCATATTCAGCGACAGTAAGGTGCCTCTGCTTTAATGCGGTGAACTCAGCGGCTTTCCTCTCTTGGACTCTTTCGGAAAAGTAATTGGAGTTGAAATGCTCCTTGAACTCTTCCCAGGTGAATTGCGCGTCGGCTCTTGTTGCCTCAACGGACTCCCACCACGCACGGGCGTCCCGTTCAAGTTGAAATGTTGCCAGTAGAAGCTTGTCCTCATCCGCGCACTACATGACGTGGAAAATACGCTCTATCTCCTTGAGCCAATTCTCGGCCTCGTCAAGATCAGTGGTCCCACTGAAACGAGGCGGGTTTAAGTTGCGGAAATTCCTATGTAATTCACCAGCTCCTCGGTTATTGTTATTATTAGCTCCAGCAGCCTGGAGCAATGCTTGAGTAAGCTGTTGGATTGTGTGTTGCATGTCACGGAGTTGAGCACGCTCCGCTGCCATTGTAAGTGTTTAAGTTCCTTCAAAAGAGAATTTTAAATGTAAGTCATTGTGTCTGCACTAAGTTTGTGTGTGTGTGCGTTTATTTTATCTTATTACCCAAGGTTCTACCCATCTCTCATAGGTATGAATTTAGACTCTAAGTCAAGGCAAGTCAAACCTAGATCATCCTATACTTAAGGATAACCTAGTCTCTGATACCACAAAACTGTAACGCCCCGACGCGGAATATCGGAGCGGGATTACAGTTATTAAATAGTATCGAGCGAGGAAATAAATAACAAACCATTACACAAATGGAAATAATACCAGACAACCTCATATTTCATTAACAATCCATCAACTCTATTACAATCACTAATGTCTCATCAAACTTCAAGATCTAACTATTACATCAACGTATCAGAGCCAAAACTAGGGCCCAGAGTACTTTATTCAAAATCAAACTATTACATAAATACCATCTGACTCACTAACTCATAACTATACTAACTGACTACTACTAGAAAGCCTTGGTTGCTGAAAAATGGTCACTCCTGAGAATCCTCAGTCCCGTCTTCGTGAGTGTGGTCATCGTCATACTCGCCTGAAACACATTAAATAAAAATGCAGGATGAGCGAATAACGCCCAGTAGGACTTAATATCTCATGTAAACAAGCAGGCTTTAAGTGTTTAACCTTTTATCAAGCAGGATAACTAACATGAATGAGCAAGTACGAGAACGGTCAAGTATAGTGGTGTCAGTAAGATCACAAGACAATAATACCTTCATAGGTAACAAGTACAATAAAAGATTTGGCCATATTTCAAGTTAATAAGTAATTGCACAGCAGTGCACAAGTCACGATAGCAAGTAAATCAAGTAACATGCATTTGGTCGATCATCTTATCAACCACAAGTCAAGTAACATAAACATTTCATGAGTAGTATGATTGTCATAGATTAATCTTGATAGTCATGCGTTTGGTGTATGCCATCACCTGATCATTAGACCCTCGCGAGTTAAAGCCTTTCGGGTGCTCCTCCCAAGGACTAGATCGGGCCCTTATAATGTTGCCTAGCATAGTCATGTTTTTATCTTAGACAATCACACGATGGCCAATAGAGTACCAAGAATAGATGAGAGTAGTAGATGAACTAGACGAGAGTGTAGAGAGAACGTGAACAGATGAGAGGATATAGATAGTAGATGAGATAGGGACATTTCCGTAAAATGACGAGAATCACACGATAGTAACGGTTGCACGGCACCAGGTCGGGTACCGGCAGTCTGGAAGAAGTCACAACCGCCCCCTTAACCGTGCCGTATACACGGGTCAGGTAGTCCGGTGTGAACCCAAGACAAGAAGGAATACACTAAGGCATGGATCGTACTGATCCCTAATGTGTAACGGGTTTTAGGGTACAACCAGCTCGTTGACTAAGGACGTGCACCAAAGCCAAGGAGACTTATGAAGGTCTTGACGAGGATTCCCTAGTCCAGTCGAGAGTATTTTCGGTGGAGAGGTGGTCCAACTCAAGGGAAAGGGTGTAAAACGGGTCCATCGTACCTTGAGTGCTCAAGGCCGAGGGAAAACGATAACGGTAGATGAAATGCACGAGTAAAAACGAAAACAATTGTATTTAATAAAATAGGGTAATTCAGTCATTTATTTCGCTAAGTTACCAGATACATTATTGCATAAATTATTAGGGTCAAATGGCAATTAATAAAGTCACGTGTGTGTAAGTGTAAAGAAATCTTGAGGATATGACAAGTCGTGCAAATGTCCTTTTAAAATAATTAAATTTATATCATTAATACCATTTATTAACTTGCCAAGTCGGGTTAACTATATCAAGGTTTAGTCATGGCCAATTAGGGGTATAAAGCCCAACTAGTAGGGGCATATGCACAATTTTTAGTTCTGGTCGAGTTCTTCAATCGCGGCGGATCTACCCGTTGCGATTCAGATCGCGTCGGGGAGGCCGGGCGCGACAAGTAGAACGGCCGGTCTGGCTCGATCCGGGAAGGGAACGCGGTGGCGAGGCCCGTTGCGTTAAGACGCGACCTGGCGGCCGACTGCGACCCTCTTGTTATCGCGGCGTATCGCGCCGCCGCAATATCAGGGACGGTCCGGTTTTTCCCCTTTTTTCAAGGTTGATATTGGATGACACAGGGCTCTTCTAAATTAAATATAAAATCGTATAATGACCCAAAAATCACAAATCAAGATTCAAATGAACTTAGACACATAGATCTATCAGCATGCATGGTTAATTTGAAATTAGACAAAATTTAGGCATGCTTTGAATAGGTTACATTACAATGACCTAAACAGGCACAGTCAGGATTAAACAAATTAATTAGAGATGAATACATGATGAAAAATTCTGAAACTAGGGGCGTTCGAAAGCTAACACGAAGTAGTATTTTAGAGAATTTTATCATAATATGGGATCAAGTATGCACGGAGTTTAAATGTAAACTTGAAGAGTCGGGTACAAGCAATAGATAGGGATTCGAAGATTTAATTCTCCCTCATGGGAGATCAAAATCGAGCAAGACTAGGAGCGTTTGAAAGATAATAAGGTACAGTATACAGAGAATTTTATCATGGCATGAGAGCAAGTACATATGGGTAATTAGAGAAAACATGAGATTTCGGTTCATGGTAATAGTAGGATTTCATGAATTAAATTCGCCCAAATGGATGAGAAGAATACAACAAAACCATAGGGCTTTTGAAGATGTACATGAAGTCTACCAAGGGTAATTATTTCACAATTTGTGCTTGAGCGATTGCCTAGCTTTTTTGCGGAGTAAGAAAACCCTAGTTTGGATGATGAAATTATGAAAACCCTTCTTGTTCTAAGCCTTCTCCTTCTTTGCTCCTTGGTCCAGATCTTCTCCTCTTCATCTCCAAAAGTCTTAGCACGAAATTGTGGGTGCTAGGGTCAAATGGGGGGTGTTTTGATGGCTTGTAGAGTTCTAAATCACCTAAAACTCTTTCATCCTCCTTTAATTACGAATTTCCATAATTATCACCTATTTTTCTTACTATTATCCATCTAATAAGATAGGGAGGGGCCTAATTTCGTGGCCAATGGGGTTAGGATGGGTTAGGGACTCTTATTTGAGATAAACATGACTTATTTAGTGTTTATCTTAGTCTTTTACTATTTATTAATTAATTAGATACAAAATTCACTTAATTACATCTCCTCCCAAGATGGGGTATCACTAATTGGGCCCAAACTATTAGGTTTGGTTCATTAGCATAACCCATTAATAATTTAGCTTAATGGGTATTACTTTAATTCCCTTTATTTCCATTTATTCTCCATTTATTCTAATTAAATCAATTTATCTCATTTATTATTTAAATTTATTTTTTTTTATTTTTCTTGACTTTTAAAAATCAAGATTGCTACAGTACCCTTGGTTAGTAAAATCGCAAGAGGTTGCTTGGGGACTGGATGTAGGACTTCCATGTGGGAAGGGTCGAACCAGATAAATCCCTTGTGTTATTTGTGTGATTGTTTACTTGCTTCCGCACTGCTACTCTTTATCACACTAAACTAACCATACTTTCAAGTGATAATTTTCTGTGTTTAAGTTTCTATTTCAGATTTAAGAAAACATATTCACCCCCCCCCCCTCTAGGTTAGCTTGCTGCCGTACAAAAAGGGCCAACAGATAGGAGAGAGAATATCTCATTTTTAATTGATAATACCAAGATGAAGAGATAAATCTCATGGAAAATCGCATGGGAGAGTCCTAGGGAGGTCTCCAAGGGTCCTGGAGCCTCAAACCGTGCTTAGGGAGGTTGGGAGATTGCATGGGATGAGGATAAAGCCAATAGAGGATAAAGAGGAGGTTGTTGCGACGCGGCTGTAGTCGCGACGGATCGTAGGGGCGCGACAAGATAGTCGCGACATCCAGGGAGGCCGCGACTCTAAAACCACGTGCATCGATATGCATGGGCTGTCGCGACGGCCATGGAGGACGCGACAAGGCTAACGCGGCGCCCCGACCCATCGCGTTATGGAAAAAATGATTGTTCTTGAATTAATGATCAATCATTTGGAAGAATAATCAACAATAAGTCTTATGGACTCTGAAAAAAGATAATTGGATGGGATATTGGACTTTTAATGGGCTCAAAGCAAGGCTAATGGTGTGTTCAAAGTGAATGATCAACTTGGGACTCATTAAGATAACAAGAAATGTGGTTCGACTTGTAGGCCAGAATCGAGTGTCTACACCTAGATCTTTCTCTTCATTGCTGGACAATTTTCGGGAGCAAGGGAACAAGCTGGCAGTAAGAATTCAGAAATTCTTCACCCCGTAGCATCTGCTTCGACTTGTAGAACCCTGGTGTCAGAAGCAATCAAAGGTAGGTAATCTCGGACACCAACATAACATAGAGTATATCATCTAAAAGTCCTTTAAGTCTGTTCTTATGTGTCCCTATTCTTTTGATTTCATCATTCATGTAAAGGGTATCAAGTGCTTTTTCAAAACTTCGCACAAGATCTGGTCTTTTCCCATTCTTCTCGAGCTTCATGCAACTGAGGCCAACTGGGTCAAATCTAAAGCCATAGATCTACTTACTTTCCATTTCCAGCAACCTATGTCATTTCTTGGTCTTGCCAACATATTGATTAGTCTATGTCTGTACTTTAAAAGTCATTAACCACATGTTAAAAACATTAATTATATGAATATGATTCTAAGGTTCTGTATGGAAGTTATTGATCATACACTTCATTGAATATACCTCTTTGTCCTTATGTTCTAACTCAAAGTTAAAAACATGCTAATGTAATCTGGGTCATAACCATGTTGGTGAGAATACATGCTATGTTTCGACGTGAGTCTACTTTGTTTTCTTTCCATGATCCTTACTATGTTCTGACTTTCCTTATTGGATATGCTTTCCGATTATAGCATGTACTACCGTTCCTTGCATACGTAGTTAGGAAAGTCTCCATACTCTATGGATTTCCTCATAGAGACATAACCGGTTGTACCTTGGAGTTCCCTGGAGTTAGAGGACTCTTTATTCCGTGTGCATCCTATTCTATTTTAGTCAAAGTCATTAAAGTTTATGGAACATAAAGATGAGCCGTTATGCTGCCGAAATTCTCTCTCGACTTTTGTGTCATGAAATCATGTTCACATGACTTGTCTTTCTTGAAATCATCATGAACATGATATTGAAATGTATACTTCTTGAAATTTGTTATTGGCTATGATTGACTGTGGATATCTACATTTGAATAGTGAGATGTGTATTAGGTACGACGAGTGTCCAAGAGCTCCAGTCTAGCCCGAACGATGGGGTATAATGATTACTGGTGTTGCATCTGCGTTGGGAATACTTTCGTGTTGAATGCTAGATACATTACCACATACACATGTCCTAGTGTGCATTCCAAGGTGGCAAAGATCCTTAGTGCACATTAGTGGCATTGTGTCTGATTAATGTTATATATTAAAAGTTCTTGCTCGTGCGTGCTTTCTTACTTGCGTGATATGGCCACCCTACGTTCTTGCAAACGACTGATATCCTACGTGCCTATAATCCCTAGGTGTCAACTTTGTGCCTAGTTTTTTAAAGATTTTTTTGCTCCTTCTTACGACAATTTCAGTTGTCATCTAGTTAATTAGGGTTGACGTCCATCCTGTTGACGTCAACTTATTCTTTGTTGGATTTTTGGATTTTGCTCCATTTGACTGTGAGATAGATCGCCGTCTAGTTTAATTTTGACATCCAATGATATTGACATCAATATGTCTGCATTGCCTTTCCACGTTTTGCTCAGAGATCGAGTCTTTCTTATGGATTTCTTTGGAAAAATCCTAATTGAGCATGGACCCTACCCCAACCATGACCACGAGCTCTATATATACACGGTTGCTCCTTTTGGGAGAAATCTTTGCTCAAGTTAGGGTTTTGGTTCTCTTGTAGAGAGGAGAAAGAGGGTGAGACTGTGAGAGAGAAAGAGGGAGATCCAAGATTGTTGCTGCTTGTTCGAGGTTGTTGTTGAGAAGAAAAAGCTTCTATAGCCCAAGGGGAAGGCTCTGGACGTGAAGATCATGGCCGAATTGTGCATAAGAATTAAGGCGGATTTAATCACGGAATTGGAGGATATCTCTTTGGGTGCCAAAGAGGGCTTCATCGGCTAAATTCTTGTGTTGTGAGAATTTTTAGAGGCAAGTAACTTAAGGTTTCTCTCTGTGTTCTTGCTACTTAAGATTTTTCTATTTTTTTTGAATGCTTTGATGTCCATTTCCATGATTTTATGCCTCAAGATTGTATGAATTTAACGGCAAGGGGTATGCCGTTAACCTAAAGTTAATGACAACCTATGTTGACGTCAAGTTCATCTTGCCAATAAATTTTATGTTTCACTATATGTAATAATTCTGTGGATTTTGTGACTATTTTAAGATTCCTCTGGTTCTGTCATGAGGTGTTAGCCATCATGACATGATTGGAAAATTCTATATTTATTTTCCTAGTAATCATTTGAATTTCTATTATATGAAAAAGCATATGAACTCCTGATAATTTGATTTCATGAAGCATATATGTTATAAAAAATTTTAAGTTCGGTATTTCAATTAGTTAGACTACTCTAAGTATGATTTATGATATGTTAACCTCATTGAGTTTTTGTTAATGAATAATAGTGCTTTTATAAATAATAATATGATTTCTGTCTTTAGTTATGAAAAATAGTTTTACTGCTCCAAATTTTTTGAAAAAGTAGAGATGTGTTTTATATTGCGTAGTCATCCTGTGGTTAAAATTGGAGCTTGATTTGATTATTGTACAATTTGTTATGTATTTTTGAAGTTTTTAGTATCATGTTAAGATATCATGTCGCAAATTGACTTAAAATGTGATTAGCATCATGATTGGGTTTTATTCATTACTTGTTGACATTAATCTGAGTTTCGAAAGTTACTAAAGTATGTTTATGTGATGTGACTGTATGTGCATGAAGAGTGAGAGAATATGTGACATGTGTACATGAACTAACGTGATACCATGATAATGTGAAAGATAAAAATTATGCCAATGAGTCACTGTCACCATAAATTGTATGGAGTTGTATTGTAGTAGTGCCCTTATAGGAAGGCTCAATTGTGTTATGTGATATCCAAGGCAACGAGTTGTGTGAAATCTTAAAAGTGGATAGGTTTCACTGGTAATGGTGGGGATTGAGTTTCTCCCGATTCTGCGCAGTAACTAAGATTTGGTTGTTTTGCTTGGTGATTAAGTATGTGTTATGTGATCGTGTGATTTTCTAGTGATGGTTTGAGTTGTGTCTCAACTTGTGTAAAAGTAATGTGGATATGAGAATAATGTGATGAGTGATATGTGTCATGGCACATGGTACACACAATGTGAATGTGTATGTGATCGAGAATATGAAACATGAAAGTCATGTGAAAGCAAGTGTAAGTGAATGTGACAAGTGAAAAGATTAAGTGCATGTCAGAGTGAATGTATGAGTAAAAATGAATGTGTCATGAAAAGGTAGATGCATGTGTTAATGTGATCCATGTTAAATGGTAATTATGATATCATATTCAGTATCATGTGTAGAAACATGTTTAATTATGGTCATGAGATAGTGTGTACTTGTTATACATGTTGGTAACATCATGTTATATGTCTTAGATTGATAGTGTTAAGCATGTTAATGAAACCATGTGTTCCATGTTATCCATGTTTAGTTCATTATGTTAAGCATGGCCATGTGATATTATAAGTGTTAATGTAAGCCATATGTTAGTGTAATGTAAAAGTAAGAGTATAAGCATGTGAATGTGTGAAAGAAAGGGTAAGTATAATGCGAATACTCTCATATTAGTGAAATCATGTTCAAAATTTAATCATGTTAGTGATCTTGTTATTACATGAATTAGTATATTTCATGTCTAAGTTATCCATGTTAATGTGATAATATGAGCATGAGCATGTGTTAAAGTTAATTGGTTAGTTGCTAGTAAGTTCATGCTATTATGAAAGTTGGTAAGTATTTGACTTATTAGAAAGCATGAGTGGTAAGTACGTGGTTTACGATTTTAAGTTGTTTGCTGAGTCTATTATGTAGACTCACCTCTTACTAACATTTCAAAAAGAGTTGGAGATTTAGAAGCCAAAGAGTTAGCGAGATTCGACGTGGAGTGTGAAGATTAAAGTGGTTGAAGACTTCTAACTTAGTACTTAGTATGTGGATCAATTGTACTTTGAACTTGTAGCTTTATGTATTTGGAGACTAGCTATATGATATGAGATGTTATGTTATGTTGTTTCTTTTACTTGGATTATATAAGCAATGATATGTGGATTATTAAGTTGATAAAATAAAAGTTGTTTATTTTTCGCTGCAATATCTTTCTCTATTTGTGTCACTACAAGGAAAAACAACAATAGCGATCGACAATATCAGTCGCTAATCGGTCGCAACACTACTCAACGACAGAATTGCAATCGATCAGCGACCGATAAGTTCGATCGCAATATTTTGGTAATTATATTACGATCAATTATTATCAGTCGCTAATATCCGCGACTGATTAGTGACTAATTGTAATGTGGTCATTGATTTTAACGACCGAATAACGACCAATTATTCCAGTCACTAACCTATGACCAATTAGCGACCGCATTAAGTTCGGTCGCTGATAATTAACGATCGAATAGTCACTAATTGGTCCAGGTATGAACCAATATTATCGGTCGTAAAATCGATCGCTATCATCATTTTTTCTTATAACATGTGTATCTCAACTTATGTGTCTATCATTGACATTTTCTCTCCTATAACAACGTGTTCTTGTCAACATAAATTGATATAACCGAACCGAATAAGAGCGGACCATTACATTGAACCAGGAGAAGAATCATGCATGCTGCCAAGAGATAATTATACATCAAACAAACGTCTGGATCCTCCGGGTACCCACATGCAGCAAAGCGAAAACACCCATGCAACCTGATCCGGGGATGCTTGGCCAAAAGCTTAAACAGTGCAAAAGGTGAATCAGGTGGTGGCGACGCCTGATGGTGACTTTGCAATCATTCATCAGACGGACCTGTACGTACGAGGTGGCAATTATGAACATGAGATGGAGTGAATTCAGACTGTCGATAATTCATGATGAGACTCGGACTCGTACGTTCGAGGTGACAATGACTTGAGATGAATTGGAATCAGATGGAAAAATGGTGAAACAAGGCAAAAAGTCTGACCTGAGCACAACCAGTTCCTATTTAATCGCATGTCGTGTAATTCCGGAAGGAAAGCATGGGAACATGGATGAGTCAGCAGATAAATTCTTCTGACTCTGGTCTTAATTAATCTGGTTCTGTAAATATATTCAAAATAAAACAACAATCCATGCTTTTTCAGCACTTGTGGCTTAGGACTCACATAGGTCAAATCAAGTCGTCTTGGGACAGGTTTTTGCATGCCCAGAGTTACGTTGGAGGTCCTTCTCTTATATAACACCATGCACCTTTCTCCCTCATGCAGTCTTCAGCTTTCTCTTAGACGGTGGGTAATTGCAGCCTGCAGGGGTGCCCCTACTGGCTTCTACAACTGGACGAGCAAGAGGTTCCCATCCCAGATTGTGATTGGCCAGAGAACACAAGGACGTCCCTTTCTGACACTTTGATGATCCAACATTTCCTGTCTACGGCAGCTAGCTAGGATTCTCTGAACTGAACCAGGTTCTGAAAGGCAATTTGGCAAGAGGATTCCATGTACGAAATGATCAACAAGTTGTGGTGAAAGCATGCAATTTTTACTATTCTTGTAAAAATTTTTATGGTTCTTGCCCACCCTAGATCTATGCTATTTGATGGCATAACCCCAATAGTAACATGGTTGACAATCTACCTCTAAGTTAGGCCTTCTTGTTCGTCCTCTAAGTTAAAAGAGTTTTTCAAAAATCACATCCTATGGTTTATCACATCCAAGCTCACTACAAGAGGAGAGAGATTTGTCAACGTTTTTATGTCAGCAGCTATAAAACGCCGTTGATATATAAGATATATGTCAATGGCTAATCGAGGCCGTTGACATATGATCAACATATGTCAACGGCTTACTACAATGTTGACATAAGCGTATCATATATCAGCGGCTCCAAAAAATCGTTGACATAAGTTTACCATATGTCAACGGTTTTAGAGATCCATTGACATAAATAATATCTGTCAATGGCTATCTATAGCCGTTGACATATACTGATTAAAAATGGCGAGAAAATTCTCGCTGTTGGATCAATATTTGTCAACGGCTATGCAAAGTCGTTGACATATGTTGCATTTGTCAGCAGCTATATAAGCCGTTGACATAACTTCATTAAAAATGGCGGGAAAATGTACAATATTTGTCAACGGCTATGCAAACTAGCTGACATATGTTACATTTGTCAGCGGCTTTGTAAGCCGTTGACAAATGTACCAACTTTTCGTTACAAAAACCGACCCACCCACCCGCCCTCCCCTGCCCTGCTCTCTCTCCACCCCAACCGCCTCACTACTTCTGTTCCAAGTAGCAACTGTGAGGAGGTCAACCCCACTCTCCCCCTCTAAACCCCAACTCCCTTCCTCTTCTGCTCAATCCCCTGGTAGCCATGGCCCTCAACCAGGCCGCCCTCCAACCCCGCTGCTGCCGAAGAGATGCCGCGGCAGCGAATGAGGTAAGGGCTTCCCGCCATGGTTCCGGGCTCGGAGAGGTGATGGTGATGATGGGAGGAGGTGATGCCGGGGGAGGCGTTGCTGCCGCTGTGCGTGGTCTGGTGAGGGGGATAGCAATGGCCGAGAGTTCGTCGGCGAGAAGCAATCGAGGAGTAGCGCCACCCAACACCGCTGGCTACCTGCTCCCCCGTTCGATTGCAGGCAAAAGATGAGTCTGAGAGTCCGTTGGGGTTTGAGATCTCCACCGATGTTAGCTGTGACATGTTTGATCAATGGCGGGATGCAATGCCCCTGTTGATTCCTCTTAATTCTGAATTGCCTTCCTTGAACTAACTAGAGTGTCTTTACATTCTTGTTGCCATTACAGTCGCATGACCTTAAATTATAGCTTTGCAATGCCCCTGTTGCTTCATATGGATTGTTCACGCCCCATGCATCGAGCGAACAATGCGCAAGACGAAGCTCTCAGCTAACCTGCATGGAACGCAGAAGACGCTCACACAATCTTTGAGACTTGAGATCTTCCTCGTCAAGCTTCACACCGAGCCTCGCCATGATGACCAACGCCATCTCAGCCGCAGATGGAGCTCCCCCTCCGTGAGCTTCCACGGCGATGTCGTCTCAGTGTCGCCCAGCGAAGGAAGAAGCCGCTGACACATTAGATCTTTATCACTGTTTTTTTTTTATAAAAAAATTAAATCTTTGTCAGCGGCTAGAGAGGCCGCTGACACATTCTTCATACGTCGACAGCCGCTGACATATCTATTATATGTCAACAATTATTTGCGATCGCTGACAAACATTAGTCGACGGCCTATTTGTCGACGGTTTTGTCAACGGCTCTAAGGCCGCTGACATAAGTCTATGTCAACGGTTTTGCATCTTTTATCAACGATTAGGAGCCGCTGACATATGTACTATTTCTTGTAGTGAAGGAAATATCATAGGGGCGCATTTTACAAAGTTTTCAATTAGAACTCACTTTTAACGTTTGCCTTTGACATAAGAAATACAAATAGGAGAACTTAGTGCATGCTATGATCAGAACAAGATATGGAACGAATTAGGGAGCACAACTTCTTCTATGGTATGCCTCTTAGTATGCACGAGTACAGTGTGCCCGAAGGAGGGCAAGGCCTGTGGCTGATCACCTGTTTCCAGTAGGATTTTGATCGACTAGAGAAATACAGAATGATGAATGTTCATGGAAGATATGGATGATACGACTCTCTCTTAACGGTAAGAACTAGTTTTGGGTGGCTATTAAAATAAAAAAAATCTCATAAATAAGTCTACATTTACTTCCATTTAGGAAGTTAAATTGGAACTGTGAGATGAAATTAAAAGAGAGGCGTTCTACAACGTGTGGGGTTATCCTCTCTTACCGACTGAAAAAGATCACGGTGGATTGTTTCGACCACTTACTTGATTGGTTGAACGGTTGGGGCTCATATGTTGACGTGTGGGGTTATCCAGTTGAAAAATTAAGGCTTGACCACCCGTTTGATTGATCGAACGGTTGAAGCTCACACACTAATAATTAACGTGTGGATTGAAACTATCCAACCAATCAAGCGGATGGTTAAATAATCTCGTAAATATTTCTATCTGATCGGCCAAGTAAAAAGTCTTTCTCTACAGTAAAATGTTAATGACTTCAAAGCTATGAAACTTTCAAAGAAACTGTATTTTCCCCCAAATAACTAATTTAGACTTTTCAAAGGATTCGACGGAACATTCAAATGACTAATAAGTCGTCGAACATGACAGATCTAGGACTTGTTTTATTTCCAGGCGAGACGGCGGCAGCGCATGATGCTCGATGGCAGAGGAGGAGAAGAAAGAGGAAGCTCCATGGATCTCATATATAGCGCAAACTCCCAGTCTCCACCTCACCTATTTCATCTACTCGGTGGTGCCATTTGCAATCCATCTGCTCATCATCCGCCATCCTGCACAGTGCCTATCCATCTCCTTTTGCTCGATGATCTCCACTATCGTCGGCGAGGAGACCCGCCACTCTGGCCGGTGGCTGGCAACCTGCTTCCCCGACATCGACAGTGCTTTTACCCATCGGGGTGGGTCCGGAGCTCACTTGGGTTGGGCTTGTCCTCCCCAAGCTGGTGCGACCCGGCGCCGATGAGCTAGGACGGAAGCCGCTATATGGAGAGCAGACACCGTGTTGAGGAAGGGGACACAGTTGCCTTTCCTCAGCCTCTCGGCTAACCAAATACCCGAAATACTCTCTTCCGCCTAAAGTAGGGGTGTTAATTGGATCGGCTCTCGATAGCTCGCTACTAAAAAAGTAGGTTACGTAGATGACTAGAAGCTATCTATAAAAATGTAAAATCATCTACAAAATATTTCATAGACGGCTACGCAACCGTCTACACAGTCGCCTACAAAAATTTCATCGACAAAAGACACGAAGACATCTATTTACGACCATCTATAAAAGTAATATAAGTAGACAATTAAATAACCGTCTATATACATAAGTAGAAGACTTGTTCCCATGTCTACAAAACTAAGATATATAGACGACTACTATAGCCGTCTATAAATATATGTAGTAGCAGTGTACAAAAAAAATATCAATAGATGGCTATAATAGCCATCTACAAAGAGAACATATAGCTGTCTACAAAAAAATATAGTAGCCGTTTACATATCTTCCGTTAAAAATATATATATTTGGAGTAGAGGCCACCAAGGCTCTCGCCTATCCTTGGTGTAGCAGAGGCTGCACTTGATCGCTGGAGAACACAGAAGCCACCCGAAGGCCCATGTGCTACGCCTGCTCGGAGGGTTATGAGCGCGAGCTCGCCAAGCTTGTCGCCGATGAGTTCAAGAAGTCCTCTCGATGTTGCCGCTGCTGTCGGGGAGGCCCTCATCGTGAAGCTCCTCCTCGCCCGCCACGCCTCTGTTTCGCGGTCCCCCGCATTAGCACTAGGCTTGCTGCATCTAGCCGCTGCAGGAGGGCACACAGAGGTGCTGCGGCTCCTTCTGGGAAAGGGTGTTGACATAGATGAGCCCACTATCGACGGGGGCACGACGTTGCGCCTGGCCATCGAGGGAGGTGGAAAGCCTGCATCAAGCTGCTGCTTGCCGTGGGTTGCCGGTTGGACGTATGTGGGGGCACCGATGGGGACACGCCCTTGCACGTCACGGTGGCGGCGGCGGATGAGGCGACTGCGTAGCTGCTGCTGCGGTGGGGTGGCCTTGCTTTCAAGGGCGTGAGGAACGCTCGGGGGCTAACAGGGTGTGACGTGGCAGTGGAGCGGGGGCACAGACGACGACTGCTAGACGCACTGGGGCTTGGGGACCAGCTACATGCGTTGAGGAGGAAGGGGGACGTTGCGGCAGTCCGACGGCTGGGGCAGCGTGGACGGGCGGAACCAGCACTGGTGGACGGCGCTGATGAGGGCGGGTGGGGGTGATGCAATGCAGGCACTGCTGGAGGCCAGAGAGGAAAGCGAGGAGGGCGCCCACGTCGCCAGCGTTAGCGTTGTCTCCCGCGACGAGGCCCTCGAGCAGAGGAGAGGAGAAACATAAACAAGAAGGGTGGGGAGAGATCTAAGAGACAGAGAGGGGGGGGGGGGGGGGGGGAAGAGATGAAAACGAGGAGTATTTGATGCCAGGGAAAGGGGGAAGCCGGGGATTTGGCGCCGGGGGAGGGGGATTGTAATTTTTTGGCAAAAATCGGCACAGAGGATGGCGTGAAATAAATTTTTTGGGAAGAAGAGAAGCGCCATTTTTTTTGGAAAAAACTGGCGGGTTAAATATTTAATTATTTTTGTATATATTTAGTAAGAATTAATTATACCTATTTATAGATATACGTATACAAATATACATAGATTATATATAAATAAAAAAGACAAATATTTATATACGAATATAGATATACATAGATATATAGATACATAGAATATAAATATATTAATAGATATATATATTTAGTAAGAATTAATTATACCTATTTATAGATATAGATATACAAATATACATAGATATATATAAAGAAAAAGACAAGTATTATATACGGATATAGATATACATAGAATATATATAAATAAGATATATAGATGTAGATATTATACATAGAACATATATATATACATAGATATGTAGATATATATATAGAGAGATATAGATAGATAGATAGATATATAGTATATATATATAAATTTTATTTTAAAAAAATTAAATTACAATTATCATAAAATATATCACCTTCTAATTAGTTTGTGCTTAAAGTTTCATCTTAATTGGACATTGTTTAAATATAAAATTAAAGTTTCAAAAAAAATAAATGAATTGATTTAATTTTCATAATATATGTTGATGACTAAAAAAGGAGCCGTCTACATATCTAACATATGTACATTGCTAGATCGAATCGTCTCCATAACATATGTAGACGGCTTTTAGGTTCTTTATAGCCGTCTACATATCCAACATATGTAGACGGCTTTTATAGCCATCTACATATGTTATGGAGACAGTTTGGTTAGCTATCTAGTACCCCGAAAAATTTATTAATTTAAAAATAAAGATAAATTAAAATTTTATCAATTAATGAATTCAAACTAGTTAAAAAAGGTACGCATCATTATCGCATGGGTAAAAACTCATATAAAATGTCGTAAAAGTAACATTTATGCTTTAAATAATATTCTCTAATGACCCATCAAGAATTTTGGACATAGAAAAATCATTTGGACCAAGTTTAAGAATTTATGTGACTTAGTATCGTAATTAGGGAATAAGTTGGAGAACCCATTATTATATGAGACAAAGTGAATTAAAAATAAAAATGAATATGTAGGTAGACTTTAAATAATATGGGTTGATAGCCCATTATGATAAATGGACTAATGGACAAATTTGGCCATGAATAGATTTTTTAATAAAAGGATAATTAAAACACGTTAAGTGAATTAAGTATTTCAGTTGTACAATTGAGTCATACATAAGATATTGGGCCAATAGCAAGAGACCAAATGAGGGATAAGATTAAGAAATATTGAGATAAATAATAAATTAAGACATTAGTGAATAAATGTGATAAACCGAAGTAAATGGTGAATAAATAGAATTAAATCAATATCTACTAAGCTAATTTAGTAATGAGTTTTACTAATGGACCTAACATGAATAGTTGGGCCCAAATATGAAGATGCCATCTTGGGATAGGAATAAATTTTGCTAAATTCGTACTTAAAATATTAATAAATGGAAAATGGTTAAGATAATGATTATTTTAACTCATAATTATCTTAAAATGAGTCATAACCCTAGTCTAACCCAATAGGACCCTATCCTAATCTGAAATGGGGATTTAGATAAGAGTAAATAGAGATAAAAAATAGGAGACTCATATTAAATAGTAAAATTCGTAATTATGTTATCTCTTAATTAAAAATGGGTAAATAAAGCATTAATATGACTCATATATATCTAGAAAAGAGTCCTAACTCTACCATAACCTATTAGCCACGAAATTAGACCTCTTCCTTATCCTATTAGGTAGATAATGGCCAGAAAATAGGTGATAATTATGTAAATTCGGAGTTTGAAGGAGAAGGAAGAGTTTTAACTAATTAGGACTCTTAAACCCATTAAAACACCTCCATTTCGTCCCTAGCAACCTTTAGAACACTGTTGGAGCTCTGGAGGACGAAGAGAGAAGGCTGAGGACGAAGGAGCAAGGGAGGAAAAGGCTGGAACAAGGAGGGATTTCTTCTACTTCGTCGTTTCAAACCCTAGGATCTTAAACGTGTGAAAGCTAGGCAATCTCTCAAGCACAAATTGTGTAAATTTAACCCTAGGTAGCCCACATGATCCTCTCTGAAAGCCCCATGATTTCCCTATTTTTCATGCCTCCATGAAGGAGTATTAAATGTATCAATCCCTGTCATCGTCTTGCACCCGAACCTACATCTTTGCCTTCAATCCGTGCATGTACATGATCCCATGCCATGTGAATATTCTCATAATTACTACATGTTGTTAGCTTTCAAACGCCCCTAGTTTCTCTAATTTTCATCATGTATCTGTTGCCAATTAATTCATTTTCTATGATCTATGCATGTTTAGGTTAACGAAAAGTAACCTAGTCAAAGCATGCCCTATACATGACTATTTTCTAATTAACCATGACCAGTGATAGGTCTCCATGTCTAGTTTCATTTAAAATTAATTTCATGATTTTTAGAGGTTTCTGTGATTTGATATGGATTTTTAGAGTAACTGGTATCGAAGGTGTCCTACCTAGAAAAAGGGCAAATCCCTCTTTTCTGGGCTCGGGCCACCCTCTGAGATCGCGACTGCCCGATGCGTCGCGACCTCAGGAGGGGGTCACGACAAGGAGGACCGTCGCGATTTGATCGCGACGGGTCAATTGGTCGCGACCTGACCCCCAGTTCATCCCAATAGCCGGTTCAGCTTGTCGTGGCCTGCCCGTGCGTCGCGGTGACCTTAACGCACCGGACTAAGCCGTCGCAACCTGAAACGCCATCGCGTCGCCTTTTCTTGTCGCGACCTGAACGCGACACTACCCCCTATCGCGACAGCAACAGAGCGGCCAGAACACTAATTTTACCATTTTAACCTTACAATTGTGCTATATAAACCCTGTTTACCCTTAATTAAGTTCTGTCATGCATAAATTCGATTTGTTAATTTAAAATGGGCAATATTATGTGAGATTAATTTATGTAAAAGATATGTGCACAATCATTCATGTCCTCTTGATTTCTTACACATGCACACACTAAACATTCATGTTTGCCGTGAGACCTTATTAATTCACTCGATAATATATCTGGTAATTTAGCGAAATAAATTACTAAATTTCCTTATTTAATTAATTATACTTGTCTTCGTTTCAGTCGCGCGTTTTATACACTGTTACCATTTTCTCTCAGTCTTCGAGCACTCGAGGCACGACGAACCAGTTTCTACACACTTTCTCTTGGCATGGACCACCTCTCCACCGGGAAGACTCCTGACTGAACCAGGAACTCCTTGTCAAGGCTTCCGTAAGTCTTCTTGACTTTGGCACACGTCCTTAGCCGACGAGCTAGTTGTACCCTAAATCCCGTTACACCCTTAGGGATCAGCATGATCCAAATGGCCTTAGTGTGTTCTCTCCTTATCTTGTGATCATGCCGAACCATCTAGCCTGTGTTCATAGCACGGCTAGTGGGCGGTGGTGACTTCTACCAGACTGCTGGCCCACTAGGGTGTGCCGTGCAACTGTGACTATCGTTGTTTCTCGTGTTTTTACGATATTGTCTCTATCTCGTCTATTATCTATATCCTCTCATCTATTCGCGTTCTCTCTACACTCTCATCTAGTACTCTCATCTTTTCTTGATACTCTATTTGGTCATACAATTGATTGTCTAAATTAACAAACAAGTACTATATGTTAGTGCAATAGGGCCAGGTCTGGTCCTGGGGGGAGCGCCCGAAGAGTGCTATTTCCTCGCGAGGGTAACATGATCAGGATGTGTATGGCATGCATCCAACGCCATTTAATAACAATCACAATTTAATCTATAACAATCAATATATCAATTACTATGCTATTGTTCTCTGGGTTGACAAGAAGCTTGACCAGAGGTGCTCTCTACTAGTGCACTATTGTGTAACCATATACACTATTTCGTTACATGGTCAATCCTTTATCATGACTAGTTTTACAATATTCTTTGGAAGTTTTACCGTTCTCTTGCCATCATGTTCTATTACTCTCTTGGCTATATTTGATCGTTCTCTTTAGTTATCCTGGCTTATAAGACAATAATTATTTAAAACAAGCTTGTTTACTTGAGATATTAAGTCCTACTGAGCGTTATCGCTCACCCTGCGCTATTGTTGTATTGTGTTTCAGGTAAGTCGGATGATGACCCTACACTCACCAACGGGAATGGACTGGAGCGATGAGCGACCAGGAGTCATAGCGATGAAGTGTCCTTAGTACCTTAGAGATTAGTTAGATATTTCCTTAGTTATCTTTTCTAAATGTAATGATGTTATTGAGCCCTATGTTTTGGCTCCGAATTAGTGGTTGTAATAGTTTAGATGAATTATCAATAAAATAAGAAGTTTATTATAATTATTATTTATTTAGATGCTTTGATATTAGTGACTGTATGTGCAATTTACGTTACCATACACGTTGTTCATGCCTCCCCGATTTATTCCGCTGCTAAATTGGCGGGGCATGACAGGTTAGCCATCTACATAAGTTGGATATGTAGACGGCTATTAATAATTCATTTTTGTAGATGGTTATGATCTTCAGCCGTCTACATATACTATCTTTTTTGTAGTGTCAGTCTAGTTTTATACGAATTTGAGTCGGATATTTTAAATTTTGAATGCAACTCAGAGTAAAATTGGGTCGGGTTAGTGCGACCCGATAAATTTTTTTAACAAATAAGCGGCGATAATTTTGATATTCTAAAATTTTAGTTTTAAAATTATGTTGTGGAGCTATGTTTAATAACTTAATATTTATTTCATATTTATAACAATTAGAAATAAATTTATCTAGATTAGTCTAATATTTTTTATGCTGTTTTGATTCAATAAACACCATTTATTGTAAAAAAAGTAAAAATACTTTTAAAAAGGTAAATCGGGCTGGACCGGGCCTGAGCTGGGTCTTATCAAATCGTCTCAGACCCGATCGAGTTTCTAAAAATCGGATCTCGCTCTGGACCGGACCGGGCCTGAGCCGGTTGGTTAGAGATTCGGCTGGACCCAAACCAACTCAAACCCGATCCAAATCCGACCCATTGTCAGATATTTGAGTGGACTAATCAGATCGACGTCGGGTTGGACCCACCCCACTTATATGTGCTTTCATAAGGGGCGAGTATTTGGGGTCGATATAAAATTCTCCTCGATTAGATCCAAGCATAAGCAATAGTGAATAATTACCGAAAGAGAAAGACTTATTGCACTTGCATATTGCACTTTAAGTGCAATATGACTAGACAATAGCCCATGTAGCACCTCTCACACGAGGAGTGATAAAGTGGCAATCTAATTGTTAGATGTCACATAGACTTGTTACCTAGTCATATTATAATATGAAAGTACAATAAACCTTTCTCTTACCAAAATGGGGGATCCGAACCCATTTTTATTTGGGATGGCCAGTCTAACCCCTCCCATTTTAACAACATTAGGTTCATTTTGTAATAAGTCTTTTTTCGAAGAGAAATACTTTCTACACTTCTGAAAGTACAGAAATGTCTAGTCATCTTGCACTTTCCCTTTCCCATTGATGGGAATCAAGTTGGCACATAAATCTCTCTCTTCTTTCCACCAATGGAAAGATAAAAATGTAAGATGACTAAGTATTTCTATACTTTCAGAAGTACAGAAAGTCTTTCTCTTTTTCGAATGAGTGATTGTACAAGCGTCAGTAATTTGCCTCAGCACAACTTAATTTGGGTAGGGATATGGGTGCTCTTTGCATTATTTTGTCAAGAAAAAAACTTACTACTAAGGGTGCAACTGGGCCTGATTCGGATCTAGAAATATGAATATTTTATTTCGATTCTAAAATTGGGCAGATGGATCCGATTCCAATATAATTGAAATATCTAGTTTCAATTCTGTTCCGCTTTCTGATAACATTATCAGAATCGAAACTGGAATCAAAACTAGGACTCGAGAGGGCTTGAGAGAGCGCTATGAATGGCGACCATGGCCTAACCTGCGCCGATCGTCAGAGGGAGGCGGTTATGGTGGGGACACCCAGATCATCGCTCAACATGCAACGGCCACTGTGGATGTCGTGTTCTTCAGGAATCAACGGCGTGGGTGAGGCCGTCCGTGACGCCGAAACGTTGCCCGGTTCCACACCCAATTGGCCGGGACAGTGCTTGGCGAACGTGGAATAAGGGCGATTCTGCACCTGCTAAGGCCAAGTGGCGACAGCGTTCGCAAGTGAGATACTAGGGTGGGCGGCCGAAGATGGCCTCACTCATGTGGAGACTGGAGACGTTCCTAGGGTGAGAGATCTGGCGTTTGCTTGGGAGTTCCTAGGGTGGTGGGCAGCGACTATTGAGGTTTCCAAAACTTGCTTCCCGCTACTTTTTTACCCTGCCCATTCCTGAGAGCCGATTGGGCTTTCCAAAAGGCCTCTTGAAATTTGACAACCCTCCTCCCATGCGGATACAAACTCCGTTTGGAAATTCGAAACCCCTTCCCCCCATGTAGCTGAAGTTGTTTTTATCCTAATCAGATATGTAACTGGATATCGGTTAGAAATTACCACATTTTGATTCTGAATTTATCAGAATATCCGATTTCGATAAATAATAGCTAGAGCCTAGGTATATATATTTTGTTAGGAATCTGATAATGTTTATCGAAATTGGGTTGGAACTTTAGTTTATTGGGTTTCATTTACAGCCCTATATATTAGGGTGAGGGAAGTACAATTTTGTCACATTTAAATATACTTCAAAAAGTCTCTTAATCGACCTAGCGCAGTTCATGGGGCTGCATTATGTCATTTTTTTTTCAATTTTAGAGTCTAATTTTTTATTTTAAAATTTATAGGGTTTTGGGAATATTTTAAAAAAATATTTCTATCTAAAAATTAATGATGACTCCGTTTTCTACTAAAATTTTAAAATTGTAAAAAAATTGTTTTATCTGTTTGACAAGAAGT